>JAGFNQ010001550.1:167265-348118 GCA_024364735.1 Boesenbergia rotunda
CGAACCTAGCTCCACGCTAGCGCTTCATTTATCTTCGCCTTACGACCTGCTCGGTGAACCTAGCTCCGCGATAGAGCTTCATTTACCTAGTCGCCTTACGACAGGCTCGGCGAACCTAGCTCCGCGCTAGCGCTTCGTTTATCTCTTCCCCTTACGATAGGCTCGGCGAACCTAGCTCCGCGCTAGTGGTTCATTTGTCTATTCACCATACGACAGGCTCAGTGAACTTAGCTTCGCGCTAGCGATCCTTACTTCCTTACGATAGGCTCGGCTAACCTAGCTCCGCGCTAGCGATTCTCACTGCCTTGCGATAGGCTCGGCGAACCTAGCTCCGCGCTAGCGCTTCATTTATCTATTCGCCTTACAACAGGCTCAGCAAACCTAGCTCCGCGCTAGTGCTTCATTTATCTCCTAACCTTACGACAGGCTTGGCGAACCAAAGCTCCACGCTAGCGCTTTATTATCTATTCGCCTTATGACGGGCTCGGCGAACCTAGCTCCGCGCTAGCGCTTCGTTTATCTCTTCGCCTTACGATAGGCTCGGCGAACCTAGCTCCGCGCTAGCGCTTCATTTATCTATTCGCCTTACGATAGGCTCGACGAACCTAGCTCCACGCTAGCGCATCATTTATCTCTTCGCCTTACAACAGGCTCGGTGAACCTAGCTCCGCGATAGAGCTTCATTTACCTAGTCGCCTTACGACAGGCCCGACGAACCTAGCTCCGCACTAGCGCTTCGTTTATCTCTTCCCCTTACGGAAGGCTCGACGAACCTAGCTCCGCGCTAGCGCTTCATTTGTCTATTCGCCTTACGACAAGTTAGTGAACCTAGCTCCGCGCTAGCGATTCTCACTGCCTTACGACAGGCACGGTTAACCTAGCTCCACGCTATCGATTCTCACTGCCTTACGACAGGCTCGGCGAACCTAGCTCCGCTCTAGCGCTTCATTTATCTATTCGCCTTATGACAGGCTCGGCGAACCTAGCTCCGCTCTAGCGCTTCATTTATCTCTTCGCCTTACGACAAGCTCGACGAACCTAGTTCCGCGCTAGCGCTTATTTATCTATTCGCTTATGACGGGCCCGGCGAACCTAGCTCCACGCTAGCGCTTCGTTTATCTCTTCGCCTTATGATAAGCTCGGCGAACCTAGCTCCGGCTAGCGCTTCATTTATCTATTCGCCATACGACACTGGCTCGGCGAACCTAGCTCCGCGCTAGCGATTCTCACTGCCTTACAACAGGCTCAGCGAACCTTGCTCCGCGCTAGCGCTTCATTTATTTATTTGCCTTACGACAGGCTCGGTGAGCCTAGTTCCGCGCTAGCGATATTCACTGCCTTACGACTGGCTCTGCAAACCTAGCTCCGCGCTAGCGATTCTCACTGCCTTACGACAGGCTCGGCGAACATAGCTCCGTGCTAGCGCTTCATTTATCTATTCGCCTTACGACAGGCTCGGGGAACCTAGCTCCGCACTAGCGACTCTCACTGCCTTACGACAGGCTCTGCGAACCTAGCTCCGCGCTAGCGATTCTCATTGCCGAGGCGCTAGCGATTCTCACTGCCTACGACAGGCTCGGCGAACCTAGCTCCGCGCTAGCGATTCTCACTGCCTTACAACAGGCTCGGCGAACCGAGCTCTGCGCTAGTGCTTCATTTATCTATTTCCTTACGACAGGCTCGGTGAACCTAGCTCCGCGCTATCGATTCTCACTGCCTTACGATAGGCTCGGCGAACCTAGCTCCGCGCTAGCGCTTCATTTATCTCTTCGCCTTACGATAGGCTCAGCGAACCTAACACCGCGTTAGTGCTTCGCTTATCTCTTCGCCTTACGACAGGCTCGACGAACCTAGCTCCGCGCTAGCGCTTTATTTATCTCTTCGCCTTACGATATGCTCAGCGAACTTAGCTCCGCGCTAGTGCTTCACTTATCTCTTTGCCTTATGACAGGCTCGGCGAACCTAGCTCCGCGCTAGCACTTCATTTATCTAGTCGCCTTATGATAGGCTCGGAGAACCTAGCTCCGCGCTAGCGATTCTCACTACCTTATGACAAGCTCGGCGAACCTAGCTCCGCGCTAGCACTTCATCTATCTATTCGCCTTACTACAGGCTCGGTGAACCTAGCTTCGCGCTAGCAATTCTCACTCGCCTTACGACATGCTCGGCGAACCTAGCTCTGCACTAGCGCTTCGCTTGTCTCTTCGCCTTACGACAGACTCGGCGAAGCTATTCCTCGCATCGAAACTCACATAGTCTTTTTGACTAATTCAAAAGACTGTCTAAGGCCAAGGGGTGAATGTTTCGATTCCTCGGACCCAACGACCCGCCAATGAAGCAGTAAAGGATATATATAGACCACCATAACATAGCTTTTTCGCTACTAGTCTAATCAGTCAGCCACACTTCTTTCGATTAGACTTGAAGGGAGGGATTTGTGATGGGGATGAACACCCCGTGGATGACACATGGACTGAAGAAGGTATGTGGCAGGATCTACCGAGTCTGGACGTCTCTCTTTCCTTAGCTCCCGAGGCCCCCTCGAGAAGGTGGATCCCAAGACTACCTCGGGTAGACCTACGTCTGGGATCGCTCTAGGAGATACACGCCCGAGATCACCTCAGAAGATTAGGTCTCGAGATCACCTCGGGAAGGCGAGCGCCCGAGACCCCCCAGCCAAAAGGCACCGAGACCACCTCGGGGTAGCGGAACCCAAGGAGCACTCAGCCTCAAGTAACGGTCCCCCTTTCTTCGGATCTGCAGATAACCATTACCCCTTATCGCGGAGTCATCATAACCCATAATTGCCGCAACAGTCCAAACTTAATGACGGCGTGGACCGTTGCGAAGGTTATCCTGTAACCGACAATCAGGTGGACGGGGCAATGATCAGGGAGACTCATGAGACAACCGCCGCAAATATAAAAGGTACAGCAACCCCTCCGGTAAAGGGGTTACACATTCTCTTCGCTACTCATTCATTTTGACTGCTTACTACTCCCCTTCTCCATCGAGGCACTGACTTGAGCGTCGGAGTGTGCTCCGTCAGACAACCTCCGGCGTGTTCCCCTAACGCTCGTGTTGATCTCGCAGGGCGCAGAGTTCCTCCCCTCCTGTTAGCATCCACGTGGGTTGAACCTCGGTGACTGGCCATCGACGTCGATTCCTTCCGAAACATATATAAAAAACTTAATATGCAATGAGCGTGGAACGAAGACACGACCTTCAGTTCTTCATTATAACGCTCTCCCAACTAAGTTATCCCCGCAAGAATGTTGCACATTAAATGTTGAAATTCCACACTCTACCAATTTAAAGCCTAGGTCTACATAATCATTTTTTTTGTTTACTATAATAGATAAACATGATCACGAGCTCAATGGCAGAGCCCGATTGCCACAAACCCAACTTCGTATTGGCAATTTTATTAATTATTTAAAGAACTTAATTTACGATAAGCATGGAGCGAACCCGCAACCTTCAGATATTCAATCTAACGCTCTCCCAACTAAACTATTCTGGCATGAATATTGCATCTTAGATGTTGAAAGTCCACGCTCTACCAATTTAAAGTCTTGGTCAACATAATCATTTTTTTCAATACAATAGATACCTAAATTATAAAAATAAAAAAAATAAAAATAAAATAGTAGAATGAACATACTCACAACTCACGAACTCAATTGCAGAGCTTTAGGTTGCACCAGCACAACCCCAACTTCATATTGGCCATTTTATTAATTATATATAAAAAACATTAATTTGCGATGAGCGTGGATCGAACATGATGAGTTCATCCTTGTTTAGTCATTTGACAGTCGATTATAAGTTGATATCGTAATTTATCACCCATCATATAATTTGAAAATAGACTGTGACATATGTCTAGGTGAAAATAATCATTTTTTAAACTATAATAGATATCTAAATTATAAAAATAATAACAAAAAAGTAGAATGAACATGATGAGCTCAATGGCCAAGCCAGAGAAGTAGCAGCAGCACAACCCCAGCTTCATATTGGTCATTTTATTAATTATATATAAAAAAATCTTAATATGCGATGAGCGTGAATCGAACACGCAACTTTTAGATATTCAATCTAACACTCTACTAACTAAACTATCCCCACATGAAATCGCATTTAGATGTCTCCACCACTTTGAAGCCTGAGTCAACATAATCCTTTTTTTTACTACAATAGATACCTAAATTATAAAAATAAAAATAAAATAATAGAATGAACATGATCATGAGCTTAATGATTGAGCCTGAGACGTTGCACATAGCTCTAACTTTATATAGGCTATTTTATTAATTATATTAAAAAAACTTAATATACAATGAGCGTAGATCAAAAACACAACGTTCAAATATTCAATCTGACACTCTCTAAACTAAACCATCACCACATGAATGTTGCACTTTAGATGTTGAAAGTCCACACTGTATCAATTTAAAGCTTGGGTCAATATAATCATTTTTTTTTACTACAATAGATACATAAATTATAAAAATAAAATAGTAAAACGAACATGATCACGAGCTCAATAACGGAGCCAAGTTGCATAGCATAGCCCTAGCTTCGTATTGGCCGTTATATTAATTATATATAGAAAACATAATTTGCAATGAGCATGAATCAAACACACGACATTCAGATCTTCAGTCTGACACCCTCCCAACTTAGCTATCCCCGCAACATATAAAGGCTTTCATAAATCTTATTCCTACTTAAAAGATAATTGGCATGAAATATAATTATTCAAAAGAATTTAAAAAGAAAATAGAATTATTGAAGATTTCATTAAAATTGAGAAACAAAACACCAAGGTAAACAAAAGTAAGGTTGCAGTGTGTGGGATCGATGAGATTGATAAAGGTGGGAGTGAATATCGATTCAAAGTTTTCGGATTAAAATCATGAGTAAACGTAGCGGAAATAAAAAGAGTCAAGTCAAAACAATGATAACAACTTTGTTTTTACTTGGTTCGGAGTCTGTGACGGCTCCCACTCCAAAGCTCATGGTCCTTAACCATTTTCGTTGAGCAAATCTATAAGTCGCAAAATATGCTACAGAATATGCAAGTTTAAGTACAGAATGAAAAAGTAACTTATACCGACAACACATGCTTGATAAAGAAAGAAAGGAGTTTTGTCGTCAGAGCAGCGTGTCGTCGATCTCGGACTGTTTCAGCACAACGAACTTTAAGCACAGAGAGCGTAGAAACTTGATTGCAATTGATTCAAATTGTTGTTGAAGACTGAGGCTCGAAAGCCCTTAAACACAGGCACTCGAGCGCCCTAAGTCGGACCGATGCCTACTATTCCCTCTTTCGGAGAATGCGTCCTCACCTACTCCACTCTGGAGAAGTTACTTTTTACCAACCGACACCTCCAGTTGGACTTTTACTCGGCCTCCGAAGTTTCCGAATCTCGAGACGTCCGTTCCTCGACCCGTCCCTACTTCTATCTGTTGTCCTTGCTTGGCTAAGTCTTCTGCCAGATCTTCTGGTTCAGGTCTTCAATATCCAACCCCCGATCAAGTCTTCATGCTCAATTCCTCGAACCAGGTCTAAATGCCCAACTTGCGGTCAGATCTTCGATGTCCAGCCCTCGGCCAGGACTTCGTGCCCAGTCCTTAACCAAGACTTCGTGCTCAACCTTGCAGATCAAGACTTCGTGTCTAGACAAACTAAGACTTTCTTGTACACTTAGTTAAACATGTTAGATCAAATAGCATATTTAATTTTGAACCCTTTGTCATTATCAAGATCAAATTCGAACACAGTGATCCTTGCAATTGGCAATATGACCTAACAACCCCTTCTTCAAAATTTCAAGGTAAACAAATATCACAACATGCGTGACAAAACTTTCTCATTATAAGATCACATAACATAAAAGTTTATCAGTATTCAATCCCTTTTATTTAGATTTCATAAGTAGGCACATAGTAAATTAGTAATGTTTGATCCTTTAGATTATAAATAAGATTATTGGAACATAAATTAAAATAAAGTTATGGAAAATTTCCTAAAGCTCTAACATCAATACAGTTGGCACAAATTGCACAAAAAATACTTAAATCCACTTTACAAATACTAATTTTTCCGAGCACAAGTGCATTTATACGAACACCATGTTACGAGCCAGACCAACCTTCGAAAGAGAATCTCGTGAGTGCTCTTGCTGAAAGAATCTTATGAGGACCCATAGATGGCATTCATTTAAAGTCATTCAAGAAAAGTAAGGATGTTATTGAGGCTTCTGAAGGGTAAACACGCGGTGATGACCGATACGAGTTTCAACGATACGACCGAGATGTCGAAGGACCTGTGTGGGCCACAAACTAGAAATTAGCACTGCACACCATGTTTAGCAATCACATATCCACAATAACTCCAACTATTGCTATACAGAATTGTAGAGATATATCCAAACTGCGCCACGCTAAATTGCATTTTTCGAATCACGAAGTAGAGATATGAGATAGTTGTTCTTCCCATAAGAGCCAAGAACTCAATTGTCCAAGCCAACAAGACCTTCAAATGAGATGGCTGTCCTTCCCATCATCTGACATCTTTTGCCTCGTACATTGAACAAATTTATTTTATTTTCATAATTTTTTCTTTTAAATTTTTCTTATCATTTCTGATCCAACCAATGATCCTACCGGCCTAATACAATTGATACCTAAGTTAGTTGAACAGCCAATAACAATACTGATATTATTAAGGAGGGAAGTATGATCATAAGAACCAAGGCAACAAACCAAAGTACCAAAATTGTTGAGCACTTCACAGGCACAATAAACATCTTGCTAACAATGATAGACGACTTACAGTTAGAATTGCTTTTCCTGTGTTGTCAAGTTTCAGTCCTGGTCCTTTTATGTCAGTTTCAAGGAAAAAGTGCTTGCCCTTCACTGAATCAGCTGATACTATATCTCTTAGTTCCTGCATTTTGACAACAAGACCAGCAGACTTGTGTAAACTTGGAGATGCACATACATGTACAGCATAACATGAGGTTTTACAATTTGTGTATTACAGCATGTACAAGAAAACAGAAATTTGTTTGGTAACCAAATGAATGTACTTACAAGGGCCTTCTCCCAGGTGTCTTCAGCTAGCTACATGAGAAGAAGAAACAATAAGCATCTTTCATTATAACAAATGCCAATTAAATTTTTTTCTTTTTTTTTTAAAATAAGTAGTGAGCAGCTTGAACCTTCTTCTTTGGGCATGAAATTAGGTGAGAATTTGTTTCTGCGTGGACAGCTATCTCATTGATAGCAATGTTGACCTTGTCCAAAGTCAGTCTTCCCCTCATGTAACTAATCATTGAAAAGATAGAATTGGATTCAATGACCAACAACCACAAGAACATTGCAATCCATGGTAACTTTAAGTACAAACTTACGATGACAGTGAGTCCAATTCATCAGAAGAAATATACCAACGGGGAGCAGGAATTGGACCCTTCCTCATCTAAATAGGAGTAATTCATTGTTCAGCTCAAGATCAAACAATAATATTACATCTAGTGAAATAAAGCTTGGTTGTTGTTATTGTTGTTGAAGAACACAGTAGCACAAAGTTATGAGATCATGCTCAATTTAGATGTGACAAGATTCTCAGAAGTGAGCAAAAGCTTCTATATACATGGAAAACCTAACATAAATGTGTAGATCTGCTGTGTTACTTTTTATTTTAAAAAAAAAACTTTTAATTTTACCATTTCAATTTACCATTGGATATTATTATCCCCATTAGGTGAGCTTACTTGTAAGTTGCACATGTAAATACAATTTGAACCCTTTAAAGTGATCTAACTTATGTTTATTGGGTTTCGAATTATTGGATGCGAGTTTAATGTTTAGAACCCCTTAGCCTAATCCGTTATTATCTATGAGCTGATAACAGATTGAATTTCTATATAAAGGGGAGGTCTCGAAGGGTTTAAGATATTATCTTGATAGAGCTCTTGGTTCCCCATGAACCTAGAATTTTTCAATGTCGTCAACGCTAAGCCCCTTGGAAGATCCTCCCTTCTTTCCGCTACATATTCTTCCACAGGAATCAAGACGATGACGCTAGGACAAAGACAATGGCTCTTCAATCAAGTTCCTTGTCTTTATATTTATGTATTACTTTATTATGTCATAGTTTCGATGAAACTAGATCATGTCTTGTGTTTTCTCTATTCGAGTTCTTATTTCATTCCTAGAATTCATGTGATTAGGAGAAAATGCAATTTCTATCAATTGGTATCAAAGTCTTGGCTTTATTTCATTGTTTTTATAGCAATAAAGTTTAAGTTTTTCGTCGATTTATTATTTATATGTTAGATCAAGTTTTCCTAGTATAACACAATTTTTTATCGTCGAAAATCATATAAAAAACCTAAGATAGACTTGTTTTCCAAGTTTTTTTGTATTTCTATGAAGAGCATGAAAAAACGGTGGAAGAACCATTGCGGTTAACCTAATTTTTTGGTCAAATCATAATAGTTCAATCGATTGATCTGATCGATCAATAGATTGGCAAGCCAAAATTAGTGAATAAAACCGTTCGTAATCGATTGGTTAATCGATCACATTAACACTAATTGATTGGTGAATTTTACCAATCGATTGGCATGACATGATCGAATACAGAATCGTTTTTCGATTGGAATCAATCAACCTAATCGATTGGTGCTATCAATCGATTAGGATTGAAGTCCAATTGATTCTCAGCATTAAACTCATGATTATCGATCCATTGGAATTGTTTTTAATCGATTAAAAGTATTCGGTAATCGATTAAATGCTCGATTCGATGGGTTTCTAATTGATTCACATGAATGAATCGATTAAATTTATTCTATGATCCATCATTATATTGTATGAATCGATTAAAATGTAATGCATGAATCGATCATATATGTTCCGGAAGGAATCGACGACGATGTCTAGTCACCGGAGTTTTGCCCACTTGGAAGTCGCTATGGCGGGGAGAAACCCAGTGCCCTGCGAGATCAACAAGAGCGTTAGCGGAACACGCCGGAGATTGTCCGACGGAGCCCACTCCGACGCTCAAGTCAGTGTATTGAGGAAGAGTAAAGGCAGCAAGAAAGGAAATGTGCCTACCTGAGGGGTTGGGCTACCTTTTATACTAATGACGGCAGACTTGGCGCGTTCCCTTGATTTGTGCCACATCTCCATGACGCATGCCAAGTCCTCCCCCTCTTTCGGCAGTTACTGGATAGCCTTTAAAACGGTCTGCGTCGTTATCACACTTCGACCCGTTGCGATATTTAAGGATTGTGATGACTCCTTATGACGGGGATGTGTATCTGTGGACCCGCGAAAAGAGGGGGGAGATTGCTCTTGAGGTCGCTCGTTACTTGGGCTCCGCCTCCCGAGGTGATCTCGGGTTCTTCCGGTTAGAGTGGGCGTTATAACTCCCGAGGGGCTCTCGGGCCTCAACCCCCCAGGGTGATCCCGGGAGGGGTCTTCTGGCTGACCCTTCAGGGCATGCCTCCTAAGGGGGGTCCTGCGGCCCGGGAAAGAGGGTCACTTTGACCCATCGTGTCATGTCATGCAGCTTCTTCATCCCCCGTGCCCCCACGAGCTATTCAACCCTATCACAAGTCCCTCCCTTCAAGTCTGATCGAAGGAAGTGTGGCTGACTGATCGGACTAGTGTGGAGATGAAGAAGCTGAGTTCTTGCGGGACTTTGTATCCGTTGCTGCTCCTTCAGTAAGGGGTCCTCGGATTCCAATCCTCGCCCCGAGTTCCAAGAGGTATTATACTGAGGTATTATACTGAGACCTGTCTCTCCGTTATAAAGGTGCATGGCGCTTTTTCTGATGGCAGCAAGGTTCCTCCGCAAATGCCTCGTCGCCACGTGCTTCAGCGGCCCTATCCACGAACTCTCACTGACGTGCTCCACTGTAGCTGGCTCACGTCAGGCGACTATCCCTGGCGCAGCGGTTTCTCGCTTTCCACGTGCCTCTTCCCTAGGGCGTTCAGGCAGGCGGCGTCCTGGGTATAAAAAAGGGGGGAAGATGAGGACGTTAGGTCCACCTATGACTTCGTGGCTGGATGCACTTCGTCTTCCTTTCTTCCCATAAGGCTTATTTCGCTCGTAAGTAGTTTATCTCTTTCTTGTCTCTTCCTTTAGGAACTATGGAAGGTTATCGAGCAGAGTGGTATGAGTCTGCCTCCTCAAGAGTGAGACCGGAGGCTCTGCAAGCGACCATCGAGGCCTACGGCATCCCGGCCTTTCTTCATAAATATAGCCTCTTACTTTAATATACCTCTCCACCAGATGACCCCTAATGCCTTCGCTCAGATGGGGGCGGCGTATATTGTCTTCAAGCTTTTTGACCCCCCCCCCCCCCCCCCGACGCCTCATCTTTTTCATTCCTTCTTTGTCCCGATCGGTTCTAGGGGAGTCTTCAGCTTCTCGGCCCGACCGGGCCATAAGTTTTTAAGAGGGTTTCCCTCTTCACACAAAAGGTGGAAGGAGAGGTTTTTCTTCATCCAACTGCCTGCATTGCCCTTCAGTCCCCTTTGTTGGATAGAGACTCTCCACAATCCTCCCTCTTTAGGGGAATTTCTTCAGAGTTCTGTCTATCGACGTGCTAGGAATGTATTTGCTGGCATAGAGTTCAGTGGCCCGGGGCTGGTGCAAAGCGAGGAGCTTATGTTCCGGGCGGGTCTTAGCCCCAAAGTGCCCCGAATCAGCTCCAGCCTCGGTACGTTTGTCTTTTTGACTAATGTCTGTTAATTCTGACTGATGTTTCCTTGTTTGTCAATTGCAGAGGTGTTGGTTATCCCTTGGCGGTTTCCAGGACAACCACGTGGTCGTATCTGAGAGACGTCTTTATGCCCACGGATTAAAAATTTAATCCGAATAGAGACCTGTCCCTATAACGACCGATTCGTCGTCGTGTTAATTAGTCCAAGTTACAACTTAGCCACAAAGGCTTTGTAACTTTCCGGATTAGCTAACCGCAGAAAAGACAACGATTTGGATCGCCGGTTTTTGTGTTTATCTTCGGGGTCCAGTTGATTATTATTATCTAAGATTTCAAGTCTAAATAATAATTAAACACGCATGAAATGATAAGGCAAAGCATAATGGCACAAAATAAACATAGCATAATGAAAACTGAGCCCGGGAGAATTATACCTCGCCGTTTACCTCGCAGTCTTCTATCCTATGTCCCAGCCCACTTGGACGTCGTGTGGGCGACGATTTCCCAAGTCGTGGAGTCACCAAGGCACACGTATCAATCCTTCTTCTTCTTCCCTTGCGCCGAGAACCAAAAACCCTAGGGCTAGGGTTTTTATTCACTACTCGGCGGCCCCTTTTAAGAAGATGCAAGGTGAAGTCGAGAGGATGGGTTCCTCTCCTTCACCACCACCACACCAACCTCTTTAACTTCTTCCTTTATCACGGTAGCAACACCACAAGGAAGAAGAAGTCCCACACCTTTTCCCTTTTCCGACGACAAACAACTAAAGGAGAACTAACCTCACCGGCAAGCCACCCTTCTTCCATCTTTCTTCCGCGTCCCACAAAAGGAGAAGAAAGCTTCTCCTTTGCCTTGTGTATGTCCGCAACAAGATGAATCGAAAAAGGGAAGAGAGGACATCGAGAACCAAGTGTTCTATTTCCCTCCACCACCGGAGCCGACCTCTACTCCTTGCGCCACCCCTTTCTTCCTCCACCCTCCTTGCCACATGCAACCAAGAGTAAGAGACAACTCTTCCCTTGCTCTGTGACCGAATGCAACCGTTAGGATGAGATGAAAATCAAGAGAAGAAGAAGAGGAGGTTGTCCTCTTCTTGCTTATACCGCCGGCGCCCAAGGGTTGAGGGAGGAGAGGAGAGATTAATTGAGAGGGAGAGGGGTTTGGTTTATTATTATATAGGGAGTTAGTTAGTTTTAATTGGAAATATTTCCAATTAAAATTGGATTCATCATATAAAAATATATATAGAATAATTTCATAATTAATCTAATGATTAATTCCTTTAATCATTCCATCCAAATTTTTATATAGAATAATTCCATAATTATTCTTTGATTAATTCCTGAATTAATTTTGAGATTAATTAATCCCAAAATAATTCCTTAATTAATCTTTGATTAATTCTTTAATTAATTTTGAAATTAATAATTAAATTAATTTGAAATTAATTCCATAATTAATCCGGCCTTTTATCATGACTCTAATGGGGCTTTATTGGGCTAGGATAGGGACCATGAGGAGGAGTTGGTTCTTGGCCCTCTAATGGATCCAAACCCGATCCATTAAATGGAGATCCATTCCACTAAAGGATTCCATTGTACTTCCTCACCAACCCCCATATTTTCATATAGGCTCCACCTATTACAAGTCGTCCATCTCCCCGTGTTTAAGATATCGCATGCCCGATAATTAATTCAATTTACTGATAATCAAATTAATTATCTTCTTGATCCTTGGTTAGTACCACTCAACCTTTTTGGCATGCCGGACCATAGTCCACTTGCAAGATTTGGCATGGCGATCCTCTTGAGCTCACCAAGGGGGCATCATCACCCTGACTGACCAGGACACGGATTCCGTCAATAATTCAACGGCACATCATATTATTAATATTATTTCCCAACTTACCGGGTCTATCGATCTAACAGAATAGATCTCGCCCATTGGTAAATCAAAGAAACAATTATTAATAATATATGCCCGCCATTATTTCGGGATTCAGAGATCGTACTCCATAATAGCATCCGAGGTCTAATCCAATTTACTAGGTCAGTACAAAAATTGGATGACCTCTCTTTTGGTCCTACTCAATGTACACAAAGTACACTAGTGCAATCCCATGGTTAAGATAAACCACACCCGATTACACTATAACCATTCCGATTGGTTTGTCCAACTCCATCTCGGTTGTGAGTCTCTTTCTTATGCTTCGACAAGGTACATGATAACATGATCTTCCGTACGACACCACGCACTATGTTATCTTCAATGCCAAGCATTAGACATTTAGTGCACATACCAATATAAACATAAACCTGAACATGCACTGTGTGATTTTTGTTTCTCTTTAAAATGTAGATATATCCTTAACCAAAAGGCAAAGCTTTTAGTATACATCCTAACAAGAAGAAGTCATGTTCGCCAAGGTGATGGGCCGACTTATCAGGTGGGAGGAGGCCAACAAGGCGGCGCTGAATCCTCCCCTGGCCGTCCCTGAGGCACCACCTGCACCCACCGAGTCCTTGGAGGGGACTGCTGACTCATTCCGTGGGACGGCTTCACCCGAGAGGGTGGAAACCACCGTTACATCCCCGCCGGTTGCGAGCCGAGGGCCTTCAGATCAACAGGTTGACCCTGTGGCGGATCTTCCCTCTGGAGGTGGCTCCCCCCTAATTGTTGCCCGTCCCGAGGGGGTTAGCGAGGGGTCTTCCCCTCCTATCGCCCCTTCGGCGGTCCAACTCACTGGTCGGCAGAAGAAGCGACTCCCAAAGGGCCTGGGTCCCAGACAGAAAAAGTTGTGCTCCGCGGGCCCCGGCCCCCTCCCCTCTGTGCCTGAGGAGGCGGTTGCTCCTTCCGAGGGGGAAATGTTTGTTCCTGCATCTTCTCCTGTTCCTTCGGCCGCCACTCCAGAGAAGGCTAGCACAGCTCCTAGTTTTCCCCCGACCGACCCGACCGAGGTCTCGAAGGGTAAGGAGGTATTGCGTACCCAATACCGACTGAGACTTGACCGCCTAAAGAAGAAATTCGACACAGCATTGGAGGCCTCCATGCAGTCCTTCCTCCCTGTGCAATTGAAGGAGGTTCCACCTGAGGGGGCCTTGTCTGAGGGGAGTTCTAGCTCCGAGGAGGATGACTCCGACCCCTCTAGCCTGCCCCCTGATGCTCCTGTTGTCCAACGACTTCCTCCTCGCCTGGGTACGCCGTCGTCTGAAGGAAGGGTGAACCCATCCAGGTCCCCAGCAGGGGGCACCCGTGCAAGTCTCGGCTGGACCGCTAACCACTCTCCGAGAGACCCATCTGAAGGTATAGGTTGCTGTTGCATTGGATATTGTCTTGTACACTCTCTGACCTCTTGATGCCATGACAGGCAGCCGAAGACTGCCTAATAGCCGGCCGAGGTTTGTACTCTTAGCCTCGGTTAAAGCTTTAATCCGTCGGGCCCTGCGGGCCGAAGCTACCGCTTATCACGAGCGTCGGGTAGGACTGATGCAGGTGGAGGTCAGCAGAGCTCTCCCTCTCCGTGCGAAGGTAGAGCATCTGCTGGGCCTCTTGCAGGACAGGGAGCGGGCCCTTCAAAATTCCTGACACTGAGAACGCCTGGCGTTCGAGAAAGCTGTGGTCGTTACCCAGGAGCTGCTCCAGGTGACGCAGGAGAGGGACCAGCTTCAGATGAGAGAGAAGAAGCTGTCGGGTGGCATCCGACTCATGGTCGTCTGGACCGAGAGACTGAACGCGCGTGTTCAGGATCAGGCGCAGCAACTGGGTCAAAGGGAGTCCGCCTTTCTGATGGCAACCGATCGTGCGTCTGTCCTGGAGGATAACCAGGCCCAGGCTCGATCGGAGGACTGGGCCACATCGGACAGACTCAGAGAGGCTCTGGCCGATCACGATGAGATGTCAGCCGAGCGGGGATGGTTGAAGAGTGCCCTCGCAGCTGCTGAGGTTGAGCTCCACACCCTTCGGGCTGCTGAAGCTTCTCGCTCCCAGGAGACTAAAGCAGACTTCAAAGCAAAGTTCTTGGAGTCGGCTGAATTTCGTGCTATCATTGCCGACCAAGTAATGAAGCACTTACAGCAAGGCTTCCATGGGGCTATCGATCAGTTGAAGAAGGATCAGCTTCTACCTCCCCATGCCGACCCCCGTTTGTGAGCGACGACTAAGTTAGAGAGGGGCTCCCCCCCCCCCCCCCCCCGAGGACCCGGAAATGTAGGACCGTATGTTTACCAGGGTGCTGGGCCCTCCTGTAGCAATTTTAATTAACATGATCATTGTACATTCCTGTTTTGCGCATATTCTTAGACTCGATTCCACGTGTCGAGTGTCTCTGTCGCGAAGTCTTAGGGAAATCAAAGGGGTAGAAGTTTTTCCCGAGGTTGATCCTGGGTACGGATCTCCTGCGATAACTCTGCGAGCCCCCAGCACTGGCCCGCATTTATTTCCCTGTTGGGCCCCTTTCAACCTTTCTTCCTCTGGGTGGAGGGTGATTCCCGAACTGTCGCCTCTATCCCATACGCCACGTTTTTGAATGGTCTCATAAAGAATTGCGGGTCCCTAGGCGTGGTGAAGGCATGTTGACCTATGCGATGCTTCAGAGTTAGCGTTCGTTGCTATTCCCGAGCCACACCTGCATTAAATCGCGGAGAGGCGGAAGTCACTATAAATAGGGGGAGCAGGATGTACCATCTTCTATATTCATTCTGTCTGCTTCCCTTTTTGCGGCAAGATGTCGGTGCCTTCTCCCCCACCCCTTTTTGTCGCCGGAGCCTTCGATATCGGTGAAGAGGGTAGCGGAGATGTAGTAACGTTTTTGGCCGGGGGCCCAGTGGAGGTGGAACTTCGTGCCACACACTCCTTGCCAGGGAGCAAGGCGGAGATGATGTCCAGGTTCTCGCTGAAGATCCTGGCAGAGGTGGGACTCCGAGATTATCCCAGAAGTCCAGAATAGACGTTATATGGTCCGCCAGGGGGCATGGCCGAGATGACATAGCCTCATGGTTGCCTCCCCCTGGACGGCCCCGCCTGCCTCAAACGTCATCCTCTTCCGAACCCTCTTTTCCCCGAGTTTTTGGGGCGTTTGCAAAGGATGGTGAGGCAGCGTCACCGGGAGGAGAGCTTCTGTTACGGCAATTCTTCTTTTCTAGCCTCCAGAGAGAAATTGCAGTTCCCCCTCCTATTTCTTCTAAATGTTGTGTCGGATGCACCTTTGTGGGAAGAGGTAGTCGGGGCCTTCAGATGGGGTCGTGCTACCCAGGTGTTACCTCAGGCGTCCCCATCGACTACCGGCTACTCGGATAAAGTACCAAGATGATGGTTGAAGATTCGAGGAGGGCGTCAACAGATTCCCGCGTATCGCATACTCGAAGGACGGTTCCAAATCAAGCGACCCTACGGGAATGGCGAAGTAGCGCAGAAAAATCCCAGTAGAGGGGCGCTCCCTCTTACTAGATATTCTAATTGTATCTTGATATTTCTCTGAGACTTTGGTCTTCAAGTATTTCCCGTATAAAGAAAGCAAAGGATTTTTGTTACCTGGTGTATGTGTATGTCTGTATTGTGTTAGCACTTTTGTCTCACCTGTTTTTCCTATGGTCGGGTAAGCCCCCTTACCATTGCTTCTGCAACGCCTTCCTGTCCCGGGCGTTCGAGATATCGCTGGGCATCAAGGATTGTGTCCATGGTGGAGAGTCTGTAGCGACCTGACTCGGACCTCCCGAGCTTCTGGTCCTTCTCTCTCTGCGCATAACCTACTCCTTTAGCTAGTCTTCGAGACCCCTTGGGTTCTTCCGTGACTCCGTCCTGACTTCCCCGCTATAGCACCGCCAAGACACCAGTTGGTCTCCTTTGACTTCGACCACTCGATCACCGACAGGGAATTTTATCTTCTGGTGGTAGACGAGACCACCGCCTGGAAAACGTTAAGCGTCGGGCGGCCCAGGATAGCGTTGTAAGAAGAGGGAGCGTCCACGATCAAGAAGGGAGTCCTCCTAGTCCTTTCAAGCCTGTCGCTGCCCAAGGAGAGTGATAGGGTGATTTGCCCTACCGGCTGTACTCGATACCCCGTGAAACCGAACAGAGGGGTCGACACTGGGAGCAATTTGTCTTCATCGATCTGCATCTGGTCCAGAGCCGCCTTGTACAGGATGTTTACAGAACTCCCTGTGTTCACGAAGATGCGCTTAACCTCATAGTTAGCAATACGAGCTACGATCACTAAGGCGTCTTCATGGGGAGCTTCCACCTCTTCTAGGTCAGCCGGCCCAAAAGCTATTGTGGGGCCGGGCTGCTGACGCCGGCTAGTCCCAATGGAGTAGTTTTCCAATCGCCGGGTATGAGCTTTCCTTGCTTGGTTGGAGTCTCCTCCAGTAGGTCCTCCGGAGATAACTCCCACATGCCCAGAGGGCGGGCCACGCATAGGGGCCTTGCCCCTTTGAGGATCTTTGTCCAAGGAGAGGGATCTTCGGGGCGCAGGTCCCCGGCTCCTTCCTCGCTATCGCGATCGAGACCGATGTCGAGCTTCGTTTTCTCCAGCCCGTTGTCGTCGAGGGGAGAAGCTTCGTCATGGAGATCTTCGGCGATACCCCGACTTATTCCACTTCCTTCGCTGTCTAGTGTCTGCCTCCTCACCCAATTTCTTCTTCAACACGTGACACTCCTCGGTGGAGTGTGTGGTACTGTCATGAAACCCGCAGTACTTCTGCTCTGGCTCTGGCTCTGGCTCTGGCTGCTCGGTGTCCACGGTCTCTACCAGCCTGCGTCTCCCGGCCCACTGATCTTTCCCGAGAGGAAGGTCCTTTCCCCGGGTTGGAGCCGGGGGCTCCCTTCTTTCAGACCTAGGAGCAGCCGGAGGTAGGACCCCGAATGGTTCCTTGCAACGGGCGTAGTATACCTCCTCCATATTAACGTGTTTAACGGAACGTCCCAGCAGGTCGTCAAAACTGGCCTGAGGCTTCTTTACCAAGGATCGGAAAAAGTCCCCCTCTACAAGTCCTTGGGTGCAAGCGCTGACAAGTATCTCAGACGTGGCGCTGGGCACGTCTTGAGCCACTTTGTTGAATCGCTGGATGTACTCTTTAAGCGACTCCTTTGGCTTCTGCTTGAGCGCGAACAGATTGAGGGTCGTCTTCTGATAACGAAGGCTACTGGCAATGTGGTGGAAGAAGGCAGTTCTACATTCTGCGAAGGAGTTGATGGAACCGGGTGGTAGCCTTTGGAACCACCGTTGGGCTGCTCCAGATAGGGTGTTCAAGAACACCCGGCACTTTACACCGTCAGTGTATTGGTGCAAGAGTGCAGCGTTCTCGAACTTACAGACATGATCCTCCGAGTCTGTTTCCTCGTCGTACTCGGGGATTCCTGGCCCCCGGAATTGCTTCGGCATGGGGTCCAATACAATCTCAGATGAGAAGGGCGTAGAGGGAATTTTGTGAGAAGCCTTAGGCTCCTCTCTTCTTCCTTGTCCTTCCTCATGCTTCTGAGCGTTGGAAGCTACAGAATAGACCTTCTCGATATGCTCGAGAGAGTCTCTTCGGGGACCTGGGGCTGCTCCGTCTCGTCGGCCCACTGGTGTGACAGATCTTCGTGAGTGCGAGATAGAGGCTTTGGGGATCTCCTCCCGTGCAGGCATCCCCTGCTGCGAGGCAGCCTGTTCGACTTGGTGTTGTTCAAGCGCCTCCTTGATGGCGTCGGCCACCAAGCGATCGAGTTCCTCTCTTGTAAGGACAATGGGTTGTCCCTCCGGTCCTGCCATCAGTGCTCCTTCAGGTGCTTTCCTAGATTCCCACAGACGGCGCCAAATTTATTCCGGAAGGAATCGACGACGATGTCCAGTCACCGGGGTTTTGCCCACGTGGAAGTCGCTATGGCGGGGAGGAACTCAGTGCCCTGCGAGATCAACACGAGCGTTAAGGGAACCGCTGGAGATTGTCCGGCAGAGCCACTCCGACGCTCAAGTCAGTGTATTGAGGAAGAGTAAAGGCAGCAAGAAAGGAAATGTGCCTAAAGTTCAGAGAGCATAACCCCCTTACCTGAGGAGTTGGGCTACCTTTTATACTGATAGCGGCAGACTTGGCGCACTCCCTTGATTTGTGCCACGTCTCTATGACTCATGCCAAGTCCTCCCCCTCTTTCGGCGGTTACTGGATAGCCTTTGAAACGATCTGCGTCGTTATCACGCTTTGACCCGTTGCGATATTTAAGGGTTGTGATGACTCCTTATGACGGGGACGTGTATCCGTGGACCCGCGAAGGGGGAGGGGGGGATTGCTACTTAAGGTCGCTCGTTACTTGGGCTCAACCTCCCGAGGTGATCTCGGGGTCATCTGGTTAGAGTGGGCGTTATAACTCCCGAGGGGCTCTCGGGCCTCAACCCCCCAGGGTGATCCCGGGAGGGGTCTTCTGGCTGACCCTTCGGGGCGTGCCCCCTAAGGGGGGTCCTGCGGCCCGGGAAGGAGGTTCACTTTGACGCATCGTGTCATGCCACGCAGCTTCTTCATCCCCCGTGCCCGCCACGGGCTATTCAACCCCATCAATATACATGAATTGATTAAAATGTAATGCATGAATCGATCACTGTATTACATGAATCGATTACTATATTGCATGAATCGATATTGCATGAATCGATTACTATTTTGCATTTATTAGAATCGAATAAATGACGGTTTTATATAATTTCTTTGAAGCTTTAGCTTCGTAAGGGTAGATTCTATATATAATCATATAATTGTATATAGAAGTCTTTTAAATCGATTAGGTAAAATCAATTGATTATCATAAGGTATCATTCGATCAATAAGCCTAATTTGAAGTTATTAAGGTTGATTAAGAAATTATCTGTTCGATTAAAGTTCCTAATATTTTCTTGGGTCTATTTACATAACGTGCTACTAAGTTGAACTATTGTGTCTGCCTAAAGGAAGACACCTTAAGTAAGTTTAGTGCATTTTGTGATAGTAGACATATATTATGCTAAGAGTAATCGGCCTAAAGGAAAGTTACTTTTATGTTAGATATATGCTCAAGGCAGCTTACAACTGTTGAACACAAATTTATTTTGTTCTGATCGTGCATAAGATATGTCGGCCTAAAGGAAGGCATATTGCATGGTAGATTAAAGTTGTTGTAAGCTATGAACCAAAATGTAACTCATATAAAGTTTCATATTATGCGCACAATGGATCGTCCCAAAGAAAGGCACATTGTGTGGCCAATTAAAGTTTGAGTTATATCAGAAAGTACCGCTAACAAATTGTATTTTAGTCCATAGATTAAAATATAATGTTGTATTTGGTATCTCATAAGGAGCTCATTCATATGCATTTAAATTTTATTTTATTTGCATAATCTTATTATATATTTATATGTTTTTGGCTTTAATTAAATTGTGAGCTTAAATAAATTTCTCTCTTTAATTTCAATGCAATCTGTTACTGCAAATATTAATAATATCTCAACATTAACTTGTTCGAATTTTGCTGAATGAAAAGAATACGTTATTGTAGTCTTAGGTTGTACGAACTTACACTATACATTGAGACATGATCGCCCCGCATTCTGACCAGTGATAGAACTATAGAGCAAAGGACTGAATTTGATAAGTGAAGCGATCAAATTGCATGTATCTAAGTATTATGAGGCTTTCCATACTAACACAACATAAAGGCTTAATAATTGAGGGAAAGGATGCTAAGAGTTTCCTTAGCCAATTAGCAGATCGTTTCATAGCAAACGAAAAGATTGAGACTACCACACTTCTTTCGAAGTTGGTAACCATGCAGTATAATGGCAAAGCTCTCAACTTTGTTAGTTCGGAAGTCAATTTAACTGTTGTGTCCACTGACACTTGGTGAATAAATACCGGTGCTACTACTTACATAAGTGTCACTATGCAGGGTTGTCTTAAAAGCCGACTTCCACTTGATGATGAAAGATACATCCATACGAGGAATGAGAAGAAGGTTGCAGTCGAGTCTATTGGTGTTTTTAGGCTTTATTTAGGAACTAATGTCTATTTGGATTTAGAAAATACATTCATTGTATCGTCTTTCAGACGGAAATTAATTTCAATTTCTTGTTTGAACAAATAAGGTTATTCTTGTTCATTTGGAAATAGAATGTTTAGTATTTTCTTTAATTCAGTTTTGATTGGCAATGGTTCCTTGGTTTATAACTTTTATAAATTAAACACCTTTACTCCTACGATTGACAACGTAATAATACATAGTATAGGTACGAAACGTAAATTGACCGACAAGAATTCTTCCATGTTGTGGCATAGGCGTTTAAGACATATATCAAAACAACACCTACAAAGGTTAATGTCACATGGAATTCTCAATTGCCTTGATATGTAGACTTGATGTCTGCATAGAGTGTGTTAAGGGGAAGATCACCAACAAAAGGAATAAAGGGGCTAATTGTTGCACTAACGTTTTAGAGCTAACACATACAGATATTTGTGGACCATTCCCTAAGGCATTTTGGAATAGACACACATATTTTATCAACTTCATAGACGACTATTCCAAATTTGGCTATCTGTACCTTATTCATGAGAAGTCGCAATCGTTGGACATGTTTAAAATTTTCAAAGCCGAAATTATACTTCAACTAGGTAAGAAAATTAAAATCATCCAATCTTACAGTGAAGGAGAATATTACAGTCGATATGATGAATCAGGTGAATAGCATCCAGGATCTTTTGCGAACTACCTTGCTAAGTGTGGGATTGTGACTTAGTATACCATGCCTGGTAGACTGGTGTAGTTGAGTGTCGCAATCGAACCTTAAAAGACATGGTGAGAAATATGATGACCTTCACTTCTCTACCGGAGTCTTTGTAGGGTGACGTACTCAAGACTGTAGTTTATCTATTCAATAAAGTACCTTGTAAGATAGTAACTAAAACCCCATTCGAGATGTGGACGGGTAGAAAGTCAAGCAATAGGCATTTACACGTCTGGCGTTGTCAGCTGAGGCTAGGCCTTACAAGCACTGTTCCACCTTGGCGCCGCCTAGGCGCCGACTAGGCGCTAGGCGGTAGTCCTTCGCCCGACTACCGCCTAGCGAGTTTTACAACCATGCTTACGAGCCTAATGAAAGAAAACTGCAGTCAAGAACAGTTAATTGCAATTTTGTAGATTACTCTAAGAAATAAAAAGGGTATAAATTTTATGATTTCTCTAATAGATCCTTCTTTGAAATGAAAAACGCCAAATTCATTGAGGGCAGTAAGAGTGATGAAATTAGGGAAATATCTTTTGAGGAAAGCGTTGGCGATCCTTGTGAGGTCATTGATAATGCAATCAGTAGTGGTATGATTACTATACCGCACATTATGAATATTACACAACCAATGAGCGTAGTGAACCAAGATATTCCCATAACATCTCCAATGCAATTGGAGGAACCTACCACTGAAATAGAGGTATTGCCTCATATTGATGAGCAACTACCTCAACCACCTCAAACAGAAATGCCTTTAAGGCGATCAGGGAACGGAGAACCACGAATTCTCACGATTATGTTTATCTACAAGAGCATGATTTTGACATAGGGTTGAAAAGTGATCATACATCTTTCAAAGAAGTCAAACAATGCTCTAAACCTGAAAGGTGGATTAACGTCGTGCAAGAAGAGTTAAAGTCGTCGGCGGATAATGAAGTTTGGGAACTTATTGAATTACTTGAAGGTTCGAAATCCGTTGGTTGTAAATGGATATTTAAAACCAAACGTGATTAAAGGGTAATGTCGAAAAGAATAAGACTTGTCTTGTTGCCAAGAGATTCACTCAAAAGGAAAACATTGTGTTGGTGCCGGAAGGACCAAGATCGAACCTGAGTTTTGATAATGGCAAAGGATTCATAAGTTAAGGTTATCTCGTGATCTAATGAAGTTGTTTAAGAGCGCAGGAAAAGTCCTAAGTAAGCTAGGCACGAAGTCCTGAATCAAGGAATTAGGCAATAAGTCCTGGCCGAGGAATGGGCACCTAAGTCCTGACCAAGGGTTGGGCAATAAGTCCTGGTCGCGGGCTGGGCACGAAGTCCTGATTCAAGGAATTGGGCAATAAGTCCTGGCCGAGGGCTGGGCACCGAAGACCTGACCGAGGGTTGGGCAATAAATCCTGGTCGCGAACTGGGCACGAAGACCTGATCTGGAAGATTGGGCAAAAGTCCAACCGGAGGAGCCGGTTGGCAAAAAGGTAAATTCTCCTGAGAGGAGTAGGCGAGGACGCGTTCCCCGTAGGAGAGAACATTAGGCGTCGATTCGACCTAGGGTTCCATTTTGGAAGTCCAAAGTCATAACCAAGACAGCGCAAGCTGTTTTCTATTTCTGGACTTAACTTATATATTGTTTGTGTTTTGGAACTAACCCTGGTTGCTGGAACAAAGGTTGAAGTTCACTGCTTCCCAGGTGCCTGAATGGAGTCAGGCGTCTGATCATACAGGCGCCTGTATGGTGGCAGGCGCCCAAGAAGGGGCTTTTTTCAACAGTCTCGAAGCAAAGCCTTCACGTCAGCAAAGAGGCGCTCGTGATCATACAGGCGCCCCAGTCTTCCCAAGCGCCCCAGTTGAAGCGATAAGCGTTGGCCAAGTCTGCGGATGAGGATTCGTGCAGAGAGGTCACGTGTCAGGCGCCCCCTTCAACACAGGCGACCAAGAAGGCTGTATATAAAGGGGTTCACCCCCTTGCTTCCCTATACCATTGCTTCCAACGAAAACGTTCAAGCGCTCTACTCCAAACGCTCCGTGCTCAAGTCTCAAGCGCCAACGACGACCCGCGGCTCCGATCTTCGAATCTTTCTCCGATCGTCAATATACTTAATGTACGTGTTTATATTAAAAATCTGTGTTTGTGTACTTCAAATCTGTAATTGTTTTAGCGAAATATAGAATTGTCCAACATAAACGGTCAAGGACCGTGGGCCTTGGAGTAGGAGTCGATCTAGACTCCGAACCAAGTAAAAGAAAAACGTGTTAACGTTGTTTGAATTTTCCGCTACGTAATTACTCTTTTTTATTTCCGAAAAAGACTTTATCGATATTCACCCCCACCCCTCTATCGATTCTAAACGATCCCACAAGTGGTATCAAAGCGGGTGGCTCAAATCTGGTGCAACCACCGGTTGAGCGATTTTTCGGATTTTTCGATTTTAAAATATTTTTTTTTGTTCGTAATTTTTTCGTTCATCGAGGTTGGTGCAACACCACTCAATTTTTAATTATTATTCTTTGCTACCGCACTACTAATCCAAGACTTAGTCTTGGAGCAAGTTTCCTTTTGGAAATTTATTTTTCAGATTAAATTCTATGGCCAATCAAGAATGAAACAGTGCACGTCCACCGTTCTTCTCTGGGGAGAATTTCAGTAATTGGAAAGATCAAATGGAATCTCACCTGAAGGCCTACATGGACATATGGATGATGATCCAATCAGGATTCACCTTCCCCACAGAAGATGGATCATCAATTACGTGGGACAAATTGGATGAACCAACTGTTGGTGCAAGTTGCATCAGTGATGTCCTCCTCTAAGTGTTTCAATGTTTGACAATATGCTTAAGTCAGTGATACATTAAACAAGGGAAGGGTAAGTCAAGAGACGAGTACCAAAGTGAATGAAAGTCCTAGTAAACCTAGGCAATAAGTCCTGGTTCAAGGAATTGGGCACTAAGTCTTGGCAGAGGGTTGGGCACCTAAGACCTGACCAAGGGTTGGGCACGAAGACCTAGTGAGTGAAGCTGTGCACGAAGTCCTGGTGAGTGAAGCTGGGCAAAAGTCCTGATGAGTGAAGTTAGGCACGAAGTCCTGGCCAAGGGTTGGGCACCGAAGTCCTGGACCTAGGGTTTGGGCACGAAGTCTTGGTCCGAGGAATTGAGCAACTTAGCTGAGCGATGACTAAGGACATAAGTAGAGACGGGTCGAGGTTCGGACGTCTCGAGATCCGAGAGTATCAAAGGCTAAGTAAAAGTCCACCCGAATGGACTGGGTGGCAACCGTCTCCTGAGAGGAGTAGGTTAAAGGCGCGTTCCCGGGGGTGGGAACTTGCATCGGTTCGACCTAGGGTTTCGTGGAAATCCGAAGTCAGAACTATTTCATTAAGGCTAAGGTTGTATATGTATTTGCTTTGTATTTGTGTATCTTGCAGGTACCTAGAATGGAAGACAAAGCAGGCAAACAACGCACAAAGCGGCTGGAAGGCTGGCTGCTAGGCGCCCCCATTGAAGGAGGCGCCTAGATGGAGCTAGGCGCCCCCATCATCCAGGGCGCCTCCATGAAAGGAGGCAAAACAGGGTTTCATTCAGGCGTCCCATATGATACAGGCGCCCTAGTTGAAAGTTGTATCTGCTGCTAAGAGTTCGAAGCAGAGATAAGCTTTGACTGGGTTCAATGAGGCGCCTGGGAGGTCCAGGGCGCCCTGGTCAAGGGTGTTATCTGCTGCGGCAAGTTCGGTGCGGAGATAAACTTTGACCAAGTCCCTTGAGGCGCCCCGGTGATCACAGGCGCCCTAATGAAGCCTATAAAAGGGGCTTCGACCCCAAGGCTTAACACGCAACTTCTGAACATGATTCTAAGCTTCCAAAGTGACGACAAAGCGCTAACGACGAAGCTCTGCGACCAGGAGGCTCCAGGAGAAAGTGCGCGGCACTTCGGAGGTCCAGATCGGCCGAGTCTTCAACTTTCGTTTGGTTTGAATTTTACAATTCCGCACTTATTTTTCATATATTCTGTTTGTAATTTCTGCACTGTAAGACGGGTTTCTCCGCCTCTGGAAAGTCCGGAAAGGAGACCATTAGTGGACGGGCGTTCCCGTGCTTAGGCCTTGGATGTACTGACCTTGGGGGGTTGGGAACCAAGTAAAAAATCCCGCATGCGCTGTGTTGTTTGTTTTCTTCGTTCTGTATATTTTCCGCTGCACTAACGCTCTGTTTAGAACGAATCCCGAAAAGTTTACGAAGTTTCCGGAAAGATTTTTACAGTCGATATTCACCCCCCCCCTATCGACGGCACCAGTCCTACACCAACGCTCAACAAGATTGAGACAGATGCAAAGGCGACTACAATTCTACAATGTGGCCTAACCAAAGAACAACTCAAACCGGTCGGGTCATTCGAATATGCTAAAGAAATGTGGGAGAAACTAATCAACCTACATCAAGAGAACTCCGACATCGAGCTCGTAGAAGGGGTGTTATCCGAATCATCGGAAGAATCAGATGAAGAAGAAGAAGATCACGTAAGCTATCTTGCACTCTCGGCTCAAGCACAAGTAGCTGAGATAGAATCGGTACCCGACTTCGAAATCGACTCCAGACTAGAATCAGAAGATGAGTCTGCTAAAACAGAATCCTTACCTAACTTTGAATTTCTCTCAGAATTAGAATTACATAAGCAAATTAATACTACAATGGTCGAGAATGATATAGCATTTGTTGCAGGGAAAACTCCAGGAAGATCTCAGAAGAAGAAGCAACAAACAATACCCGAGTCCGACTCATATTCGGAGTCTGACGACGATGGAGTAGATCGTCCAAAACTGGTCCGGTGGGCTCATGACTACTACAAGGTGTTGAAGAACCAAACGAGCAAAAGGAAGACGACAAAAATCAAGGGGGAGATTCACAACGAGGAATCAAAAGGTAACATTGTAGATTCAAAATTTAAAAGTCATGTAATATGTTACAAATGCGGGGAGAGAGGTCACTACCAAAACCAGTGTCCTACTCGCAAGAGTCGGTCTTCACCACCTACGACAAAGGAACCAGTTTTAGGAGCACGAAAGGACAAGAGTCACATTCAATGCTTCAAGTGTCAGAAGTTCGAGCATTACACAAATAAATGCATAAAAGGAATCCCCAAGGATACCGGACAACCAACCAAGAGAGGTAAATTTACCGTACAAGAAAATCCAGTGTTTACTTCAAATGCTAATATCTTACCCAAACACCCTTGGTCTAATTTAAAAATTGACACATACTCAAGTAACTTAATTGAATCATGTAGATTAATTATGACAAATTTTAGAAAATTAAAACAAGAAAATGAGACTCTGAAAAGTAAAGTTGATATGCTAGAAAATCTAATTCATAATCTTGCTGACTTTGAAAATCCAGAATTTTTTCTCCAATTATGATTTTACTTAGATGATCTTTTCTTGAATTATTGCTTGTTGCTTGTTTATTTCATTTACACGATTTTATTTTAGACCTAGGAATGGTTAGTTAAGGACAAAAGACTTACTTGAAACTTGAACAACATAGTATTAGGTGAAGGAGAGATGATAGTACGTTAGGGAAACCTTTCTAAAAAGTCAAGTAGGGTAAGGCGTACCCAATTTGGTCTGTTTAGTCCGGTAAAACTAGCCGAAGCTACCTCTCCAAATCCTAAACTAGTTACACCAAAATTTCTCAAGAAGTAATTTGAAAATGAACTTTCGATAAAAGGCTTTGTCAAGGAAAGGGTTGTTGATCCAATAAGGCTACGGCCAAAGAAGACATCTGTGGCTCGCCAAGACCTGAAAGCGGATTATCGAAACTCACTTTTAAATTACTATTTAATAAATTTGAATCTAACACAAGTTTTAATTAAATCTTAGATTTAACATTAATTTAAAGATAAAAATTAATACATCTCACAAAACAGATAAGGAAACATGTTTTGTCACTTAGAATTGGGTGAGATGTCTAAGACCTAATAATGTAGTTCAACCCAACCAACCAACATTTTTCAAAAATAATTCAATATTTTTCAAACTTAAATCTACATTTTCCAAAATTAACTAATTCAACATTTTTCAAAATTAAATCTACATTTTCCAAAATTAACTAATTCAACATTTTTCAAAATTAAATCTAAGGAATGCCCTTTATAGGTTAAAACAAGCACCTAGGGCTTGGTACGAAAGACTATCAAACTACTTGATTTCTAAGGAATTTAACCAAGGTCAAATTGACTCAACATTATTTGTTAAAACCTTTAAGAAAGACATATTTATAGCTCAAATATACGTAGATGATATAATATTTGGGTCAACAAATTCTAACTTTTTAAAAGAAATTGTCAAAATCATGAAGAGTGAGTTTGAAATGAGTTTGGTAAGTGAGCTAAACTTTTTCTTAGGTCTCCAAATAAAACAAACCAGGGATGGTAACTATGTTCATCAATCCAAATATGCAAGGGAATTAATTAAAAAATTCAAAATGGAAAACTCTAAAAGCTTAAGTACTCCCATGGCCACAAATGTCAAAATAGACAATGACCCTGAAGGTAAACTAGTTGACCTAAAGATATACAGAAGTATAATTGGTACCTTATTATACTTAACTGCTAGTAGACCTGACATTTTGTTCACTATAGGAATGTGCGCTAGATACCAAACATGTGCTAAGGAATCGCACTTAGCAGCACTAAAAAGAATCCTAAGGTACATTAAAGGTACTCTAAATGTAGGTATTTGGTATCCTAGGACTTCCAATTTTGAATTATCAGGATACTCTAACTCTGACTATGCCGGTTGCAAACTAGATAGAAAGAGTACAAGTGGAAGTTGTCAATTATTAGAACACAGTCTAGTCAGCTGGTGCAGTAGAAAGCAATACTGCGTAGCCTTATCTACAACTGAAGCAGAATATGTTGCCCTAGGAGAGTGTATAGCACAACTTTTATGGATGATGCACACTCTTAAGGATTTCCAGCTAGACTATGCCCAAACCAAAGTATTCATTGACAACATAAGCTCAATAAATCTTACGAAAAACCCAATTCATCACTCCCGAACCAAACACATAGAAGTAAAACATCATTTTGTTAGGGATCACGTAGCCAAGGGCGAAATCGTACTTATGCATGTGGACTCGAAATCTAATATAGCCAACATCTTTACTAAACCCTTACCTGAGTCTGAGTTTAGCTTACTAAGAAGGCAGTTAGGGTTGTGCTTAGTAGAATAGAACTGTTCTAATTTTTCTTAAAAATTTTTATATTTTCAACATTTTTCAAAAACTAGTATTTCATATCTTTCGAAAAATCATTTTTATTAAGTCTTGAATTTTAAAATTCTTTTCCGACTTAGATTTTTCGAAAAATTATCCCCTTTAAAACTAGGATTTTTTTACGCAAATGAATTTAGCCTAGGCTTTAACCCTAGAATTACATGCACCTATAGATCTAGAAACCAGCATCTCACAAGCACCTTAGGACACCTTGATTGATAACCTAGACTGGGTTGAGATGCTTAGGTCTATGCCTTGACTCAAGATGCTTTAAGTTAGTGCATCTAGAGTAGTTGGGGCGATAAATACAATTGAACAGCAATCAAGCTAAGTGTTCAAGCTTAGAAAATCTAACTTGATCAGATCACTTAACTTGACTAACCCTAGTGAAAGCTGTTGTTATATAACAGTTAGTAAGTAGCTAACAAGGTTAGACAGGACCCGAACGAGTTCAATTTAGTTGGTTTGATTTTTTTTGCTTGGACTCACTAGAATTGGTTTAATATATATTTAGATTTTGTTAAAAACTGGCTATGATTCGCAATTAGTTTTTCAAGCAGTTTTTTGATATATGGCAAAGGGGGAGAGAAAAAGAAAAGAATTATTCTTAGTTTTTTTTTGAAAAACCAAATTAAATTTTCAAGTTAAGTGCATTAAAACATTCGAGCACAAATTTTTTTCAAAATATTTTTCCAAGTGCACAAAATTTTTCTAAGTACAAAATCTTTTTCCAAGTGCACGAAATTTTTCTTAATACAAAATATTTTTCTAAATGCAAAAAGATTTTCAAGTGTTGCAAAATTTTCTAAATGCAAAATGTTTCCAAGTGCAAAATTTCCTAAGTGCAAAATGTTTCTAAGTGCAAAAATTCCCTAAGTGCAAAATGTTTCAAAATGCAAAAAATTTCTAAGTGCAAAATGTTTCTAAATGCAAATTTTTTAAGTGCAAATTTTTCTAATTACAAAACATTTTTCCAAGTGTAAAATGTTTTATGCAAAAAGATTTTCAAGTGCACAATATTTTTTTAAGTGCAAAATCTTGATAAGCGTGCATATATTTTTTTTGCAAAAAACACTTGGTCAAAATTTGTACACTTAGTCTTTTTTGAAAAATTGTATATCATTGAAAGCTTCAAGGGGAGAATCTCTATTTCAGGGGGTGCTTAGTAAATATTTTTCAAAAAGTGATTTTCTTAGAATAAACATGTTGGTTATATATGCTTTATATGTTTTGAACTTAACTTTTTGAACCTGGTTGTCATAAATCAAAAAGGGGGAGATTGTTGGTGCTGGAAGCACTAAGATCGAACCTGAGTTTTGATAATGGCAAAGGGTTCATAAGTTAAGGTTATCTCGTGATCTAATGAAGTTGTTTAAGCGCGCAGGAAAAGTCCTAGGTAAGTTAGGCACGAAGTCCTGATTCAAGGAATTGGGCAATAAGTCATGACCGAGGGATGGACACCTAAGTCCTGAACAAGGGTTGGGCAATAAGTCTTGGTCGCGGACTGGGCACGAAGTCTTGATTCAAGGAATTGGGCAATAAGTCCTGGCCGAGGGCTGGGCACCGAAGACCTAACCGAGGGTTGGGCAATAAGTCCTGTTCGCGAACTGGGCACGAAGACCTGATCCGGAAGATTGGGCAAAAGTCCAACCGAAGGAGCCGGTTGGCAAAAAGGTAAATTCTCATGAGAGGAGTAGGCGAGGACGCGTTCCCCGTAGGAGGGAACATTAGGCGTCGGTTCGACCTAGGGTTCCATTTTGGAAGCTCAAAGTCAGAACCAAGACAGCTCAGGCTGTTTTCTGGAATTAACTTATATATTATTTGTGTTTTGGAACTAACCCTGGTTGCAGAAACAAAGGATGAAGTTCACTGCTTCCCAGGCGCCTGAATGGAGTCAGGCGCCTGAATGGTGACAGGCGCCCAAGAAGGGGCTTTTTCTAGCAGTCTCGAAGCAAAGCCTCCACGTCAGCAAAGAGGCGCCCGTGATCATACAGGCGCCCCAATCTTCCCAGGCGCCCCAGTTGAAGGGATAAGCGCTGGCCAAGTCTGCGGATGAGGATTCACGTAGAGAGGCCACGTGTCAGGCGCCCAAGAAGCCTGTATATAAAGGGGTTCACCCCCTTGCTTCCAGATACCATTGCTTCCAACGAAAACGTTTAAGCGCTCTGCTCCAAACGCTCCGTGCTCAAGTCTCAAGCGCCAACGACGACTCGCGGCTCCGATCTTCAAATCTTTCTCCGGTCGTCAGTATACTTAATTTACGTGTTTATTTTAAAATTCTATGTTTGTGTACTTCAAATCTGTAATTGTTTTTGCGAAATATAGAATTTCCCAACGTAAACGGTCAAGGACCGTGGACCTTGGAATAGGAGCCTCCGAACCAAGTAAAAGAAAAACGTGTTAGCGTTGTTTGAATTTTCCGCTGCGTAATTACTCTTTTTATTTCCGAAAAAGACTTTATCGATATTCACCCCCCCCCCCTCTATCGATTCTAAACGATCCCACACATTAATTACAAAGAGATTTTCTCACCTGTGTGGACAAAAGACTCCCTTAGGGTAATCATGACACTTGTAGCTCATTATGATTTGGAGCTACACTAAATAGACGTAAAGATTGTATTCCTCAATAGGCATATATTGGAATCTATATATATGGTGCAACCAGAGTGGTTACCTCATTTGGATTTAAGAAGAATCTCGTTGACAAGTGCATATATGTCAAGTTAGTGGGAGCAAATTTGTTATACTTGTTCTGTACGGGGACGATATATTGCTTGCGAGCAATAATAAAGGGTTGATGCATGAAAACAAGTCATTTCTATCTAGTAAATTTGAAATAAAAGATCTTGGCGAAGCATCCTTTGTTTTAGGCAAACAGATCTGTCGTGATCGTTCAAGAGACATTCTTGGACTTTCACAATGAGTCTATATTAAAAAGGTGCTTATAAGATATGGCATCCAGAGTTGTACCCTGATGAAACACCTGTGTTAAGAGGTAACAAGTTCAGTTTGTAGTGGTGTCCACTGCTTGAACTTGAAATAAAAGAGATGGAATAATTCCCATATGCGTTAGTACTGGGAAGTCTCATGTATGCACAAGTTTGTACTCGACCAGATATATCGTTTATAGTAGGGATGTTAGTAATCCAGGACCGTCACACTAGAAAGCGGTAAAGAGAGTGATGCGGTATTTGTAAAAAACTAAAGGACATATGCATACGTATCGAAGGTTAGATCACCTAGAGATGATTGGTTATTCAGACTCCGATTTTGTTGGATGCTTGGATAGCAGCAGGTCCACTTCGGGATATACTTTCATGCTTGATGGAGGGGCTATATCTTGAAAGAGTGTCAAGCAAACGCTAGTAGCCACTTTTATTATGGAGGAAAAGTTAGTAGCATGCTACGAAGTATCCAATCACGGGATTTGGCTGTAGAACATCATCACAGCATTACAGATCATTAATGACATTGACAGACCACTGAAGATCTACTGTGATAATAAAGTCATAGAACTTTATGCTAAGAGCAATCACAGTTCGTCGAAGTCTAACACCTCGTTTGGAATGTTTTTAAGCAATGGAATTGAATTGAATTCCAGCGGGAATTAAACTCAATTCTTATGTTTGGAATGATTCGGCAAACAAAGGAATTGAATTCAATTCCTTTGTTTGGAATGAGTCTAAAACTAAATAAATTTGATTGTTTTTACTATTTTACCTTTCATTGATAGGTTAGGAATCAAACATTATATTTATGTGAGGTTATTTTAGTATTTTCATTTGTTGGAATTCTATTCCCACACCAAATCACACCTATTTGGGATGGAATTGAATTCCTTAGTTTTGTTGGATTTTAATTCTCATGAGAATTCAATTTGTTCACTTAAGTTACTTCCAAATCATGGAATTCAATTCAATTCCTGGATGGAATTGAATTCCATGGGTTTCCAAACAGGGTGTAAGCACATCGATATCATGTTTCTAGCGGTTAAAGAAAGAGTTCAGAATCGTCAAGTCATGATAGAGCATATCAAAACAGATTCCATATTGGCAGATCCACTCACTAAGGGCTTGGTGCCTAAGGTGTTTCATGCGCATGTTGTGGATATAGGAGTTCTTATGAAAGAAGAATTCATCTAGTTAGAGTTTATATTTATTCTATTGTTCTATGTTAATAAAGACAAACATTTTGTTTTGATTATCATACGTACTTAAACTTCAAAACATTAATGGGAATTTACATGTTTGTTTGACACTCTGAATATGGTATCATGATTTACTACTGTTATTTAGCATTTGGTGTTCGTAAATATGATACAGATTCCTTTTGGAATCATACAGTTTGGATAATGATTTGTTATTACAGTTTATCATAAGATATTTGCAAATATAATCAGATTCTTTTGGGTCACTTTAGACCAGTTGGAAATTGACATATTGATCACAATTCATGTAATTTCCGCTCTATACATCTGCATCTTAATCTATGTCATTAATGATATTAGTATTATGATTACTGTTGGGGCTTGTTACGATCATATATAGTAGCTATTACCTCTTTAGTCCTATAAGTTATGAACCAGATTGTTTATAGGGGTATTTTATACCCTTAAAGTTTGATATCAACTAAAGTTTTACTTGTATTTCATATACAACTCACATATAGCCCAAGTGGGAAATTATTGGATATTATTATCCCTATTAGGTGGGCTTATTTGTAAGTTGTACATGTAAATATAATTTGAACCCATTAAAGTGATCTAACTTATGTTTGTTGACTTTTAGATTATTGGACGTGGGTTCAATGTGTAGAATCCTTTAGTCTAATCTGTTATTATCTATAGGCTGATAACGGATTGAATTCGTATATAAAGGGGAGGTCCTCAAGAGTTTAGCGCATCATCTTGATAGAGCTCTTGGTTCCCCTTTGACATAGAGTTTTTCGGCGCCGTCAACGCTAAGCCCCTTGAAAGATTCTTCTTCTTTTTTCCGTTGCATCTTCTTCAAGCCGACGATGCTAGGACAAGAACAATGTGTTAGTAGGAGCCCTAGAGCCAATTATATGATGATTGACTAGGGATTTTTTGTATCATATTCTATCATTAATAAAGGCATGTTTGGTTACTATACTTACTTTATACTTGTGCCAAATAATTAAGTATAATAATGTCCTTGGGTAGTAGGTTCTTATCTACATTATATCGATCTTAGTCAAGCATTAATATTCAAGGGCAATATTAGTGCACGGAGAGTAGCATGTAGGTCAATTGATGACTGAGCTTACAAGTCATGGTTATGTGATATCAAGTTGACACATAGGTATACATTAGAGAATGTGGACTGAATTGACCCGCCATGAGAAAGTTTCATAGATTGTCATATGAGTGTCATAAACTTTCTCATGTGACTATTAGTATGAATAGTCCTTAGACCTGAAGTCACTACGGTTCCTTACATAAGGAGTTATGTACTTTGGTATCGTCACGTCACCCGTAACAGGATGGACTATAAAGGCGATCACTGGGTATGTAATAAATTATGCAGAGAGATGTGAGTAATGTAGATGGGATATATCCCTCCCATATGACGGGAGTGATATCTGTGGGCTCCTTGATCAAGTAGGACTACTAAAACGCATAGTCATGCTCAAATGAGTTAATATGAGATATTGAGCTAATTTGTTTGAGTGAGTCTACTCGGGGATCAAGAAACACAAAGATTGATCGAGGATGACACGGTCTATGCCTCATTGGTCAATCTAGATATCGAGGATGGAAGGACAAGGACATACATTATCATAGTCACGGAGGTTAAGTCGGATCTGGACTTTTCTTGTTACTTGGGTAGCAATGATGCATTGCTAGATGCCGCTCATTGCTTATGTGTCTAAAGCAGTTTAGGGGCATTGTCAACGTAACAAGAACCTATTGGGTCACACACTAAGGACACGATGCTTCGAGAGTTCGGGAGACCTAGTCGAGAGCTCGGGTCAGGAGCTCGGGGGACTTGGTCGAGAGCTCAGGCTGGGAGCTCGGGAGACTTGGTCGGGAGCCCTGATCGGGAGCTTGGAAGCCTTGGTCGAGAACTTATGAGATATTAATTCATTAAAGTGTTTAATGAATTAATAATAAAGGAAAAGGGAAAAGTCTCTCTTCATTGAATGAAGATAAGTTAAAGAGTCACATGAGAAGATGTGTTGTTTATTGGCTTTAATGAAGGGAAGCTAAAGAGACAAAAGCCTCTTCATATTCATGGGATGAGTATAAAAGAGGGACTTGTCATTTTGGATGGGTGTGGGTGTGTCATCTTTCCCTTCCTCTCTTCCTTCTCTTCTTCCTCTTGGCCGAAACCCTTCTTTGGGGTTCTTAGTGCTTTCGCGAACTACCTCAAGATGCTAACACAACTAAGGTAGTTCTTCTCGAAGTTGAGAGATCGTGTTCGTGTGGATACGCATAGAGGCACAGACGCTTGAACGTGCAAGAGATCCGGCGGCACTTGAACGAGAGGGATAAACGTAAGGGCACGCTCCAAAGGTATACACTTTAGATAGAAGATGAACTTCGTACGAGTTTTCTTTCGCATGGATCGCTCGAGGGATCTTGTTTCCGTTGTGTGGTTGTGTTTATGTCGTCGGGAGATCCCTACACAATGGCTTTTCAATCAGGTTCCTTATCTTGATGTTTCTTTATTACTTCATTATGTCATATTTTCGATGAAACTAGATCATATTTTGTGTTTTCTCTATTCGAATTCTTATTTCGTTCCTAAAATTTATGCGGTTAGGAGAAAATGCAATCAGCTTTGCATGTTTTTCAACTACGATTGCTTTGCAGTGAAATGGTTGATGGTGGATGGTTTTCAAGGCAGCAAGGAAAAATTTCTATACAGATAATCATTGTTTCAATTCTTGTTCTCTTTATATTATTTCTTAATGAAATGTTGGAAGACCGTGACACCCTCCCTGAGGTCATGCCCACTAAGCCATAGCCTTAGTCCCTTGTGCAATTGGTTTTGCCAGAAGAGCAACATCACTATTTGGACATCCAACACAATTATGGATCTCGTTGTCTAATCTTAATTTAGTTTATTCATATCAATTCTAAAATTACTGCAGGTTTATAACAATTAGACATTTAGACTCGTTTCTAACACAATTCATCTGCAAAACAACTGCTCGAAGACTTTATTTATGTAGCACAGTACACCAAACTTGTAGATTGTAGCTTCCAAGTCCTCTTCGAGTCCATTGCACTCTGCTTTGGGTATGTCCTTTCTCTGTGTACTATATTTCGTGCTTAATGCATGACGGGATCCACTCAATCTTATCTTCACTCGAAAAGAGAAGAAAAAGAATGCTAGTTCTGTTCAATAAGGGTAAAATGAGATAGAATTTAGATAGTCTCGTATATGAACTTTGTTTTTGAGCATTTTTTGGGAGGAGCTGAGAGAGGGGTAAATAATGGAAAGGTAATTTTTATTCTTCTTTGGAAAGAAGGTGAGAGAATGAGGTGCTCCCTTACCTCTCAAATGGCCTATTTTCTTACATTCCAAATCGGGGTGTAAGGAAGTTACCTTCCCTTTCCCTTCCTTCCCCTCCCTTCCCATTTCATTAATGAACCTTCCCTCACCCCATCCAAACATAGGGTTAAGAAATTGACGATTTGCATATGCCAAACATTCTGATAGAGCAAATGAGATTCTATAACAAACAAGTCCTTAGGCACTTTCTAACCTTAGGCATTGCAACAGGCTCCTCCTTAAGATGAGAATGTTCCTCCAAATCGTCTGTTGCCATGCTGTGTAACACCAAAAAGAAAATTTTGAAGAACTAGGGTTTCCAAGCCATTATCCGAACCCCCACATAGATTAATAGGAAGCATACAACCGGAAAAAAAAAAGGATCTCAATTCATGCGTAATAAATTACCTGATGGAGGGATTGTGATCCGAACGCGACCTGCTCTCAAGCATTGCGGGGGGCATGTGAGAGAGCATGTGCTGCAGCTTTCTTTGTTGTCGTTGGGACAGCTCGATGAATTTCTACACCATAAGACAAGAAGGAAAGAAGGTAAAGATACAGAGTCCATAGGTTAGGGTTAGTCTTAAAAACGGATGGAGAAAAATTGAGACTTTGGCCTTAGGGATAACATTTCGCTCCTCTTGCAGCCGGTCTTTGATCGCCTGGATCTGCGACTCCATCGTCTTCAGGGTAGTGTCGACCGCCGACAGATCAGGCATGCTGGTTGTTGGATACACTGCACGAGAAGAACAAACAGGAAGATCTTTTCAGTCGGAAATTCTTCAAGAAAGTCGAGAAATGGAAGAAAGAGGGCGATTGATGACGAACTGTTGCGGGCGATGACAAGCTCCTGGAGCTCGACGATGCGCGATTGGAAGGAGGAGACGAGAGCGTCAAGGGACGATCCCGCTTGCTTCAGATCCATGATCCGACGAGCCATTGTATACCTAAATCTACGCCATTTCCCAAATTTGAAATCCTTTTTGGAGCGCAAGTTTCTAATTTTAATTAAATTTAAATAATTTTAATTCATACTCTCTTCATATAATAATTTTAATTATAATAATGATTTTAAAAATCTAAAATTTAAAGAATATAATTGCTAATTAGAAGCTTCGTGCATGATTAGGAAAGATAATTGATCTCATAAAGAATGGAATAGTAATTGATCAAATTAGTTGTAAAAGATAATTAGTTGATTTTCAGTATTCCTTTAATCTATCTTATTTTAGGGTTAACATAAAAGAGATAAATCATAACGACTATTAGTTCAGATACTATGGCTAATACTTGGGGAGGATGGGCAACTTAGCTTTGGATAGGTTGGGTCGTTCAAATAAGATGATAAATGACGGTTTACTCGCTCTTAGTGCCCTCGCCAATTCTTCTGAAGGTTAACACGGAAGAAGTAAATCACAAGGGTTACTAGCCGGATACTGTGGCTAGTGAGTGGGAAAAATGGACACATCGATTTTATCAGATTTTAATCTCATATATTAAGATGATGATACTCATATCCTAATTATCAATCCATCATATGACGACCAAGTCGTTCAAACAAGTTAGATGAGTGAGCTAGATCAAAATATGATAGGGTTGTGCCGCGATGAAATGACTAGTCAGGTTGGAGGAGTGATAATTTACTATTAAGAAGTAAGAATAGTATCAAAAATCGGGCATGTGGGCTGGGCCAAAGTCTAATTGTATTGCACTAGGAAGGTAAAGGATTGAAGAAAAATATTGGGCTCAATAATCGGTCCTTAAATGTAAGAGTGCTAGGGAGCGTATGGGATTCGACACTCAAGCTTGAGAGCCTCATTATCAAATAAATATTTTTATGGGATGGATTAATGATTAATAGGTAAGTATTCCGAAAGGAATCGACGTCGATGGTCAGTCACCAGAGTTTAGTCCACGAGGATGATGACGAAAGAGGAGGAGCTCCCACCCTCCGAGATTAACATGAGTGTTAATGGGAATACGTCGAAGATTGTCCGACGGAGCCCACTCCGACGCTCAAGTTAGTACCTGAGCCTCTTAGATGGAAGGAGATAAGGAAAAAGTGTGAGTAATAATGAGCATGAGCGTAACCCCCTTACTTGGAGGGTTGGAGTATCTTTTATACCTGACGCGACCATCACACGTGTCCCCATATTTTTCTCCACACTCTCTCAATTATCAGTTACTGGATAATCATTGTAACAACCATCGCAGCCATTATATCTGGGTTGTTACGATGATTAAGGTTTTAATGGTTGTGTATTATGGGTCATGATTATCCCATAATTATTAGCGATGATTATCCACAGATCCGAAAAAAGGGGACGGTTACTTGAGGTCGAGTGATCCTTAAGCTCCGCTGCCCCGAGGTGATCTCGGGGTCCTTTGGCCCAGGAGCGGGGCGGCGGGCATTCACCTTCCTGAGGTGATCTCGGGGACCCGACTTCCCGAGGTGATCTCGAGCGGGTGTCCTAGATCGATCTCAAGAGTATGTTTACCTAAGGTGGTCTCGGAAACCCACCTTCCCGAAGGGGTCTCGGGAGTCAAAGAAAGAGAGTCGTCCAGACTCGGTAGATCTCGCCACATACCTTCTTCAATCCACGTGTCAGCCACGGGGTGCTCAACCCCATCAGTAGGTATTGTCACCTTGAAGTCTGGAATTAAAATATGACAAAATCAGTATGTCTACCCTCTCCAAGTGCTAGCTACAGTATTTGACTCATGATTTACTTCCTTCGTGTTAACCTTAGGACAGATTACCGGAAGGTGAAAGTGAATGAATCATCTTTTACCACTCATTACCGAATAAGCAGAAAATAATAATGACCTATAGTCAGGGAAATTTGATGACTATAAAAGGGATGGATAATTGAAGAAAAAATTTGATTTTTCTAGAATAATCCCTTTCATTCTACACCATCTCTACTTTATATTCCGAAATCTCATTTGAAATGGAAGGGTCACTCCGAATTAAGACCTACACCATCTCACAACATGTTAATCTTGGGCACAGCATGTTCTTTGGGAGCGCTCGGCAATAAACATTCAAATTCTACAGTATGAAAAAGGAAGCTAATACCATCAAATTACTCGAGTCGGTTGGCTTAGTTAAACCCAATGGGTTAAATGAGTTGATTGAGTCACTCGAGATGGATGAACTATCACAATTGAATTGATCGAGCCGCTAAAGAAGGTAGATGGCTTAATTAGGCTAGTTGGGTAAGACAGATCAGTTGAAAATGGGCTTGCCCAATTGTTTTGCCCTAAAATGTATAAAACATTTATGATATCCCTCCTTTCCATGGAATAATCATAAGGATTTGTGTGCATATGGCTCTAAATCTTTCCATAAGCCTTTACAAATTTTTAAAATTATATTAATCTTAAGTTATTATCTAATTTAGGTTGAGAGCATGAATACATTAGAAAGACTATTAAGAACAATTACAAAAGTATATTAATTTTATTTTAAAATAATTGAAATGGGCTTGCCCAATTGTTTTGCCCTAGTGGGCAACCGGTGAAGTGCAGTGCAAAGAACAATAATAGAGAAAGTAAAAATAGGAGAGTGAAAATTATAGTGAATGATGTGATATGACGTGGCATGACGTGACGTTTTACATGCACACGTCCGATTATCGCTTGGACATCATCGACGACCTTCAGCCGTCGCCCCGAATCAAACTATACCCTAGGGGGCACGGTGAATCCGTCGAAGATCGTGCATGCAAGGTGCCACGTCATTCACTATGATTTTTACTCTCTCATTTTTACTCTCCCAATCATTATTCCAATGCAAAACCAATCAATATCACCCATCCAATTGCACTCGCCGCTGGTGCAGCTGTAATGCAACAGTGATTTTATGTTAAGTGATGATTTGTTTAATTTTTTTAATTTATTTTTTATAAATAATTATGAATTTAACCGTGTAAAACATTCAGGATCAAGGTATAACCATGACATTGTCAAGAAGTGGTGAAATTAGAGCTTTGAAAACTATAAACATTCAAGTGATATTATTGTACATAATTTGAATAAATATTCAAGCTATATTAACTTATTTATATTATATTTAAGTAAAAATATAATATTATAAATTTAAAGAACTATAATAAAATTTTGTTTTTTTTTCTATTTTATGATTTTTTTTTATAATTGGACCTGTGCCTATGTCGGTGGCTAGATATGACATCACCAAGGTGTGTCGTGTCCGATCCGATATAAAAAAATTAATAGACAAATCAAACTCAAATCACGTCAAACCCAGCCCATTGTTGACACATCTAACCGACATCTTAAGACCATCTCCAACCAATACCCCATTACACTAAAATGGTATTAGCGAGATACCATTTTATCTCCAATGGATACACTATAATGGACACCAATTTGATACAAGTATGGTGCCGCACTATTCACTTGTACCAGGTGCAAGTGATTATTTTATTATTAAATATATTATAATATTATATTTGTATTTAATTAAATATATTATAATATTAATTTTATATTTAAAATATTTTATATAAGTGTTGCATGGTTTAATTAAATGTATTATAATATTAAATTTATATTTAAAATATTCTTAAATATTATAAATTATTATTATTTAATTTAATTGAATTTATTTTATAAATTTTATATATTATAAATTTATATTAGTTATTAACTTAAATAAGTAATATTTAAAATATTTGTTATATTACTAAGATTATAAATATTTTAAAATTTATAATACTGATAATTTTATAACAAACACACAATTAAACATTTAATATTTCAAAGTGCATACATAGAAAATACATAACATATAACCCAGCATATAATTTAAAGATGCAACAAACATTAAAGTAAACATGCATTTAAAATAACTTCCTAATAATAACTTCCTAAAAGGATCTTCAGAAATGGACCAGAGCCATTGAATGTTTAATATTCTGGTAAATCACTTCCTCCAAAACCACTGAAATAATCTTGGAATCGACCGGAGCCATTCAAAGGATCTTCAAATTCTTGTCCTTCTTCTTGAGACGAATTGAATTTAGATCCTTCTCCTTGATGTGAAATTGATTGAGAATTTTGGTGCATTTTCCTCTTTTGCATAATTCTGACTTGTTCACTGTGAATAAATTCACGCATTATCGGATCGGCGATGGTATTCAAATCTTTGAATAAAATTTTATTCTCTTCCTTGAATATAGCAACATCGGTACTTCTATCCAATGCCGCAACAAGTTGGTCATTTTGTGAAACTATTTTTGTAAGTTGTTGTTCAAACAATTCATGATCCACGCGGTACAAAGAATAAGTTGTTTGCAATGAAACAAGAGGCATGCAGAAAAGATGTTGAGCGAGCATTTGGAGTGCTTCAATCACGCTTTGCAATTGTTGCAGGACCTTCACGTTTTTGGCAGAAGAATGTTTTACATGATATAATGACTTCATGTATTATTATGCATAATATGATAATTGAAGATGAGCGCGACCTAAATGCATCAATTATTGATCAAGGTGAAGACCCGTCGGCTGCAAATGTTGATATATCAGTAGATGACAATACCCGATTTCAAGAGTTTCTTGCTAGATATGAAGGTATCAAAAATAGAGATGCTCACTTTGCCCTTAGAAATGCATTAATTGAGCATTTGTGGGAACAATATGGTAATTCTGATAATTAAAATATATAAGTGTTAGTTGTTTTGTGTAATGTATTTTCAATGAAGTGTTAGTTATTTTGTAAAATGTATTTGCAATGAAGTGTTAGTTGTTTCGTGCAATGTATTTTCAATGAAGTATTAGTTGTTTTGTGAAAATATTTAAAATATTTTATCTTAATTGTTTATGATTATGTATTATCTTTAAATAATAGTATGTCTATTAAATTATTTCCACCAAAATTAAGAAGAAAGTATTAATATTTATTTTTTTAATTAAAAATAAAATATTACGATCATAATTAAAATTAATGATTATGTACCATAAAAATATTAATTTTATTAATAATTATGATCATAATAAAAATATTTAACATATTAATATATATGTTAAAATTAATATGTATGTTGAATAATAAATTATATGATGGAAAAATAGAATATTCTAAGGAATATTCTTTTTAGTGTAAGAAATGGTGTCTCTTGGTTGGAGTGGAAAAAAATTTGGTGTTGAAGTGACATCAAATTGGTGTTGTAGAAGTACTAAAATAGTGTTTATGGTTGGAGATGGTCTAACCTAACTTACCACTAAAAAAACTCAAAAAAATTAAAGACAAAAATTAATTTTCGTTACTATTTAGTAAGGGTAATAACAATTGGTTGTCATAACGGTCGTTAATATGTAGGAATTAGCGATGAATTTTTTTTCCGGTCGCTAATTTAGATTATTAGGACTTCCAATCGGGATTTTTTCCATCTCCTCTCGCTCTCTCCTCTCCCTCCTCTGACCTATTCCAGATCTCCGACGTCTGGCACCCGACACAATCTCCTCTTTGGCAATACGTAGGTCAAACCTCTTCCCTCCCCTCTCTAATCTCCTCTCCTATGCTTGCAAGGCCGGTTGACCATGGCCTCTCACTGTGCTCTTGCCCTTACCCGGCCGCGAACTTCCATCCGTGAGCTTGGCCGGTAGTGAACTCTGCAGTGAGCTCCGGCCCACGAGCTTGATCGACAGTGAACTCTACCGCGAGCTCGCCCGACCACAAGCTTGACCAACCATGCGACTTCAATGCTTGGTGGATGTAAATATACAACTCTTGGAGATTTAGAGAGCAGGTACATACTTTACATGATCTGTATATATAGATTCTTATAAGTGAAAGAGTTTGCTCCATTGAGTATTGTTTCGTTATGAACCTTGGCACGAAAACAAGTTCAGATTGCAAGAATGAACAAGTTGAGCATATACATACTTTACTAAGTTGAGTATGTACATACTTTACTCGCGTTGTTATATCTTTTGTTGTACGTATGATATTATGTAATGTGATTGCTAATAGCTAATTTTTGGTTGTTTTTTATTATCTTCAGCTATACTATATTTTTTGAACATACCCCTTTTAGTTGTGGATGTGACATCATTTCTGATCTTTCTCATTCAGTGCTTGTGCTTTTTTTGAGGTTAAAACTTAATGTTTAGTTTAAGTGCTATCAATAATATTAGGTTTTAGTGATTTATTTAATATTAAGTTTAAAATATATGGGGTTGGATATACTATTGGAGATATTAAAATAAATTAAAATTATACAATTAATTTTAACTTATCTGTTAAGTGACCTGAAAGTTCTGAGCTACTTTGTATGTAGAGTGCAAACTACCGTGCGGACTTTCCGAGTTGGATCTCCTGAACCGGATTTTTCGAGCCAGACTTCTTGAGCAGGATTTCTCGAGCCGGACTTCTCGAGCCGGATCTCCCGAGTCAGACTTCCCGAGCAAGACCTCCTAAACCAGACCTCTTGAGCCGAATCTCACGAGTCGAAGAAGAAGAGTTGCTGTGGCCTGCCCGCACTTCCTGAGCTGGATCTCTCAAATCGGACTTCCCGAGATGGATCTCCCGAGCCGGACTTCCCAAGCTTAAGAGGAAGAGTTGCTGAGGCCTGTGTAATATAGTTTCCTTAAAACAGATTTGTCCTCCTCCGACTGTGCTTCGAGGTTATGATGAACGTCTGTTTCCCAAGATACAACAACGAGATCACGTATACAACCAAGCACTGGTTTCTCGTGACGAACTGAGAAAGTTCCCGATTGCTACCATGGGTAATCCACCGAGCAGGAACACACGGAAGACTTGGGGATCAAGGTGGAAGACAATTACTGCTCTGCCTATATCTTTTGCTCTTGGTCATAACCTCTATATATAGGTCTTAGACCTATACAATAATTAATAACCGAATTAATATCATTTACTGCTCATTAACCATCCAGATCAAAACGTCTGGAGTTACCGCCATGTCCAGATCAAAACGTCTGGAGGTTACAAATTTTACATTAATAATCAATTAATGTATCCATTACATTTGAGCAAAATTTTTTCCAGGTGGTAAAATGGTGGTTTATTCACTTGGATAAAATTTTACCCCGGCTGGTCCTACATTTGACGCTCCAGGTAGTGCACGCACACGAGTCAACTTGGCTCAATACAAATTCGAGCCTTGGATTTGCACCCCCTTTGCGCACCCACGCGTGAGAGAGAGTCTCTCCCCATGTATTTGTTCACAATTAACTTGCTTGTGAATCAATATAAACCAACCAATATACCTTGAAACTCCCAATGTGGGACTAAAGTCTTATTCACAATGGTGTCTCTTTCGTCTCCACCTCTTTTTCCATTCACTTGTATCCAACAATATGTATGCTTAGTTTTACATATTTAATAATGTTGTAATTTTTTTCTCATTAGATTACAATGTAGAGGAATAAAGCTTGGATGTATAATAGGTTAGAAAATGAATTTATTATTGAAGAATATTTTGATGGAGTTGAACAATTTATGAAATTCACTAAGCGTCATCCAAACTATATGAATACTGACCAGCTATGTTATCTATGTAATCATTACAAATATAGAAATATAACTTTCCACGATGATAATGTCGTGAAAGTACATCTAGGTAGAAATATATTTGTTCCAAATTAATACAACTAGTATTGTCATAGAAAGCTTTATTTGTTTGAGTCAATTGGACATTCTTTTGATTCGTCATCTGGACCTGTTGTCCCTTCATCATCTAATGATAATGCAATATAATTAATAGTTTACCATGTAATAAATGCAGTTGATCACTCGAATATAGCTAAACTACCAATACCTGAAGTTTAGAAACTATATGACATGTTAAATGTTAGTGAAATAGAAGTGTGAGAAGATATTCCTTTTGATCATTTTCAACTATCAGCTACTGCAAGACTATTGAACATCGTGACAAAATATCATTTCTTAGAATAATGTTACAATGACATTTGTCAATTTATGTCAGAGTTCCTCCTTATTGATAACATTATGACTGATAGCTTTTACAGTTCAAAGAAATTGGTTGAGGGTTAAGTTTACTTGTGAGAAAAATTAATTATTATATAAATAACTGTATAATCTTTTGAAATGAAAACAACAAACTTATTAAATGTAGAATGTGTAATCTATTTCATTATAAATAGAGTAGTCGCTTATCGGGGAAGAAGAAGAATTTGTTGGTGCAGGAAGCACCATATCGAACCTTGTTTTGATATTGGCAAAGGATTCAAAGTTAAGTTTATTGGTGATCTAACAATGTTACTCAAGTGTGCAGGAAAAGTCCTAGCGAAGGGCTGCTAGGCACCTGGCGAAGGGCTGCCAGGAAACAAAGTCCTAGAGAAGGGCTGCCAGGATAAAAAGCCCTAGCGAAGGACTGCTAGGTGCCAGGCGAAGGACAGCTTGGGACTGAAGCCCTAGCGAAGGAATGCTAGGCACCGGGCGAAGGACAGCTCGGTATCCAAGACCTGGCAAAGGACCGCCAGGCAAAAGTCCAACCAGAGGAGCGGTTGGCATCAGGTACATTCTCCCGAGAGGAGTAGGTGAGGACGCGTTCTCCGTCGAGGGAACAGTAGGCGTCAGTTCGACCTAGGGTTCCATTTTGGAGACCCAAAGTCAGAACCAAGACATCTAAGGCTGTATAAACTAATATTTCATTGTTTTATTGTGTTTTGGACTAACCCTAGATGCAGGACCGAAGGAACGTGTGTCTGCAGCTCAGAGAGCCTCAAAGGAATGAGGCAACAGCTGACCAGGGCGCCCGAAGTGTCCCGGGCGCCCCCAAGGTGAACACAAAACACAAGAAAGCAAAGCAAGCTTCGACAGCTCAACTCCCGGGCGCCCCCGCTGCTACCGGGCGCCCCCAGCGCTCCGGGCGTCCCCGCTGCTACCGGGCGCCCCCAGCGCTCCGGGCGCCCCAAGCGCAAGCCTTCGAAGCAAGCCCCAACGAAGCCGAGCGATAAGATTTGACCCGGTCAACCCGGGCGCCTCGAGCGCTTCGGGCGCCCCGGTCAAAGATGATCCCGAAGTTGAAGGGATCAGACGTTGACCGAGACCGAGCCGGATCAATCGACAAGTGGGGGGGCGCCCCCGACGTCCCGGGCGCCCCCAGGCCCTATATAAAGGGCCCTCGACCCCAAGCTTCAAACAACGCTTTCAATCAACGCTTCGACCCTCTTCTGCTCCTGCACTCTGCTCCGGAAACTTCCCAACTCGAGCCTACGACGTCCCTCCGCTCCGAAAAGTCGTTCTACCTCGGACGTCGGTAACACAGAGCGATATTTTAATTCTGTGCTTATTACATTCCTATTGTAATTCATTTTTGTAAACCATCTTTGCGCCTCTTATAGAATTGCCCAAAGTAAACGGTCAACGACCGTGGGCCTTGGAGTAGGAGTCGACCTAGGCTCCGAACCAAGTAAAAAATTACTGTGTTTGCGTTTGATTGTTTTATTCCGCTGTGCAATTTCTCTTTCCCTAAATCCGAACGATTTCCGATATTCACCCCCCTCTATCGGTTCTCTCGATCCAACAAGTGGTATCAGAGCGGGGAAGCCCAAATTTGGTGCAACCACCAATTTGAGAGTATTTTTGGATTTTATGAAATAATTTTAATCTTTTTCGTTGATTGAGGTTGGTGCAACACCACTCAATCTCGTTCGCTTTTTATTTCATATAAATAATATCTGTAGGTGGTTTTAAAATATTCTTACGCCTTTTTCAAATTTGAATTCTCATTTTTTCACCATAAGTCAGAATTGATAAAACAAATAATTTTTGAAAATTAGTCATAAAACTTTTTTTTTATTTTAATATTTTTCTCAAAATTCGTGCTACTTTAATTCAAGCAAAATTTTTTTAACATTAAATTCTCACTTTTTCATCATTAATCAGAATTGACAAAATTAATATTTTCAAAAATTTGTCATAAATTATTTTTATTATTTTATTATTATTCCGCCTCGAAATTCATGCAACATTTATTTTGAACTATTTTTTCCCTTCTCCCGCACTACTAATCCAAGATCAAGTCTTGGTACATTTTTGTATTTCTCTTGTGTACGAGGTTTAAAACAAATGGCCAACCAAGAATGGAACAGTGCCCGTCCACCACTCTTCTCTGGCGAAAATTTCAATTCCTGGAGAGGTCAAATGGAGTTCCATCTGAAGGCCCATGTGGACATATGGATGATCATTCAAACAGGGTTCTCCCTCCCTACAGAAGATGGACTATCAATTACGTGGGACCAACTGGATGAACCAACCCTGAGGAAGATCGAGACAGATGCAAGGGCTACTGCAATCCTACAATGTGGCCTAACCAATGAAGAATTGAAGCAGGTCGGATCCTTCAGATGTGCTAGAGAAATCTGGGAAAAATTGATTGACCTTCATCAAGAGATCTCAGATGAAAAAGAAGATCAGGTAAGTTATCTTGCTCTTTCGGTCCAAGCACAAACAGCCGAGTCAGAGTCTGAACCCGAATCCAAAGTTGAACCAGAATCAGACGACGAATTGACTGAGACGGTAACCGATTTTGAATTCTTTTCAAAATTAGAATTAAATAATCAAACAGATACTATAATGGTCGAGGAAGGTATAAATTCTTTTGCAGGGAAAAATCCTAAAGAACCACCAAAGAAGGAGCTTCAACTAGTACCTGAGTCCGACTCGGACACAGAATCAGAAGATGAGCCTAGATCCGAGGCGGCAAGAATCAAGGGGGAGATTCCCAATAAGGAACCAAAAGGTAAAAGTGTAAAATCAGATTTTAAAAATCATGTTATTTGTTACACATGCAGGGAGAGAGGGCACTACCAAAGTGAGTGTCCTACTCGTAAGATTCAAACGACACCACCGATGGCGACAAAGGAACCAGTTCCAAAAGCACGAAGGGACAAAAGTCGCATCCAATGCTTCAAGTGCCAGGAGTTCGGGCATTACCAACGTGAATGCACAGATAAAAGAGCTATCAAGAATGTCGGACAAACAATCAACAAAGATAAATTTACAGTATTTGAAAATCCGTTATTTACCTTGAATAATGTGATTGATTCAAGTAACTTAATTAAAGCAAATTTCAGAAAATTGAAACAAGAAAATGAAACCCTAAAACATAAGGTCAATAAGTTAGAAAATTTAATTCATAATATTGCTGTTTTTGATAATCCAGAATATTATTACGATTATGATGTAACTTAGATCATTTTTTTGTTTTAATTATGTGTTTCTTTTTATTTTTCTACTTAGAATTAGGATTGGTTAGTGTAAGGACTAAATCAATTAATTGAAATTTGAACAACATAGTATTGGGTGGAGGTGAGATGATAGTACGTTAGGGAAGCCATCTTGGCGGAACTAGCCGAAGCTACCGATCCATGACCCAAACTAGTTAGACCAGAATTTACCAAAAAGTAATTTTGAAGATGAAATTTCACTAAAAGGCTTTGTCCAGGAAAGGGTTGATGATCCAATAAGGCTACGGCCAAAGAAGGCCTTGTGCCTCGCCAAGACCTGGAAGCCAATTTTTGAAATTCAAATTCAATATACTCTTTGTTAAATTCGAATCTAACACAAATTTTCAGTTAATTTTAGATTCAAATATCTCTTTTCAAAACAAATTTAAATTGGGTTTAAAAAATTAATTTAACTTTTCAAAATTAATCATGGTCTTTTCAAAATAAATCCTTCTATTAAAATATGCATCTCACAAAACAGTTAAGGATATCCTGTTTTGTCACTTAGAAATGGGTGAGATGCTTAGGACCTAAAAGTTGAGTCCAACCCAACCAATTAATTCAGATTAATCAAACTAAAATTATTTCAATTAAATCAAAATCAAATCTTAATTAAATCAAAATCAAATCTTAATTAAATCAATTAAATTCAATCAAATCAATTAAATCTGATCAATTAAATTCAATTGAATCTTAATAAATTAAATTTAATTCAATCAAATTCAAATTTAATTCATCTGACTTTTAAAATTCAAATTTAATTCATCTGACTTTTAATATTCAAATTTAATTTAACTAATTTTTAAAATTCAAAGTTAAAATTCTAATTAATTTCAAAATCTTCAAAAATCATTTTTTTAAAAACTAAGGTTTAATGCTTCAAAATTAACCATTTTTTGTTAAAATTGAATATTTGTCTCACACAACCCATAAGGTTAACATGCTTGATCACGTAGAACTGGGTGAGACATCTAGGACCTAAAAGCATAATTCACTATCCTTTTAAATAAATAAAAAGGTTTGCAAAAATTATTCAAAATTTTTCAAATTAATTCAGTTTACTGTACCCTCCTTTTCATCTCTATTTTTTAAAATATTGAATTTCATGTTAAAATAGATCCATTTTAAATAGAATCTTGTTTGGTTTAGTTATTGATTGGTAAAACATAGTCAACTGAGTTAAGCTTGGGGAACATAGTCAAACCCTAGTCAACATAGTCAAACCTGGTCAACACTGAAGTTCCTTAAGAAACTTAGATAAAAATCAGACTGGGTCAGATACAGGGGGAGTTTCTTTTAATATTTTTCAAAAAATTTAAATTGTTTTTCAAAAACCTTATGCTCTAAATCTTATTATCATCTCGATAAGGTTTTCAAAAATTGGTTCAAAAACCTTGGTATATTACTATCTCTTTGAAGAATTATCATCATTTCAAAATATTTTTCGAAAACTATGTTATCATTTCAAGTTATGTTTTCAAAAATATATCTCCTTGAAAGTTATCATACTCAGAAGGTTATTCAAAATTATTCTTTTGATTTTAATAAACTCTAAAGACTCAGAGGAAGGTCCACTTGATGATCTATAAGGACTCGTAGGATGTGTCAAATTTAGGGGGAGTTTGAGTCAAAAGAAATTATTTTTGACAATCATTTTTTCAAAATTATTAGATAATTCTTATAGTTTGAATCAAACCTTAAGACTCAGAGGAAGATCGCTTGTAGTCAACAAGCTTCCTAGGACTGGGTCAAGCTCAGGGGGAGATTAAATTAAAAGAATTATTAAATATTTTTTAAAAAAATTATATGTTTTCTTGCACTGCAATTTTAAAATCCTGTTGAAAACATAAATAAATTGTCTTTCAAAATACTATTCTTTTAAATCATTTTGCTTATATATACTATCACTTTGAAAATTTTGCTTGACTTTAGAATACTTTTGAAAATAATATTAAAACTTTTCAAAAGTACTTATATTTTTCAAAAATGCATAATATGTTTCAAAAGTACTTATATTTTTCAAAAATGCATAATTTTCAAAATATGCATAACATCTTTCAAAAGTACTACTATTTTTCAAAAAGTACTAATACTTTCCAAGGCACTAATGGTTACAAAGTACGAAATTTTTTTCAGTTTCAAAAGTGCAATTTAAGCTTTTACTATGCTTTCAAGGATTATACTAAGTAATTTTTTGTTTTCAAAACCCATAGGCTCTGATACACAAACTTTCTCTTATATATTTCTTTATTGATGTATATAGCCAAGGGGGAGAGCAAGAAAGAGAGAAAGGAATCTTATTTAAACCTTTATCTCCTTTTAAAGTTCTTTTTGGTGAAAAACTTGTCTAGAAAATTCTTAAAGATTTTATTTTTCAAAATCACAAAGTATTTCCAAGCATATTCTTGTAAGTGTGCAAATTCTTTAAAACAAATTTTCTCCCAATTCTCAAAGTTGAACTTCTTTTAGGAAATTTTGGCCTCAAAACTTTACTTAAGTAAAATTCTTTTTGTAAAGCCTTGTAAGTAAAAGCTTTTTTAATTTAGGTTTGCAAAACTTTTCAAAATTTTACCTTGCTCACCCATGTTTGTTTTTGATATATGTCAAAGGGGGAGGAAAGGTCAAAGTTAAGTACTATATAACACAAGTACTCAGGGTTTTAGGGGGAGTATGAAAAATAAAGAATTTTTCTTAAATCTATTCTGTTCATACTTCATTTTGTTTTTATCTTCTGTTATTAACTGTTATAAGTTTTAACTTAACTTTGAATTGTGTTGCCATAAATCAAAAAGGGGGAGATTGTTGGTACAGGAAGCACCATATCGAACCTTGTTTTGATATTGGCAAAGGATTCAAAGTTAAGTTTATTGGTGATCTAACAATATTACTCAAGTGTGCAGGAAAAGTCCTAGCGAAGGGCTGCCAGGAAACAAAGTCCTAGCGAAGGGCTGCTAGGCACCTGGCGAAGGGCTGCCAGGATAAAAAGCCCTAGCGAAGGACTGCTAGGCGCTAGGCGAAGGACAGCTTGGGACTGAAGCCCTAGCGAAGGAATGTTAGGCACCGGGCGAAGGACAGCTCGGTATCCAAGACCTGGCAAAGGACCGCCAGGCAAAAGTCCAACCAGAGGAGCGGTTGGCATCAGGTACATTCTCCCGAGAGGAGTAGGTGAGGACGCGTTCTCCGTCGAGGGAACAGTAGGCGTCGGTTCGACCTAGGATTCCATTTTGGAGACCCAAAGTCAGAATCAAGACAGCTAAGGCTGTATAAACTAATATTTTATTGTTTTATTGTGTTTTGGACTAACTCTAGATGCATGACCGAAGGAACGTGTGTTTGCAGCTCAGAGAGCCTCAAAGGAATGAGGCAATAGCTGACCAGGGCGCCCGGAGTGTCCCGGGCGCTCCCAAGGTGAACACAAAACACAAAAAAGCAAAGCAAGCTTCGACAGCTCAACTCCCGGGCGCCCCCGTGCTCCCGGGCGCCCCCGCTGCTACCGGGCGCCCCCAGCGCTCCGGGCGTCCCCGCTGCTACCGGGCGCCCCAAGCGCAAGCCTTCGAAGCAAGCCCCAACGAAGCCGAGGGATAAGATTTGACCCGGTCAACCCGGGCGCCTCGAGCGCTTCGGGCGCCCCAGTCAAAGATGATCCCGAAGTTGAAGGGATCAGACGTTGACCGAGACCGAGCCGGATCAATCGACAAGTGGGGGGGGGCGCCCCCGACGTCCCGGGCGCCCCCAGGCCCTATATAAAGGGCCCTCGACCCCAAGCTTCAAACAACGCTTTCAATCAACGCTTCGACGCTCTTCTGCTCCTGCACTCTGCTCCGGAAACTTCCCAACTCGAGCCTACGACGTCCCTCCGCTCCGAAAAGTCGATCTACCTCGGACGTTGGTAACAAAGAGCGATATTTTAATTCTGTGCTTATTACATTCCTATTGTAATTCATTTTTGTAAACCATCTTTGGCCTCTTATAGAATTGCCCAGAGTAAACGGTCAACGACTGTGAGCCTTGGAGTAGGAGTCGACCTAGGCTCCGAACCAAGTAAAAAATTACTGTGTTTGCGTTTGATTGTTTTATTCCGCTGTGCAATTTCTCTTTCCCTAAACCCGAACGATTTTCGATATTCACCCCCCCTCTATCGGTTCTCTCGATCCAACAGAATTTACTATGGAAAGTTATATATTACTTTCTATTAACTACTAGATTTCAATGTTTATATGCATCAGTCGCAACAACAAGCCGCATGAGGTAGCATGATGAGCATGTATATGAAAGAGATATAATGTATTTGTTGGTGCAGGAAGCACCATATCGAACCTTGTTTTGATATTGACAAAAGATTCAAAGTTAAGAATTATTTGTGATCTAATAAAGTTACTCAAGTGTGCATGAAAGTCCTAGTTAATCTAGGCACTAAGTCCTGGCCGCGGGCTGGGAAACTAAGTCCTGACATAAGGTTGAGCAATAAGTCCTGGTCGTGGACTGGGCACTAAGTCCTGGCCGAAGGCTGGGCACCGAATACCTGGTTCGAGGAATTGGGCACTAAGACCTGGCCGAGGGTTGGGCATCGAAGACCTGGTTCGAGGAATTGGGCACTAAGACCTGGCAAGGGGCTGGGCACCGAAGTCCTGACCGAAAGTTGGGCAAGAAGACCTGACCGAAAGTTGGGCACGAAGACCTGATCAGGTGGATTGGGCAAAAGTCCAACCGGAGGAGCCGGTTGGCAAAAGGTAAACACTCCGAATAGGAGTAGGTGAGGGTGTGTTCCCCGTTGAGGGAACAGTAGGCGTCGGTTCGACCTAGGATTTCATTTGGGAGACCCGAAGTCAGAACCAAGACAGCTACGGTTGTAAATATTGACTAACAATCTTGCTTTGTTTGTGTTGGAACTAACCTTGGTTGCAGGGACCGAAGGATTGTGTTTCTGCAGCTCAGAACGCCCCAAAGAAAGGGGGTAGGCAACTGGGTTAGGCGCCCGGGAGGTCCCGGGAGCCCAAGGTGAAATGCCAAAACAGCAATTAGGCAAGACTGCTTCGAAACCACACTGGGCTAGGCTCCTAGGAGGTCCCGGGCGCCCAAGGTCAAACCAAAGCGACCATCGAAGCAAATCTGCCACGAAGCCCTTGGACCAAGTCAAGCTAGGTGCCCAGGAGGTCCCGGGTGCCCCAGTCAGACCAGGGGCCGAATCAAAGGGGATAAGCGCTGATCGAGCTGCAGATGGAGGTTCTCGTAGCTTAAGGCACGTGTCAGGCGCCCCCAGCGAATCAGGTGCCCCCAGGAGCACTATAAAAGGGTGCTCGACCCTAAGGCTTCAACATAACTGCTTTCTAACGCTCCAAAGTTTTTTGTTTAAGCACTACGCCCCGACAAACTCCGACTTCGAGATCCTAGCGCCGCCGCCGACCCTCTGCTCTGAAATACGATCCACATCGGGCGTCGGTAACGAAAAGTGTAATAATTTCAGTTTCCTGATATAATATTGTACTTATCCTGTAAATCTCTTTGCGCGATTATAGTATTGCCCAAAGTAAACGGTCAAGGACCGTGAGCCTTGGAGTAGGAGCCGACCGCGACTCCGAACCAAGTAAAAATCTACTTGTGTTCCTGTGTGATTGATTTATTTCCGCTGCGTATTTACTCTTTCCTTAATCCAAAAAGTTTTAACGATATTCACCCCCCTCTATCGTTTATCTCGATCCAACAAGTGGTATCAGAGCGGGTGGCTCAAATTTGGTGCAACCACCAATTTGCGAGTTTTTTCGGATTTATAAAATTGTTAATTTTATTTCTTTTCTTTTTCGTCAATCGAGGTTGGTGCAACACCACTCGACCTTTTTCAATTTTGAATCTTCATCTTTTCACTATTCATTAGAGTTGATAAAACGATCAATTTTTGAAAATTTGTCATAATTTTTTTTATTATTTTAATATTTTTTCTTGAAATTCGTGATATCTTAATTCGAGCAATCTCTTTTAACTCCTATTTTTTCCATTAATCAGAATATTCATTTTCTAAAATTTTGTCTCAAACTTTTTATTATTATTTTTTTATTATTCTACCTCGAAATTCATGTAATATTTTTGTTAGGCTATTTTTTCTCTCTCCCGCACTACTATCCAAGACCGAGTCTTGGTACATTTTTGTTATTTCTTGTGTGTACGAGGTTTAAACTTAATGGCCAACCAACAGTGGAACAGTGCCCGTCCACCGCTATTCTCTGGCGAGAACTTCAATTTTTGGAGAAGTCAAATGGAGTCCCTTCTGAAGGCCCACATGGACTTATAGCGGATCATCCAAACGGGATTCTCTTTTCTCGTAGAAGATGAGTTATCAATCGAGTGGGACAAACTGGATGAACAAACCCTCAACCAAATCGAGATCGATGCAAGGGCAACTGCAATCCTACAATGTGGCCTAACCAAGGAGCAACTCGAACTAGTAGGTCCATTCAGATATGCCAGAGAAATTTGGGAAAAGCTAATCAATCTACACGAAGAGAGCTCCGATATTGAGATCTTAGAAGAGTTAGCACCTGACTTCAAAATTGACTCCGGATCAGAAGATGAGAAAGAATCATACCTGACTGTGAATTCGAGCCAGAGTCAGAAGACGAATTGTTTGAGACAAAAATGGTAACCAATTTCGAATCTTTTTTTTGAATTACAATTAAATAATCAAACAGATACTGTAATGGTCGAGGAAGGTGTAATTTCCAGTGCAGGGAAAGCTCCAAGAGAACCACCAAAGAAGAAGCTTCAACCTGTACCCGAGTCCGACTCAGACTCGGAATCAGAAGACAATGAAGGAGATCGACCCAAACTGGTCCGATTAGCTCGTGATCATTACAAGAGTACTGGACAAACGATCGGGAAAGGTAAGTTTTCAATATTTAAAAATCTAATATTTATCTCAAATAACGTGATTAATTCGTATAAATTAGTTAAGGTTAATACGTTAGAAAACTTAATTCACAACCATGCTGATTTTAAAAAACCAGAGTTTTATTTCAATTATGATGTAACTTAGATCATTTTTTGTCATGTTTGCTTGTTTTTTTTATGCTTGAATTTAGAATTGGTTAGTTTAAGGACAAACGGTTTAATTGAAATTTGAACAACATAGTATTGGGTGGAGGCGAGATGATAGTATGTTAGGGAAACCTTATGGTGGAACTAGCCGAAGCTACCGATCCAAGATCCAAACTAGTTAGACCAAAATCTTTCAAGAAGTAACTTGAAGATGAATTTTCAATAAAAGGCTTTGTCAAGGAAAGGGTTGATGATCCAATAAGGCTATGGACAAAGAAGGCCTAGTGTCTCGCCAAGACCTGGAAGCCAATTACTGAAAATCAAATTCACTTTACTATTGTTAGATTTGAATCTAACACAAAGTTCAATTAATCTTAGATTCATAACAAATGTTTCAAAATTAATAAACTTAACCATTTTTTTAAAATTAAAATATTTATCTCACAAAACCCATAAGGTTAACATGTTTGATCACGTAAAACTAGGTGAGATATCTAGGACCTAAGAATATATGTCACTATCCTTTTAAATAAAACTCAAAGTGCTTTTAAAAGTTATTCAAAATTATCTCTATTTTTCAAATTAATTCAGTTTACTGTACCCTACTTTTTTATCTCTAACATTTTTTCAAAATATTGAATTTCATGTTAAATATTACAATAGACTCGTTTTAAATAGAATCTAGAGCTTGTTTGATTTAGTTATTGATTAGTCAAACAAGGATAACACTGAAGTCCCCTAAGGCATTAGATTGAGTCAAATGGTACAGGGGGAGTGGTTTATTCTTTTAATTTTCTTTCAAAAATGTGCTTGAAAAATCACTGTCTTTTAAAATGGTTTTCGAAAGCTGTACTTTAAATACTATTACTTATGTTTTTCGAAAACTATGCTTGACAAATGACCTTCGTTTCAAAATATGTTTCGAAGTTTCGAAATACATTCGAAAATTATGTCTATGTCTCATTTGATTTTGGTAAACCCTAAAGACACAGAGGAAGGTCCACTTCATAATCTACAAGGACTCCTAGGATGTGTCAGATTTAGGGGGAGTCTGAATCAAAAGAAGAATTTCTGAAAAGTTTTTATTGATAATTATTTGTTTTGAAATTATTAGATAATTCCTTTGATCTGAACTAAACCCTAAAGACTTAGAGGAAGAGTACTTGTGGTCAACAAGCTTCCTAGGACTAGGTCAAGTTTAGGGGGAGGTCAAATTAAAAGAATTATTGAATATTTTAAAGCGATATGTTTTCATGCATGTATTTTCAAATCCTTCTGAAAACACAAGTAATTTCCTTTCAAATATTATAATTTTTTTTCAAAATGTTTTTTATAGAATCAATTTGAAATAATATTTCTCTTGAGCTTGGAAAAATTTCTAGGACATTTAAGGAAATGCCCTTGTAGTTAACAAAGTTTCCTAGGATTGTGTCAGACTGGAAAAGAAACCAAAGCAAGTAAAATATTATGTGTTAGAAACAATATTCTTGTAAGTACTTTCAAAAGATAAGTCAAGTAATTTTCTTTAATATTTTAAAAGTACTTATGTTTTTCAAAAATACATAATATCTTTCAAAGTGACTTATATTTTTCAAAGATACAGATATTTTAAAAGTACTTGCATTTTTTTATTCAAAATATTCAAAACAAGTAAACTTATTTAAATATTTTTTTGTTGCTTGTCATGCATGGACTCAATGAAAATATACACTTGACTCCAATTCTATTTTTGAGCATCAATTCTTCATTCTTTCAAAATTTTGTTACTTAAAAATTATCATAACTCTTAACATTATTTTACTGAGGATCATCTTTCGCTCAAATATTTATATTTTTTCAAGACTCACAAGCTCTGATACACAAATTTTAAATTTCTTTCAAAATATATTTTTTAAAAATTTCTTTATTGATATATGGCCAAGGGGGAAAGTAGAAAAAGTGAAAATTAAATTCTTCCTTAAACTTCTTCCCTCTTTTCAAAGAAAGATTATCTTAGAAGCTCTCACCTTTGTAGTACCCAGAAAATTTTGTTTCAAAATATCATTTCAAACTGAACTTATGAGTATGTTTAGAACTCTTTTCAAGTATTCTTTCGAAAAGCTTCAAAGGGAAAATTTTCAAATCATGAGGGAGCTTTGTTCAATGTTTCAGTTTTGCATTTGGAAATGGTCTAAAATATAAAGAGAGGAGTTTCACATTAAGGGGGAGAGAAAGAAAGAGAGAAAAGTTTTTTTTTTATTTTTTTTATCTCTTTTTCAAAAAGTAAAGCAAAAATTTCTAAGTACTTCAAATTTTTTTGGGCTAAGTGTTGTTAAAATTTCAAAGTACTGTTAAAATACTTCAAATATTTTTAAGTATTTCTAGTACTTCAAAATTTGCTAAGTATGTCTAAGTGCTTCAAACTTTTTTTGGTACATGTTTTTTTACCTAAGTAAAATCTTCCTTATAAACAAAATTTGTCTGAGCAAAAACTTTTTGAAAAATTTTGGCAAAAGTTTCTAAGTAAAGGTTTTTGGTAAAAAACTTATCTAGAAATTTTTTAAGGATTTTGTTTTTCAAAATGTCTAAAGTATTTCCAAGCAAACTCTTCTAAGTGTGCGAATTTTTTTGTAAACAAATTTTTCCCAATTCTCAAAGTGGAAACATTTTTAAGGGAAGTTTGGCTTCAAAATCTTGCCTAAGTAATTTTTTTAGTAGAATACTTTTTGCAAAGCCTTGTAAGTAAAAGTTTTTGTTGATGCAAATGCTTTTACTCTATTTTTGAAAAAATACTTTGTCAAAAACTTAGAAGTTTTACAAAAACTCAAAACTCCCTATTAGAAACCTTGTTCGCCCATGTATGTTTTTGATATATGTCAAAGGGGGAGGAAAGGTCAAAGTTAAGTATTTTATAACACAAGTATTCCGGATTTTAGGGGGAGTATGAGAAATAAATGATTTTTTTTTCAAATCTACATTTATTCTGTTTATAACTACTATACTTCATTGATTTTTACCTTCTTTTCTTAACTGTTATAAGTTTTTACTTAACTTTGAATTGTGTTGCCATAAATCAAAAAGGGGGAGATTGTTGGTGTAGGAAGCACCATATCGAACCTTGTTTTGATATTGGCAAAGGATTCAAAGTTAAGTATTATTTGTGATCTAATAAAGTTACTCAAGTGTGCAGAAAAGTCCTAGTTAATCTAGGCACTAAGTCCTGCCCGCGGGCTGGGCAACTAAGTCCTGACATAAGGTTGGGCAATAAGTCCTGGTCGTGGACTGGGCACTAAGTCCTGGCCGAGGGCTGGGCACCGAAGACCTGGTTCAAGGAATTGGGCACTAAGACCTGGCAAGGGGCTGGGCATCGAAGACCTAACCGAAAGTTGGGCAAGAAGACCTGACCGGAAGTTGGGCACGAATACCTGGTCAGGTGGATTGGGCAAAAGTCTAACCGGAGGAGTCGGTTGGCAAAAGGTAAACTCTCCTGAGAGGAGTAGGTGAGGACGTGCTCCTCGTCGAGGGAACAGTAGGCGTCGGTTCGACCTAGGATTCCATTTGGGAGACCCGAAGTCAGAACCAAGACAGCTACGACTGTAAATATTGACTAACAATCTTGCTTTGTTTGTGTTGGAACTAACCTTGGTTGCAGGGACCGAAGAATTGTGATTCTGCAGCTCAGAACGCCCCAAAGGAAGTGTAGGACCGGTGTCGTCGATAGAGGGGGGGGGTGAATATCGACCGTCAAAAACTTCGTAAGTATTTCGTAAGACTTCTGGACTCAGAGCGTTAGTGCAGCGGAAACATAAAAGTAAAACAAAAGAAAACAAAACAGGGGACACAGCAGGTTTATTTACTTGGTTCCCAACCCCCCAGGGTCAGTACGTCCAAGGCCTATGTACTCGGCGTTGAGTCCACTAATAGTCTCCTTTCCGAAATTTCTGGAGGCGGAGAAACCCGACTTACAGTGCAATATTACAAGCAATAATATGAAAAATAAATACAGTAATTAATTGCAAACCAAACACAAAGTGTGAAGTTCGGCCGATCTGGACCTCCGAAGTGCCACGCACTTCCTCCTGGAGCCTCCCGGTCGCAGAACCTCGTCTTTAGCGCATTGTCGTCAGTCGGAATGAACAGATTCGAAGTTGGAAAGTGTGTTCGAAGCAGAGGGGTCGAAGCCCCTTTTATAGCCCTCCTGGGGGCGCCCTGGTCGACGGGGGCGCCCCGGAAGACTCGGTCAACTCTTATCCTTGCGCCTACCTCGCCGCAGGTGATAAGAACTTTGACCAGGGCGCCCCGGATGACTCGGGTGCCCCCTTGAGGGCTTATCCTGTGTTCTGGCTTCGAAACAGCAAAACAACTACTAATTAGGGCGCCCCGGACGCTCCGGGCGCCCCGGTTGACACCTGTTCTGCAAACACACGTTTGCTGCATGTATAGTACTGCCTGGGGGCGCCCCGGACACTCCGGGCGCCCTCATGGACACCTGTTCTGCACACACACACAAGTGCACATCTTCTGCACTGGCTGGGGGCGCCCTGGCTGCTGGTTTTCAGCCTTCTACATTTGCTTGCTTTGTCTTCTTCTCTTGGTACCTACAAGATATATATATGCAAAGCAAGTATACATGAAATATTAATCTTACAAACTTGGTTCGGACTTCGGATTGGCACGCAATCCTAGGTCAAACCGACGCAAACTCTTACCCCCGAGAAAGCGCCTTTCACCTACTCCTTTCAGGAGATGGTTGCCGCCCGGTCCTTCGGGTGGACTTTTGCCTAGCCGCCCTTCGCTAGGTCTTGGATACCAAGCATCCCTTCGCTTGGTGCCTAGCAGCCCTTCGCTAGGTCTTGTTTCCCTGACAGCCCTTCGTCAGGTGCCTAGCAGCCCTTTGCTAGGACTTGTTCCCCTGACAGCCCTTCGTCAGGTGCCTAGCAGCCCTTCGCTAGGACTTATTTTCCTGACAACCCTTCGTCAGGTGCCTAGCAGCCCTTCGCTAGGTCTTTTCTTTCTGGCAGCCCTTCGCCAGAGCCTAGCGGCCCTTCGCTAGGTCTTTTTCGTTCTGGCAGCCCTTCGCCAGAGCCTAGGGTTTCCATGCCTAGCTTAACTAGGACTTTTCTCAGGCTTAGGTTACTTCTCCTTCGCTCCCCTTTGTCTGTTCAACATATTACTGACTTAAGTACATTGTCAAACATTAAAACACATAAAGGAGAACATCATTGATGCAACTTGCACCAACAATCTCCCCCTTTTTGATGTTTGACAATAACTTAAGTTAGATTGGTTTAAGGGCTAAATTGCTATCCTTGGGATAGAATAAAAGGTATAGGTTTTGGGAGAGTAAAAAATATTCTAACTGAAAAAATTCTAACTTAAGCACTCTCTCCCCCTTTGTCATGCATCAAAAAAACTTGCATCAACAATAAAAAATTGCATCAACAATGAAAATACTTAGTGCAATTTTGTTTTTAAAAAATTGCATAAATTTGAAAAATGCTCTAGGTTTAAAATATAAGTACTTTGAAAAGATGATTTGTAAGGAGTGCAAGTACTTTTAAAAGATTATTTAAATCCCTTTTTGAAAAATTATAAGTATATTTTTTGAGAAATTAAGTACTTAACAATACATTTGAAAATATTTTTTTTTTCAAAATTAAGAATATTGGTTTTGAAAGACATAAGTACTTTTTTTTTTTGAAAATATTTTACTTGATTGAGTTTCTTTTCCAGTCTGACACTATCCTAGGAAACCTTGTTGACCACAAGGGCATTTCCTAAGTGTCCTGGAAAGTTTTCAAACAAGTAAATATTATGATAATATTTCACAAAGTATGTGCTGAAAAACTGTGTGAATTTTGAAGATCTAATATTTTACTTAACTTGGTCTATTTTCCAGTCTGACACTATCCTAGGAAACCTTGTTGACCACAAGGACATTTCCTAAGTGTCCTGGGAATTTTCCAACCTAAGTAACTATTATTTCAAAATCATTTCATAAGTCACACAAATTTTAACAAGTGGTATTTTGAAAAACATAGATTTTTAGTATTTTAAAAGCATGTAATTGAATAATTCTTTTAATTTGACCTCCCCCTAAACTTGACTCAGTCCTGGGAAGCTTGTTGACCACAAGTACTCTTCCTTTGAGTCTTAAGGTTTGATTCAAATCAAAGGAATTTTCTAATAATAAAAAATAGTTTAAGACTTGAAAAAATTTGACTCAGACTCCCCCTAAGTCTGACACATCCTAGGAGTCCTTTTTAGATTATGAAGTGGACCTTCCTCTGTGTCTTTAGGGTTTATCAGAATCAAAAGAACAGGTAAACATTTGATTTTTGCAATAGGTAAAATCTTTTTCGAAAAGCCACAAGTGATAACGATTAAAGCATGATTTTCGAAAAGATATTTTCAAATAATAGTAATGTTTTTAAAGTGCAGTTTGAAAAATATAAAAAGCACTCCCCCTGCATCAATGCCGTTTGACTCTATCTAAGTGCCCTAAGGAACTTTAGTGTTGTCCTAAGAGGCTTGTGTCTAATTGCGTGAGTCAATCAATTTTTGAAAACAATATACCTTTTTTGAAAAATGTGTAATATATATAATCAATCAGACAAGCATGAATTCCATAAAAACATTATTATGTTAAAGCTCTATTTTGAAAAATATATTTTTAGGAAAATATTCTAACAATTTTGAAAAACAATTTTGAAAAATATTTTTCAATTCATTAGTCCTTAACATCTCACCCATTTTAGATATATCAAAACAACAAGCATGATTGCCTTATAGGTGTATTGTGAGATGCTTGAATCATTTTCCATAAATTATTAAATCTAAGATTTAATTGAAATTTATGCTAGATTCGAATTTGACAAAAGACAATTTGAATTTGAATTTCAGAAATTGGCTTCCAGGTCTTGGCGAGGCACTAGGCCTTCTTTGGCCGTAGCCTTATGGGATCATCCACCCTTTCCTTGACAAAGTCTTTTAATGAAATTTCATTTTCAAATTGAATTAGGTCATTTTCTGGTCTAACTAGCTTGGGTCTTGGATCGGTAGCTTCGGCTGGTTTCACCAGTCTAAAGAGACCAAGTAGACTTGATCTTATTAGAGTTGGTTTCCCCAACGTACTATCATCTCACCTCCTCCCAATACTATGTTGCCAAATTTCAATTATCTTTCTCTTATGACCTTTCTAAATTATGCATAAAATTTAAATATGAATGACATGTCATATATTTTAAGGAAAATAGCAAATGCATGGCATGGCAATTATGCATGAGTCAAACAAGTCAAGGTATTTTATTTTTGTTTCTAAAAATGTATCAAATTCTCGATTTGATACATATCGTGTGAACCTGCGAATATGTCAACCCACTTTGACATATTTGATTTTATTGAATTAATTGTTGCGGTTTGGGTAAGGTTTTAGTTTGGTTCAGGTTTAAGTAATTTAAGATCTTGATTGGATTTAGTTGAATTAGAATTGAGTTGATTTGAATTAACTGATTTAAAGTGAATTTAATTGAATTAATTTGAATTAAAGTGAATTAATTTGAATTAAGGCGAATTAATTAATTTGAATTAAGATGAATTAATTGAATTAATTTGAATTAAGATGAATTAATTGAATTAATTTGAATTTAATTGAATTATATGAATTAATTCGAATTTAATTGAATTATATGAATTAATTCGAATTTAATTGAGCTTAATTGAATTATTTAAGATTTAATTAATTATTTTGAATTTTTTTAGGAATTAATTAATTTGAATTTGAATTATTAAGAATTAATTAATTTGAATTCGAATTATTAAGAATTAATTAATTTGAATAAGATTTAATTAATTCGAATTAGAATTATTAAGATTTGATTTGAATTTAATTAATATTTAATTAAGATTTAATTAATTTGAATTTAAATAATTAAGATTTAATTAATTCGAATTTAATTTGAATATTTTTAATTTGAATTAATTTGAATTAATTAGAATTTAATTAGGATTTAATTTGAATTAAATTGGATTTAATTTGAATTAATTTGAATTAATTTGAATTTGGATTTAATTTGAATTAATTTGGATTTAATTTGAATTTAGATTTAATTTGAATTAATTTGGATTAATTTGGATTTAGATTTAATTTGAATTAATTTGGATTAATTTGGGTTTAGATTTAATTTGAATTAATTTGGATTAGTTTGGATTTAGATTTAATTTGAATTAATTTGGATTAGTTTGGATTTAGATTTAATTTGAATTAATTTGGATTTAATTTGAGATTTAATTCGAATTTATTTGGATTTAATTTGAATTATAATGATTAATTAATAATTGTGGGTTTAAGTTCATCATTTTCATTATTTCAAAAATTTCTTCTTCATTTTTGTCTTTCTTTTCAAGTTTCTCTAATAATTTTGATTTATTTGAATTTTTGTAATTTTTATTGATTATGGCCTTTATCTTAGAAAATTCTATTTCCTCCTCAAGATTAAGTTTTTCAATATCCTTACAGTAGGTGGAGTAAATTGGGCCACTAGTTAAAGTTTTATAATAATATTCAATATTATCTATGATTAAGTTATTATCTAGGAGAATTTTATATTCAAAATTATCCTTAGAATTATCCTTAAATATATTTTCAATATTTTTAATATTTATCTCTAGATTATCTTTAAGAATTTTAGAATTAATTTCTGAATTTATCTTGAGATTTTCAGAATTAATTTCGGATTTATCCTTAGGATATTCGAATTTGAATTCGGATTTATCCTTAGGATTTTCAATTTCGAGTTCGAGATTGATTTCAGATTTAGATCCAGAATTAGTTGCATCATTATCTGTAGAATTATCAGAGTTTATTTTAGATTTAGTATCAGAATTAATTTTAGCAATTATTGAATTGGTATTAATGATTAAATAATTTATTTCTGACATTTTAGCCATATTCACATTATGTAACTTATTATTTAAAATATCTAATTGACTATGCAATAATTCTAACTTCTCAGGAAAATTATCTAAATTATTAAACGACATTGCAGGAATTTGTAAAGTTTTTGGAACATACATTTTTCGTACCTTTGCCGTACATTTATTTTTGTAGTGTCCGAATTTTTCACACTTGAAGCATTGCACGTGATCCTTGTTTTTCCGGACTCCTGGCGCTGGTATCTCCTTTGCCGCCGGTGACGAACGATTCTTACGAGTAGGGCACTGATTTTTGTAGTGCCCTCTCTCCCTGCACGTGAAACAAATAATATGAAATTTAAAATTTGACATTAAAATAAATATACCTGATTCACCCCTGAGCTCCCCCTCAACTCCTGGCGTCGTTGCTCCGTCGGCGGTTAGTCCGGTGAAGAGCGGCTCGGCTCTGATACCACTTGTAGGACCGGTGCCGTCGATAGAGGGGGGGGGTGAATATCGACCGTCAAAAACTTCGTAAGTATTTCGTAAGACTTCTGGACTCAGAGCGTTAGTGCAGCGGAAACATAAAAGTAAAACAAAAGAAAACAAAACAGGGGACACAGCAGGTTTATTTACTTGGTTCCCAACCCCCCAGGGTCAGTACGTCCAAGGCCTATGTACTCGGCGTTGAGTCCACTAATAGTCTCCTTTCCGGAATTTCCGGAGGCGGAGAAACCCGACTTACAGTGCAATATTACAAGCAATAATATGAAAAATAAATACAGTAATTAATTGCAAACCAAACACAAAGTGTGAAGTTCGGCCGATCTGGACCTCCGAAGTGCCACGCACTTCCTCCTGGAGCCTCCCGGTCGCAGAACCTCGTCTTTAGCGCGTTGTCATCAGTCGGAATGAACAGATTCGAAGTTGGAAAGTGTGTTCGAAGCAGAGGGGTCGAAGCCCCTTTTATAGCCCTCCTGGGGGCGCCCTGGTCGACGGGGGCGCCCCGGAAGACTCGGTCAACTCTTATCCTTGCGCCTACCTCGCCGCAGGTGATAAGAACTTTGACCAGGGCGCCCCGGATGACTCGGGCGCCCCCTTGAGGGCTTATCCTGTGTTCTGGCTTCGAAACAGCAAAACAACTACTAATTAGGGCGCCCCGGACGCTCCGGGCGCCCCGGTTGACACCTGTTCTGCAAACACACGTTTGCTGCATGTATAGTACTGCCTGGGGGCGCCCCGGACACTCCGGGCGCCCTCATGAACACATGTTCTGCACACACACACAAGTGCACATCTTCTGCACTGGCTGGGGGCGCCCCCCATGCTGGGGGCGCCCTGGCTGCTGGTTTTCAGCCTTCTACATTTGCTTGCTTTGTCTTCTTCTCTTGGTACCTACAAGATATATATATGCAAAGCAAGTATACATGAAATATTAATCTTACAAACTTGGTTCGGACTTCGGATTGGCACGCAATCCTAGGTCAAACCGACGCAAACTCTTACCCCCGAGAAAGCGCCTTTCACCTACTCCTTTCAGGAGATGGTTGCCGCCCGGTCCTTCGGGTGGACTTTTGCCTAGCCGCCCTTCGCTAGGTCTTGGATACCAAGCATCCCTTCGCTAGGTCTTGTTTCCCTGACAGCCCTTCGTCAGGTGCCTAGCAGCCCTTTGCTAGGACTTGTTCCCCTGACAGCCCTTCGTCAGGTGCCTAGCAGCCCTTCGCTAGGACTTATTTTCCTGACAACCCTTCGTCAGATGCCTAGCAGCCCTTCGCTAGGTCTTTTCTTTCTGGCAGCCCTTCGCCAGAGCCTAGCGGCCCTTCGCTAGGTCTTTTTCGTTCTGGCAGCCCTTCGCCAGAGCCTAGGGTTTCCATGCCTAGCTTAACTAGGACTTTTCTCAGGCTTAGGTTACTTCTCCTTCGCTCCCCTTTGTCTGTTCAACATATTACTGACTTAAGTACATTGTCAAACATTAAAACACATAAAGGAGAACATCATTGATGCAACTTGCACCAACAGGAAGGTGGTAGGCAACTGGGCTAGGTGCCCGGGAGGTCCCGAGCGCCCAAGGTGAAAGGTCAAAATAGCAATTAAGCAAGACTGCTTCGAAACCACACTGGGCTAGGCGCCCAGGAGGTCCCGGGCGCCTAAGGTCAAAGCCAAAGCGACCATCGAAGCAAATCTGCCACGAAGCCATTGAACCAAGTCAAGCTAGGCGCCCAGGAGGTCCCGGGCACCCCAGTCAGACCAAGGGCCGAATCAAAGGGGATAAGCGCTGACCGAGCTGTGGATGGAGGTTCTTGCAGCTGAAGGCACGTGTCAGGCGCCCCCAGCGAATCAGGCGCCCCAGGAGCACTATAAAAGGGTGCTCGACCCCAATGCTTCAATATAACTGCTTTCTAACGCTCTAAAGCTTTTTGTTTAAGTGCCACGCCCCGGCAAACTCCGACTTCGAGATCCCAGCGCCGACGACGATGTTGGTGCAATCTTGGTTAGGTCAGGGTTGACCTAGTTTGACTAAGCTCGGGTGAGCTTAGGCCTGGTAAGCTTGGTAAGCTTAAGGTTGGATGTTTCGATGTTTGATAATGATGTTTGAATGTCAAATGATGTTTGAATGTCGTATGATGTCAAGTGGGTCAAGGTTGACTGGAGGCTTGACGGAAAAGACCTAGTGGGACTAGGTACACCTAGTGGGACTAGGTGAAGTCCAGGTGGATCGGGGAGATTGTACGCTGGCATGGGAAAAGACCTAGTGGGACTAGGCACACGTAGTGGAACTAGGTGAAGTCCAGGTGAATCGGGGAGATCATACGCTGGCATGGGAAAAGGTCTAGTGGGACTAGGCACACCTAGTAGGACTAGGTGAAGTCCAGATGGATCGGGGAGATCGCATGCTGGCAAGGTGGAAGTCTACCGAGAGACTAGACCTTACTCGAGGGTTAGGCAAATCTGGTTGGGAACCAGGCTAAGTCCGAGCTGGGAGCTAGGCAGTAGAAATCCAAGTTGGTCAAATGGGTTGACCGGACACTTGGTAGGGATCCTAGACTTGTGGAAACAAGTTAGGTTGGACTCAATCGATTGGGTAATCGATTGGGTGAATCGATCAGTTGATTGATTAGGGCAGTTTGCGCGAGAGGACAGAAGGTGGCTGAATCGATTGGGTAATCGATTCAGCTTTCCCTTAATCGATTGGGTAATCGATTAAGGGGTTCGGTGATCGATTAGGGTGATCGATCACCAAAGGTTGCGCGAGAGAACAGAGAGGTTCTGAATCGATTGGGTAATCGATTCAGGACACTCGTAATCGATTGGGTAATCGATTACGGTTCGAAAACTAGCCATTGAACGGTAGAATCTGACGTGGTAATCAATTGGGTAATCGATTCAGAAACCCTAGGTGTCGAGTATAAAGGTTTTCACGTAGGTTTGAAGCGCAACTCTTCTTCCTCCTTCCACGCCATTTCAAGAGAAGCTTTGGGGCTTAGTGTTGCTGCACTTCCAAAGTTCTAGAGGCGATCACAAGCTTGAAGATAGCAAGGAAAGCAAAGTGTGAGCTTATTCATTGTAAATCTTGTAAGATTTCATTTGTATTTGCTTTGTTTCTTGTTGTATCTTTGTGAAAGCTTGTAAGAGGTTTCTCCACCTCAAGAAGGAGACTTTCATAGTGTATGAGAGTGTGAGGAGAGAGGATCCTGGGATTAGTCACTGATGGACCCGATTTAGCTAATTAAAGTTGTCACGAAATGTGTGGATCCGTCAGAATTTAGAATTTATAAAGCTGGAAACCCTTTTTGCTAGCAAAGAATAGAAATGTAGTAAAATGGGCCACAGGTCGTATTTTTCCAAGGGCTAGTTCAAGTTGTTCGACTCGTGCTCGAGTTTATGTGTCGTTAATGATTTTGGGTTTCAAATAAGTTGTGGGTTTTGTTTGCAAATGAAAATGACAATGCAATGGAAAAGAAATGAAAGCACAAGAAAATGTAAGAAACTTGACTAAGTGAACATCTACAAAATAAAAGGCAACTAATGCAATCTAACAATTTGAAACTCGTTCAACCAAGACACTAAATCGATTCTGTAACCATCTGATATGAAGTGCAAACTAAAATACATAGTAAATGAATCTAACCAAAGTTTAGCAATCCAAAACAAATCAGTGTAAAAATTTTGCTGAACACTGACTTGATACTAAGTACAAGCAACAACTTGACACCAAAAGTTGGAACCAAATGCAATTTGTTTTTACTGATACAAGGCAAATAATGTAGAGCAAATGGATTGAATGCAGAATTCAGAACACAAATGAATGCAAGAACGAAAGAAATTGAAACACAATTTTGGTTCACAACTGAATTGAAACAATCATTTAGAAGCAGAGATAAAATGCAGAAGACGCAGAGAACTTATGCAGAAATTCAGAAATGGAAGAGAAAGTTCAGAACCTGAAGGAAGAAATGCAGAAATTATATCAATTGCTATGGAGATAAAGCTACTGCAGTGTATAGATGCAAAAATAGAACTCACATATAGTTGATTCAAATTCTAGAAACTACAGATTGAAAGCTTCAAAACTGAACTACTGCAGAAATGGAAAACTGACATGCAGCCATTGAAACTAATACAGAAATGGGATTCAAATACTTGGTAAACGAGACAAATTACACTTTAAAATTTAGAATGTAAAACTTAAACTAACTTGATACAAGCTGATATGCAAGGGACAGAATTGATACAAAGCTGGATTCCAAATTCAGAAATGATTTTAAGCTACGCAAACTGATCTAAGTGTAGTTGTCCATTACACAACCAATCTAGCTAACTAAAGTGCAGATTGTTAAGCTAGCAACAGCAGAAACGAATCAAATATCAATGCTCACTGGATCAAACTTCAGAAACTGTAAATGGCACGCAAATGGATATAAATTCAGTTACTTAACTTGGACTGATATGCAGAACACTAAGCTGAACAAAGACTCAGAAATGAAATAAAAGTAAAAACAAACTTAGATAAACTAAATTCACACTAGATGCGAAAAGAACTGAGGAATTCAGAACTAGAATGAATTTGCAGAAACAGACATTGATACACTTGCTGGAAAACTGTTACGTAAACAGAAAATCAAGAATTGAACTGAATTTAAACCGATTGTTCACTAAACAAGATCACTAACTAATCTACTTGCAGAAATGAACCTAATTAAATCTGTAAAAATTCAGAAACGAAAACGAATCAACTGATAAAAAGACAGAACAGAAACTGCTTGCTGAAACTGAAATTACAGCTAGGAAAACAAGAAATGCGATTAAAACTAAGCCTCGATCCTTCCCATGTTTCAAGACCACCTTGTTCGTCACGCAAGGGCAAGCCAAGAACCCCTTCAACTCGCAAACCAATGGAAATTGGCTTCAACTTCAGATCTGTTCCCAGATTGCGTGCAGCTGGAAAAACCAATCCGATCCCTTTGATCTCGCGATGAAAGAATGCTGTGAAGATTAGGTGATGATCAGGATGCTCTAGAGACCCTCCAGGTAACTCCGATCGAAGGAAACAACTCAAATTCGCAATCAAATGGATCAGAAATTAGAAACTGATGAAACCCTCACTCAACCCCTGATCTGATGCAAATCCGAGTTAGAAACTCCATAGAAGCCTTCTCCAATGGCCCAAATCTCGCTCCAAGGTAGTGATCGAGTTGGCCACGCCTTCAATGGAAGAAATCGCCGAAAAAAATTGAAGAACTGATGAGAAAACGAAGAACTGAGCTGAAGACGCGACGCTGAGATCTGAACAAGGCAGCCGTTTAAGTAGTTGAAGCAGTGGACGACTGAGATTGATTCGGCTTCATCCAACGGTGGATCTTTGTCCGATTTGATTCAAATTTTCCAGATCTCGATCAGAGGTCAGGATCATCCTCGTGGTAGCTCGGATCTGCCAGATCTCCAACGGATGGTTCAGATCACCTTGATCTTTGCATGGATGGTCTAGATCACTCTGATCATGATCCAACGGCTAGATGATCTCTGATTGGGCTGAAACTCTCAGATCTTAATCTGATCGCTTGATTAGCCTTAATCCCAGCTCGGATTGATCAAAAGTTCTCAGATGGTCTAGATCTAATCGTTCTTACATCGGACGGTCCAAATGAGTCTACGCTTGATCACTTGATCTAGTCCACCTTTGACTCAACATTTGACCCAACCTGACCTAGGTCCATGATTCCTCCAAGCCTACAATAGTAGATCAAAAATTTAATGACAAAACAACTCAAATATATTAAAATTTGCAATTAAGTCCAAAAAGAGTATAAATCCTAAAACCTAGGGTAAATCCACAATTACACAAGTAAAATATGGGTCAAACACAGATTTAAGCATATGAAATGATCAATAAAATGACACTTATCAACTCCCCCACACTTAAGCTTGAGCGTCTCGCGAAAAGTACTAAATATGTATCCCCTAGCTTTTTCTCAAACATAAGTAGAAGCAATTGAAAAGAAATTACCTAGGGTTGTTAATTCTCAAAAATCTAAACTCTATGGACTAGTATCTTGTCCTTAAATCAACAACTTAACAATTTTAACCATCATGATTCATTGAGATGAATTCCACTCACTAAACCTCTCAAGGGAAACTTTTGGTGGCTCTCTTCCTAAGTTTTAAGTACATGATGAAATTGGAGCTCACTCATACACACATGCTTCTTGCACTACCATAGGCTTGCTTATTATCTACTCTCCACCATTATTCATGATTAGAATCAATCATCTATAAAAGCTTATTCAAAAGTGAAAGACATAAGAAATGGTAAAAATGAGATAAAAGACATGAAAATAGCAAATTTGATGGAATGGAAGACTTGAATGCTTAAGGATATTTTTGATGCATTTTGCCCTCCTTTCAGTCCATATAATGAAATCCAAAGTGTGGTAGAGTGAGTCTTTGTAATGCCCTTCTAAAATTTGATGAAAAGAATTCCTCAACTCCTTTGTGCCAATTTTTCCTCTTGCGTGCCATTTTGCCTCTTCTCTTTTCTTTTCTGTTTTTTTTTCTGTTCCTTTCTTTCCTCTACTGAAATCAGAATGTTGGTGCAGATCTCTAGTTTGGATGGCTTTCTTCACTAATTGCATTGTGCCGAAACTTCAATTGGATACCAACTTGCTTCTTTTTGTTTTTCTCAAACTGTTTTTTTTATATAGCTGCTAGCTCACTGATTTAGTTGCAGCTGAATATCTACTCATTTTTCTCTTCATTCTACTCAGTTATATGGTGTCCAGCTCTTTTCTTCTCATAGCTATCTCTTTTCTCAGCTTACAACTGTTTTCTGTTCTATTTTTTTTTCAACTCTTCTAATGGATCACTTCAAATCAGGAACACAATTTCCTATTTCAGATTACAACTCCACATTCCAATCTGATTCGTGACAGCAGGTTGCATCAAATAAAAATGGCAGATTTAAATGCTTCAATTCTTGTTTTGATTCTATCCACACTGATTTTTCTTCCTTGCGAATTTACAGCAATTCTTCAATAGATTCAGCAGCCACGCAATCCATTCTAAGAATCTAGAATTGTCAGGCTCTTCATCCTTGCAATTTCCTGGTTTATTATCAGCAGTAACTCAGCTAGTAGTGGAGAATTCATTCCAAACTGTTTTTTTCTTTTTCAGGTCTGATATGAAAATCCTAGCAGCTGCATTCCTTTTAGTTTTCTCACCAGCTTGCTGTACTCATCACTCTTGACACATTTATAAACTCAATGCCTTGATTCATAACCTCGGAAACCCACTTTCAATTGCAAGTTGATACAAAACTTCCTTGGCACAGAATTTTTTTTTCTTCTTCACTTGTTTCACTTTGGTTCAGATTTTTGCACAGATTTTCTTCTTCAATTCAAACTTTACACCTTCAATCCAGACTTAGCAAAGAGTTACTGATTTCATCTTCCATACTTCCTACTTCCCAATTCTTAATCCAAACCATTTGTGCTACAAACTCCATTGATTTCAATTTTTTTTTTTAATGGCACAGTTTTTTTTTCCGTGCCACTCCTTCCCATTACAGATTTTTAAGATCCACTTCACCTCCAATTCACAACTGAATTCCCATTTATCTTGACACCAAGCTCCACTCCAATTGGCATTTTTTTTGACTTCAACTCAAAAAAAAAATGAAATGAATTTTTTTTTCAAATGTTTCCATCACACTAGCCACTCCCCCACACTTAATCCTTTGTCCGTCTCGGGCAAAATAACATCAAAGCACATCCCCAAACAAACAAGTCCCTAGAAAGCATGGTTAAGAGTAGAAGATAAGGAAAGACAAATAGAAAAATCATGATTAGTGTCAAGAATTGATATGGAAAGGTAAACAATTTATTAGCCTCTATAGATGTGATCTAATCATTGAAATATGGTTTTGAAAGAACCTAAGCAAGTTCTAGAGTACAATCACATGTATGTGTCACAAAAATAAGGCTAAGCCTCACTAGGTACAAATAATTCATCTCAAGTCCTCAATCAAGAATCCATGGCCAGGTAGTACTCAAGCATCCAAGATTTCATCCATGAGCTCAAATTCTAAGTTTTGACAACCAAATTTAATTTGTTTTCAAAAGACTCTAAAATGTTATCAAGATAGCCTAAAGGGATACATTTATTCCTACTCATGAAGAAAAAGTTCCTAAAAGACATAAAATGGCATTTATAATGTCTTTTTATTCATTCTACCCTATTCATGCATTTATTAGCAAGAATTCATTTTAAAAGAAAATTCTACTTCTAGCAAGCATAAAGATGAAAAAGGCAATGAAAGAAAATGCAAGAAAAAGTAAACTCCCTTTTATTTCTGGCGGTCAGAGTCTATCTAGAAATAATCTCCATCTTGGTAGTGGAGGAGTAGGAGTAGCTGAAAAAGTTTCCTTCATTTGCTCACTTTTATTTTGCATCACTCCCCCACACTTAAACTTTGCAATAAACTGTTCAGGTGGCCGAAGGTGATTTAAGTACAATAGCCACTTCAGAGGTGGAGTGCTATAAGTCAAAGCAAGATCGTCTCCTCCCTCTTTATTCTTTTTGGAAAATCTTCCAGGTGGTTGAAGACTGTCTAGACGTAGAACCCACTCAAGAAATCTCTGGGACCCTGCAAAAACATGTAAAACCTTTCTCAAGCATGCAGGATAAGATAAAAATACAATATCATCAATCTCTACATAAAATGTATCTAAAAATGCATCGCATCCAATAAAGTCAATTTTTGGTACCTCAGTAAATTTTTCACAAGTAGTTTCTACATAAGATTTATCAAGAAAAGTTCCACAGTCAATAAAATCAATCTCGGGTACCTCTAAAAGTTTTTCACATTCAATTTCAGCATAAGAAATAACAAGAGACTCTTCACAATACACAACTTCAATTTCAGGCTCATCTAAAAATTTCTCACAATCAATTTTAGCATAATCTGTCTCAAGAATATCATAACAATGCATAAAATCAAGTCTGGGTGCCTCAAAAGAATTTTCACAATTATTTTTCACAAATGATGTATCAATATATTCCTCACATGCAAATCTAGACATCTCCCTGAAATTTTCTAAAGGAAAAGAAGAAATACTTACATGTTCATGCTGAAAAATGTCTATTGGGTCTACAAGAAATACCTCCAACTCTGGCTCAAATTCTGGTGAACAATCAACTAAAATAGGTGATTCTTGGGTACTTGCTCCAATCATGCAAGTCCCTACACTTTTTGGAAATGGTGGTGGTCCCTGGGGCTCTGTGCAATCCCCTACACCTGTAGAATAATCTTCTGTGCATGCCTCTTTAGTAATACCTGCAACAACCTTATTAAAAAGATTAGGGCTATCAAAAATAATATCATCACAAAATACAAAGCAAGAAAAATCAGGTAAATCCGCCTCTGAAACCAACTCTCCTCTCAGTATGTCCAATGCACCATCATCATCAATAATCTGTGCCTCAACAGTCTCATCTGCGGTGTCTATGCTCAGAATAGAGTGATTTCCCTTAGGGTCCTTCATGGCGTCGAAAATACTAAACTGGACTACTGTGTCTCCCACTTCCATAGAAAGGGTACCAGCATATACATCAATTTTGGTTCTAGCAGTCTTCAGAAAAGGCCTTCCAAGGATAAGTGGGGATCTACGTGCAAGGTACTCTCCCTCCATGTCTAGAATGTAGAAGTCCGCAGGGAAAATCAACTCTTTCACTTTAACCAACACATCTTCAATAACTCCTGCCGGGCGGGTCTGACTCCGGTCTGCTAGCTGAATCACAACTCCAGTGGGCTGTAGAGGTCCAATGCCAAGCATCTGGAAGACTGTCCTGGGCATGACATTAATAGAAGCTCCTAAATCAAGCATGACATCATGTAGCGCGGTGCTCCCTATCTCACAAGATACAGTAAACATGCCAGGGTCTTCACATTTCTGAGGTATGACATGGATAAGTGATGAAACATTCTTCCCCATGCTGACCATTTCATTTTCCTTAAGCCTCCTCTTGTTAACACATAGATCTTTCAAAAATTTTGCATATTTAGGAACCTGTTTAATCATTGTTAGCAAGGGTACATTAATTTCAACTTTACTAAAAAGTTTTACCAGCTCATTGTACTCTTTTGCTTTCTCCTCCTCCCCTTGTCTTCTGGTTGGAGTTCTCCCATTTGGAAAAGGCAAAGGAATAGGAACTTCCTCCTCATGAACCGAAATGGGAGGGGTAGATTTTTGAGTTGCTGCCCTGTTTTTTGGAGCTGCTGTAAAATCTGTTTTGGGGCTGATTTGTGCTTCGTTTTCCACCAAAATTAGAGGATTGCTAGATGAAGAAGTTGGGCGCGAGCTAGGGGTGGTATCCACTGAAATTGGAGTGGTTTCGGCTCTGATTTGGGCTGGAAGTGAAGATGCTGCCATGTTTTCTGAAAATTCAGCTCTTGGGTCATTTTGAGTTGATGCAACCTTCCCACTTCTCAAATAAATTGCGCTAATGTTTCCCTTAGGGTTAGGAACAGCTTGGGAAGGTAGTAGGCCTGATCCTTGAGCTTTACTTTGATTTATGTCACTAGCCATTTGCCCAATTTGTCTCTCAAGATATTGATTGTGTTGTTGTTGTTGTAGCACTTGTTGTATCATCTCCATCATTTGTTGTTGCTGTGCATTTCCTCCACTTGAGCTCCCATAGCCTCCTTGGTTAGCATAGTTCCTTGATTGACCTTGAAATGATGAGGTAGCAGGCTGAAATTGTTGAACTTGCTGAGACCCTTGAAAATGTGGCTGTTGGGGCTGAAAACCTTGGTTCCAAGGCTGGAAATTTTGCTGCGGTTGTTGAACTTGCTGCTGTGGAGGTTGATATGGCTGTGGATAACTCAGATTCCCTTGAAAACCTTGTTGAAACCCTTGAAATGGCTGCTGAAATGGTTGATTTGGAAGCTGAAATTGCTGATTTTGGGGCTGAATTTGCTGATTTTGTTGCTGTGATTGTAGTGGTTGCTGCTGCACTTGCTGAAACATTTGTTGGGGTTGCTGTGATTGTTGTTGTGGTGGGCCTTGTTGGCAAAAAGAATTCCCATAACTCAAATTTGGATGATCCCTCCACCCGGGGTTGTAAGTAGGAGAGTATGGATTGTTCCTAGCTTGAAATTGTCCCCTAACCAAAGCTGCTACTGACTCATCTTGTTGTAGGTTGGGACATAAATCTGAAGTGTGTTCCTTGCTAGAACAAATACCACATACACTCATCACCATTTGACTTGATTGTGGAGGTACCGAAAAATTGAAATTTTGATTTGCATTACTAACACTCAATTGCTTAATAAATGATGCGATCTCTGCCAATGAATTCTTTATTTCTTTCTGATCATTAGAACCCATCTGAACTTCATTAACCCCTCTAGTAGATAATGCTCTGCTTCCAAACTGTTGTGAGTTCTCAGCCATATTTGAAATTAGCTCCCTAGCTTGATGTGGTGTTTTGTTGACTAAAGCCCCTCCAGCTGCTGCATCAATCATAATCCTATCCATTTGTAATAATCCTTCATAAAAATACTGGATGAGGAGCTGCTCACTAATCTGATGCTGGGGGCAACTGGAGCAAAGCTTGTTGAATCTCTCCCAGTAGTCATAGAGTGTCTCTCCCACTATCTGCTGAATGCCACAAATGCTTTTTCTGATAATAGCAGTTCTGGAAGCTGGAAAATATTTTTCTAAGAAAGCCTTCTTCATGGAAATCCAGCTAGACACATGCCCAGTAGGTAAGTAATAAAACCAGTCTTTAGCTGCTCCAGTCAGAGAAAATAGAAAAGCCCTCAGTTTGATGTCTTCCTCTGAAATACCCTGAGGCTTCATAGTAGAGCAAACGACATGAAACTCATGCAGGTGTCTATTTGGATCTTCTCCAGATAATCCTTGAAACTTAGGCAAAAGATTGATAAGTCCAGATCTGAGCTCAAAATCTCCACCCAGCTCTGGATAGGCAATGCTGGAGTACTGAAAAGAAGCATCTGGTGCTGCGAGTTCTTTCATGGTCTTCTGGTGGTCTGCCATCTGATCAACTGAATAGGCTGCAATAGACTGAGTAGGAATAATGCCAAAAGCCTCAGAAACACTGAGCTGGCTCCTCCTAGCTCTGAAGGTCCTCTCAATCTCAGGGTCAAAATCCTCTAGATCACCACCTGTAGACCTGGTCATAAAAACAAAAACAAATCGCAGTACAAGTATATAGAAGGATGCAACAAATAAAATCAAATCACAAGATATAGCAGTAAGTGTAAGAAAAAAAATGTGAATCAAGAAAAATATGAAATGTAGCTAAACAAGCAAAAATCAAACAACTCAACTAGTATGTACCCCGGCAACGACGCCAAAAATTTGATGGACCCGATTTAGCTAATTAAAGTTGTCACGAAATGTGTGGATCTGTCAGAATTTAGAATTTATAAAGCTGGAAACCCTTTTGCTAGCAAAGAATAGAAATGTAGTAAAATGGGTCACATGTCGTATTTTTCCAAGGGCTAGTTCAAGTTGTTCGACTCGTGCTCGAGTTTATGTGTCGTTAATGATTTTGGGTTTCAAATAAGTTGTGGGTTTTGTTTGCAAATGAAAATGACAATGCAATGAAAAAGAAATGAAAGCACAAGAAAATGTAAGAAACTTGACTAAGTGAACATCTACAAAATAAAAGGCAACTAATGCAATCTAACAATTTGAAACTCGTTCAACCAAGACACTAAATCGATTCTGTAACCATCTGATATGAAGTGCAAACTAAAATACAGAGTAAATGAATCTAACCAAAGTTTAGCAATCCAAAACAAATCAGTGTAAAAATTTTGCCGAACACTGACTTGATACTAAGTACAAGCAACAACTTGACACCAAAAGTTGGAACCAAATGCAATTTGTTTTTATTGATACTGTTGATGCAGTCTGGCCCGGTTGTTGTTTTGGTGTTTGACAATGATTTAAGTTTGGTTGAGCGAATTTGGGTTAAAATCCTGGTCGGGGACTGGGCTTGAAATCCCGGTGAGTGAAGCCGGGTCCTGGTGAGTGAAGCCAGGTGCTTGAAATCCTGGTGAGTGAAGCCGGGTCCTGGTGAGTGAAGCCAGGTGATTGAAATCCCGGTGAGTGAAGCCGGGTCCTGATGAGTGAAGCCAGGTGCTTGAAATCTCGGTGAGTGAAGCCGGGTCCTGGTGAGTGAAGCCAGGTGTTGGAAATCCCGGTGAGTGAAGCCGGGTCCTGGTGAGTGAAGCCAGGTGTTGGAAATCCCGGTGAGTGAAGCCGGGTCCTGGTGAGTGAAGCCAGGTATGGAAAAGTCCTAATTCGGAAGGGTTGGGTGAAAAGTCCTAGCTTGGAGGGCTAGGTGAAAAGTCCTAACTTGGAGGGTTAGGTGCAAATTCCCATCCTGGAGAATTAGGTGAAAAAGTCCTGGCTTGGAGGGTTAGGTGCCTAGCTTGGAGGGCTAGGTTGGATGAAGTTCTAACTCGGAAGGGTTGGGTGAAAAGTCCTAGCTTGGAGGGCTAGGTGAAAAGTCCTAACTTGGAGGGTTAGGTGCAAATTCCCAACTTGGAGGGTTAGATGGAAAATCCTTAGCTTGGAGGGCTAAGGTGGATGGAAACTTAGCTTGGAGGGCTGAGTCTGCGTCCCTGGATCGGTCTGGTGATCGATCAGGGATTCTAGCACGCTGCTCCTTCGTGGATCGGTCTGGTGACCGATCCAGCGATGACTGATCGGTCGGGTGATCGATCAGGGAGCACACAGTGAGGTTGGAAACCTACTGTGCTGCTCCTGATCGATCTGGTGACCGATCAGGGAGTATGCGTTTCACCCATTGACTGGCTCCTGATCGATCTGGTGACCGATCAGGGAGCAAGCAGTGAGGTTGAGTTCCCTTGCTGAACTGCTCCTGATCGGTCTGATGACCGATCAGGATCACTATGCAGATCGTTCTGGTGAACGATCCAGCTTCGCGGGCTTCTCACTAAGATCGATCAGGATGGTTCCTGATCGGTCTGGTGATGACCTGATCGGACTGTTGACCGATCAGGTGACACCCTGATCAGTCAGTTGACCGATCAGAAGGCTTAGCCTGCGAAACTCAGAAATCGCCCAATATAAGGGTGGATCGGTTCGGTGAACGATCCACGACCTGGGATCGGTCTGGTGATCGGTCTAGGAGAATCTCAAAGAAATTGCGATTTCTGATTGAGCGTTGGGGATCGATCAGGACGGAGCCTGATCGGTCTGGAACCAGCCTGATCGGTCTGGTGACCGATCAGGAGGCTCTCTGATCGGTCTGGTGATCGATTACTTTAATTCAAATACGCTGTCAGAAGCTCTGATCGCGTCTGTTTTCACTGCCGATTCTCTGCTACTTGCTGATATGTTTTGATATGCATTGCTAAGCCTCTGTTGGAGTGTGCAGGTGATAGCAGGTGATTCAAACACTCAAGGAGGGTCAATGGGAGGCTTTCCGTTGAGTAGGTTTGGCTGTTTCTCATTCTCAGGTTTCAACGGGCAACTGACGCAGCTGGCGACTGACGGAGGCTCAGCTGGAGAGGGAGTCTTTAGTGGACTGAGTGCTCAGGGAGGTCAGTGGGTTCAGGCTGGCTCAGTGGATGCTGATGAATCTTGTGATGGTGAGCAGAGCTTAAGTGATGAAGCTGAGGCAGAGGAGACGGGTGAGACAGACAGAAAACTTGGGAAGTTGTTGCTGGGCTGTGTTCGTGCTCTCTGTTGCTTTGTTCTTGAGCGATCTTGTTGCATTCCTGTGAGAGCTTAGTGAGCTTCCCTTCTCGAGTGTCTCGTGTGCTTAATCTTGTATTCATCTACTGAGACAGCTTGTGGAGAGGTTACTCCACCGAGAAGGAGGCGCTTGATATCCGGTGTTCACCGGGGCTTGATCTGCCGACGATCAAGGGATCGCCCACCTCACGGGCACGCCAAGGAGTAGGGGCAAGTTATCCCCGAACCTTGTACATCTCCGTCTTAGCGTTTGTTTGGTTTGAGTTTCTTTCTCTGCTTAGTTTCTTTGTTCTGCATTTGCTTCCGCTGCCTAAATCTGAAGTGCAGAATAGTTTTGAAAAGCTCAAGAAATTGTGATTGGCTATATTCACCCCCCCTCTCTAGCCATCTCGTTCCCAACAGATACAAGGCAAATAATGTAGAGCAAATGGATTGAATGCAGAATTCAGAATACAAATGAATGCAAGAACGAAAGAAACTGAAACACAATTTTGGTTCACAACTGAATTGAAACAATCATTTAGAAGCAGAGATAAAATGCAGAAGACGCAGAGAACTTATGCAGAAATTCAGAAATGGAAGAGAAAGTTCAGAACCTGAAGGAAGAAATGCAGAAATTATATCAATTGCTATGGAGATAAAGCTACTGCAGTGTATAGATGCAGAAATAGAACTCACATATAGTTGATTCAAATTCCAGAAACTACAGATTGAAAGCTTCAAAACTGAACTACTGCAGAAATGGAAAACTGACATGCAGCCATTGAAACTAATACAGAAATGGGATTCAAATACTTGGTAAACGAGACAAATTACATTTAGAATGTAAAACTTAAACTAACTTGATACAAGCTGATATGCAAGGGACAGAATTGATACAAAGCTGGATTCCAAATTCAGAAATGATTTTAAGCTACGCAAACTGATCTAAGTGTAGTTGTCCATTACACAACCAATCTAGCTAACTAAAGTGCAGATAGTTAAGCTAGCAACAGCAGAAACGAATCAAATATCAATGCTCACTGGATCAAACTTCAGAAACTGTAAATGGCACGCAAATGGATATAAATTCAGTTACTTAACTTGGACTGATATGCAGAACACTAAGCTGAACAAAGACTCAGAAATGAAATAAAAGTAAAAACAAACTTAGATAAACTAAATTCACACTAGATGCGAAAAGAACTGAGGAATTCAGAACTAGAATGAATTTGCAGAAACAGACATTGATACACTTGCTGGAAAACTGTTACGTAAACAGAAAATCAAGAATTGAACTGAATTTAAACCGATTGTTCACTAAACAAGATCACTAACTAATCTACTTGCAGAAATGAACCTAATTAAATCTGTAAAAATTCAGAAACGAAAACGAATCAACTGATAAAAAGACAGAACAGAAATTGCTTGTTGAAACTGAAATTACAGCTAGGAAAACAAGAAATGCGATTAAAACTAAGCCTCGATCCTTCCCATGTTTCAAGACCACCTTGTTCATCACACAAGGGCAAGCCAAGAACCCCTTCAACTCGCAAACCAATGGAAATTGGCTTCAACTTCAGATCTGTTCCCAGATTGCGTGCAGCTGGAAAAACCAATCCGATCCCTTTGATCTCGCGATGAAAGAATGCTGTGAAGATTAGGTGATGATCAGGACGCTCCAGAGACCCTCCAGGTAACTCTGATCGAAGGAAACAACTCAAATTCGCAATCAAATGGATCAGAAATCAGAAACTGATGAAACCCTCACTCAGCCCCTGATCTGATGCAAATCCGAGTTAGAAACTCCATAGAAGCCTTCTCCAATGGCCCAAATCTCGCTCCAAGGTAGTGATCGAGTTGGCCACGCCTTCAATGGAAGAAATCGCCGAAAAAAACTGAAGAGCTGATGAGAAAACAAAGAATTGAGCTGAAGACGCGACGCTGAGATCTGAACATGGCAGCCATTTAAGTAGTTGAAGCAGTGGACGGCTGAGATTGATTTCGCTTCATCCAACGGTGGATCTTTGTCCAATTTGATTCAAATTTTTCAGATCTCGATCAGAGGTCAGGATCATCCTTATGGTAGCTCGGATCTGCCAGATCTCCAACGGATGGTTCAGATCACCTTGATCTTTGCATGGATGGTCTAGATCACTCTGATCATGATCCAACGACTAGATGATCTCTGATTGGGCTGAAACTCTCAGATCTTAATCTGATCGCTTGATTAGCCTTAATCCCAGCTCGGATTGATCAAAAGTTCTCATATGGTCTAGATCTAATCGTTCTTACATCGGACGGTCCACATGAGTCTACGCTTGATCACTTGATCTAGTCCACCTTTGACTCAACATTTGACCCAACCTGACCTAGGTCCATGATTCCTCCAAGCCTACAAAAGTAGATCAAAAATTTAATGACAAAACAACTCAAATATATTAAAATTTGCAATTAAGTCCAAAAGAGTATAAATCCTAAAACCTAGGGTAAATCCACAATTACACAAGTAAAATATGGGTCAAACACAGATTTAAGCATATGAAATGATCAATAAAATGACACTTATCAGTCACCCGGCCAGGGTGGATACCAAGTAAAATCCAACGTGTTAACATTGCTTGAAGTCTTCCGCCGCGACAAATCATCTACAAGTGAATGGAAGCTAATCACCCGCCCCCCTCTAGCTCGTCTATCGGTCCCAACAGACGACCCTCTACTTCGAAATATGATCCACATCGGGCGTCGGTAACGANTATGGCTCGAAATTATAAGTTTGGAGGAGCTGTGAAGCAACTGCCGAAAACCTGAAAATTCAAATTTCAGGCTATCAGTCGACTGATACAGTATCAGTCGACTGATACCCGACTGTGGTGTTGGGCGAGGCAAGCTTCAAAGTGTACCATATGTGAGCTTTTGAGATAGAAAGTGTGATATGTTATTATACATGACTGCTTAAGTTAGAATATAATTGTTAGATGAATTTAAAAGTTTAAAAAAAAAAGATTTCCGCATTTTAGTCATGTATCAAAAGTAGAGAAGTAGAGAGAAGTAACGATCCGTCTGAAGGTAGAGAAGGCGGGTCGCTACAGGTGGTATCAGAGCAGTTCCCATTCTCCAGCATCACACACACATCAGCATCAACCTTGCCGTCTTCAAGTAAGAAAGCTTTAAGTTTCAGTTTTTCTATTGCTCCTTTATTTAATTGCAGTACAGAGAAATGCTTAAGTACTTACTCATATGTGCATAGAACAAGGAAGCATGTTTAATACCTTAGTATCACGGAATCATGTTTAATCCCTAGAATGGACATTAGAGAAATGCTTAAGTACTTACTTGATTTGCCCAAAAGTAAGTTTTGGGATTTCGGCACGCAAGGTGCTTGATAAAAGTTTTGAGTAAGACCAAGGTCTTACTAAGCCCTAGAACGAGTTCTAGGACTAAGAAATGAGATAAGAATCAAGACCAAGGTCTTGTTATATCCTAAAGCAAGTTTGGGAACATTACCATTAAGTGTTAAGTTATACATTTGAGGACGTCCTAGAAAGGCCCAAAACGAGGAGCAAGCTCCTAGAAGGCAAGAAGCGTACCTCATTCAGTAGGAGAAACTGAAGCCAGGGAACTTCCCAGGCACAAGCAAACCATGGGATGCTTAAGCATGGTTCAAAACGTTGAAAGAATAGTAGGGCTACTGGACTGGCATGAGTAGAGAAGATAAAGTGTGCATCTTTCTGCCTTACGGGAGATGCTAGAATATAGTGGAAGAGAGTCAAGGCCAAGAGAAATGTCAGCCAGATGACATGGGCCGACTTCGAGACTGAGTTCTTCGAAGAATACTCTCACATGCAAGTAACCAACAAGCATTATGATGAATTCACGGAGTTCAGACAAGGAGAACTATCCGTGGATGAAGCAGTGAAGATGTTTAAGCGGTTAGCTCATCTGTGCCCAGAGCTAGTTAGCACAGAAAAAGAGATAGTTAGGCTAATGCTCAAGATGTTAAGGCCTGAGATAGCGTTGAAGGGGGGCTAGCGGTGTTAAGAGACTGCAAACCTCCGAGGAACTAATAAGTAGTGCTTTGATCACTGAGCACTACTTAAACAGTATAAAGGCCACCAGAAAGGTTGAACGATGAAGTTCTTAACAACCTTACCGTCAGGGAAGTAATGGCCTCTACTGAGAGGCTAAGGGCAGTATCAATCTAGATTTCCAACCGAGAGCTCTACAGTGACTTGTTAGTCCTTGAGATGAAGGATTACGAGGTCATTTAGGAATGGACTTCTTGAGCAAGTATAATGCTTCTATAGACTGCCGCAAGAAAAAGTCAAGTTCACACCAGAAGCAGAACCTTCGGTTGAGTTTATTGGAGACCCAAGGAGAAAGATAAATAGGTTCCTACCTACCTTACAAGCTCAGAGAATGTTAGAGAAGGGGTGCTCTAGTTTCTAGCTCATATAGTGGATGCGAGTCAAGGAGAAGGATTGAAGAGAGAAGAAGTGAGGGTAGTCTGTGACTATCCTGAGGTGTTTCCTGAAGAGTTACCAGGACTCCCTCCCAATCGGGAAATTGAGTTTGAAATTGAGTTGGCCCCAGGAACCAACCCAATTTCGAAGGCACCTTATCGCATGGCACCAGCAGAACTGAAAGAATTACAAGAACAATTGCAAGAGCTGCTTGACAAGGGTTTCATCCGCCCTAGTCATTCACCTTGGGGAGCTCCTGTACTTTTCGTCAAGAAGAAGGATGGGTCTATGCGTCTGTGCATAGACTACAGAGCTCTGAACAAGGTAACCATCAAGAACAAGTACCCCTTCCAAGGATAGATGATTTATTTGATCAGCTGAAGGGAGCCACAGTGTTCTCCAAGATAGATCTGCGATCAGGTTACCATCAGCTCAGAGTGAAGGAGGGTGATGTGCCAAGGACTGCTTTCAGTACAAGATATGGGCACTATGAGTTTGTGGTCATGCCCTTTGGAGTGACAAACGCCCCTGCGACGTTTATGGATCTAATGAATAGAGTGTTCAAGGATTTTCTAGACAAGTTCGTCATTGTCTTCATTGATGATATCCTAGTGTATTCAAAGACTCGGAAAGAACATGAAGAACACCTAAAGATAGTGTTGCAAACCTTACACCAGAAGGAGTTGTACGCCAAATTCTCAAAGTGTGAGTTTTGGCTTGATTAGGTGGCCTTCCTAGGCCACATTATTTCCAAGGAAGGTATTATGGTAGACCCAGCCAAGATTGAAGCAGTTAGTAGCTGGAGTCAACCAAAGAATGCCAGTGAGATCAGAAGTTCTTAGGCCTGGCAGGATATTACAGAAAATTTGTGGAGGACTTTTCCAGAATAGCCTCTCCACTCACAGCCCTGACCAGAAAGAACCAGAAGTTTGAGTGGTCAGATAAATGCGAGCACAGTTTCCTAGAACTGAAGAAAAGATTGACTAGTGCTCCCATCCTGACTGTTCCAGAAAGTGACAAGGCCTTTGACATCTACAGTGATGCATCCAAGATGGGCCTTGGAGCTGTCCTCATGCAAGACGGTAAAGTAATAGCATATGCCTCCAGACAGCTCAAGGACTACGAGAAGAATTATCCTACGCATGACCTTGAGCTAGCAGCTGTGGTTTTCGCACTGAAGCTCTGGAGACACTACCTGTATGGAGTGCAGTGCAGAATCTTCACAGACCATCAAAGTTTGAAGTACTTCTTCACTCAGAAGGACCTGAATATGAGGCAGCGCAGGTGGCTAGAGTTGGTCAAAGATTATGACTGTGAAATCCTCTACCACCCAGGTAAAGCTAATAAAGTGGCAGATGCACTGAGCAGAAAATCCTGTGCAGCACTGATGTCCTTATCATCACTGTCTCCACCACTTCAGAAAGAAATAAAGATTTTGGAGTCGAGGTTATAGTTGGGCAATTTTCGCATTGACCCTAGAGTCAACCCTGCTTAAAGATATACAAGAAAAGCAAGATCAAGACCCAGAGATCCAGAAGATCAAGCAGGAGATCCAAGAGGCAGAAAATTCAGAGTTTCGAGTATCAGATAGTGGCATCCTCTATCTTGGAGACCGCCTTTGCGTCCCCAATGATGAGGAACTAAGAAAGAATATTTTAGAAGAAGCCCACAGTACCCCGTACTCTATGCATCCTGGTTCTACCAAGATGTACCAAGATTTAAAGAAGAGGTTCTGGTGGTCTGGACTCAAGCGAGACGTGGCCAGATATATCAGTACCTGCTTGACCTGCCAGAGAGTCAAAGCAGAGCACCAGAGACCAGGAGGAGTTCTACAGCCACTCCCCATTCCAGAGTGGAAGTGGGAAGAAATATCCATGGACTTTATCACAGGTCTTCCAAGAACCACCCATGGACACGATGCAATTTGGGTGATAGTGGACAGATTGACCAAGTCTGCCCACTTCCTAGCCATCAAGTTATCGCATTCGGTAGAGCAGTTAGCACAGCTGTACGTGAAAGAAGTAATCAGGCTTCACGGAGTTCCGAAGTCGATCGTTTCTGACAGAGATGGGCGGTTCATCTCCCATTTTTGGAGGTGTGTTCAGGACGCCCTAGGCACCAGACTTCAGTTCAGCACAGCTTTCCATCCCCAGACAGATGGACAAACAGAGAGAGTAAATCAGATTTTAGAAGACATGCTCAGGGCTTGTGCATTGGACTTTAAAGGCAGTTGGTGTAAATTTCTGTGCTTAGCTGAGTTTGCCTACAACAATAGCTATCAGGCCACCATCAGGATGGCACCTTATGAGGCATTATATGGCAGGAAATGTAGATCACCCATATGTTGGCAAGAAGCTGGTGGGAAGAAAGAGATGGAGTCAGGACTAGACAGCCAGACTGAGCTTATAGATGAGACCACTCAGGCTATCCAGACGATCCGCCAGAGGATTGAGACTGCCCAGAGTAGACAGAAAAGTTATGCTGACACACGTCGTAGGCCACTTGAATTCCAAGTTGGAGATTCAGTATTTCTCAAGGTCGCTCCTATGAAGGGAGTGATGAGATTTGGCAAAAAGGGCAAGCTAAGTCCTCGCTACATAGGACCCTACAAGATCATAAAGAGGGTTGGTAAGGTAGCATATGAGTTGGACTTACCAGAGGATATGTCAGCTATCCACAGTACATTCCATGTCTCCATGCTAAAGAAGTGTATTCACGACCCTAGCCAAGTGATTCAGCCTCAGTCAGTACAGATCCAAGAAGATCTTAGTTATGAGAGCAGACCGACACAGATAGTGGACAAAGCAGTTAAAAGATTAAGAAACAAAGGAGTGCCACTAGTGAAGGTCATCTGGCAGAATCAAAAGCATGAAGAGGCTACTTGGGAACGTGAGGACAGCATGAGAGAAAGATATCCAGAATTATTCTAAGTTCGAGGACGAACTTTTTATAAGGTATGGGGGATTGTAACGCCCCAAAATTCCCATTTTTAGTTCTTAAAGTCCTTAGAATTATTTAAAAATGGTTTAGAAATATTCTAGATATTTTTAGGAATTTTTAGAATATTTTTATGGAATTTTCCGAGTCCGTTTGGTATTTTAAAAAAAAAGAAAGGGAAAAAAAAGAAAAAAAAAGGAAAAACCACTTAAGGGCAGCAGGGGGGTTCGAAGCCGCGACCTGCACGAAACCAGGCAAGCGCGCGACCAGCCAGGCTAGGGTATCAAGCACAGCAAAGGGTGGAGAGACTTATATTTAAGGTGTAGTTAGGTCGATCCGCCCCCATAAGTATAAATAGATAAGTTAAGAGAGGAAATTAGAATTTTTGGTTTTCCTCTTCCTCACCCTAGCCGCGCGACATCCTTCCCCTCTCACGCACGCACGCCAACACCAAGCCCTTTCTCTCCTCTTCCAAGGGGCGCCGGCCAAGGAGGGATCAAGGAAAGCGGAGCGTTGCGTTCGTCTCGACGAGGAGAACGCGTAGGCGCGAAGAATTCTCCGAGATCTCAAGTTTCTCCCGAGTCCTAGACGTCAATCTTGGTTGTAAGTCCAAGATATCAATGTAAGTACTGCTCACCTGCAGTAAGAGGCGGTTTTTCCGCGAGAATTTCCTTTAAAAGTTTTTAAAAGAGATATTTCCTTTTGTTTGAGTTTTTGTGCATGTGATCTTAGTTCATTATATGCTTATATATGTTGATTAATACCCTATGTGAGTTTAGGGTCCAAGAAAAGCTATGAGAAAAGAAAAGAAAAGATAAAGATAAGAAAAGAAAAGGCCAAGGCCTTAAGAAATCCCCAAAAGTCAAGACTTAGGGATTTTAGCACGCAAGGTGCTCCAGAAAATGCCAAGGCATTTACAGATAAGAAAGAAAAGAAAGAAAAGCTATTTTATTTTATAAGGCCAGTACCCGGCGTCCAAGGGCGTCGTTAAAGAAATCCAGGTGTCCAATTCCAAGGTCTTGGCCCTGGTAGACCAAGGTCTGCTCTATTAGGATTGGTGGCTCGCTACCCCAACCTTTTAGGGAACGCGCATATGAGATGGTACTTACGTCTTCAGTGGATCCAAGTGATTATTATTTTCAAGTATATGCTTTAGCAAAGTTTTCTAAAGTTTAAGAAAGTTTTCAAAAAGTTAAAGAATAGCTAAAGTTTCAAGTTGAGCCAAGAAAAGTAAATTGAGATTTATTATTGCTTGAGTATGCATGTTTTGAGTTATACATGTTCTTAGTTTTCTTTCAAGCATATTAGTATCTCATATGATTTTCAGTTTGATCTAGAAGCATGTTTGCACATTTCGAGATTTTGTGAGCTAGATAGTACTTACTAAGCTTTTGCTTACTAGTTGCATTTCCTCTTATTGCAGATAAAGGTAAAGGCAAGCAATTCTGAAGGAAGGCGACGAGGCGGTGCTGAGAAAAGTGTGTGTGGTGGCTGATTATGGAGAGATCTTTGGCACAAGACAATTTAGTTATTTAATTCACAATGTTATAGTTCATTTGAATTTCAAGTTTTTGTTTTATGGAGTTTAGCGAACATTTAAGTTTTGGATAGTTTTACATACTCAATTTCTTAGAGTAAAGATTCCATGTCATTTCTTTTAGCCTATATATTCTTATGACTGCACTGGATGAGTAGAATTGTGAGTAGTTAGAGATATTGATACTTAGTTAGAGAAATAGATGCATGTGCCAAGATAGTATCAATTTCTTCTTTGAATTAAGTTTCATTGCTTAAATATGTTTAGAAAAGTTGCATTCACATTTCATGATGCTTTAGCAAGGTCATAGAACATGTATTTGGTTATATGAATGTATAGAAGTCAAGATTGGTACAAACTTTAGTGTTAAAGTTCATATAACTTGTATAGTTTATTTTCTTCCGCAAAAGTCCAAATTTCAAGTTTATGGATTCGTTTTGATTGGCTAAACTCATTTGAAAACTGTCATAGAGTGTAGAAATGGTGTCATGATTCCATATGGCTCGAAATTATAAGTTTGGAGGAGCTGTGAAGCAACTGCCGAAAACCTGAAAATTCAAATTTCAGGCTATCAGTCGACTGATACAGTATCAGTCGACTGATACCCGACTGTGGTGTTGGGCGAGGCAAGCTTCAAAGTGTACCATATGTGAGCTTTTGAGATAGAAAGTGTGATATGTTATTATACATGACTGCTTAAGTTAGAATATAATTGTTAGATGAATTTAAAAGTTTAAAAAAAAAAAGATTTCCGCATTTTTAGTCATGTATCAAAAGTAGAGAAGTAGAGAGAAGTAACAATCCGTCTCAAGGTAGAGAAGGCGGGTCGCTACACAATTAGCCACCACAGCAATTTCAACCACAATTTCAGAATTTTCAGCAAGGTTGCAATTTAAATATTCAGCAAAATTTTCAACCATTTCAACAAAACTAGCAAGTCTGTCAAGGGTTCCAACAACATTCAAAGCTCTATAATAATTTACAGCAGCCTGCCTAGAATTTTCAGCACCCAAATGATCAATTTCTGCCACAATTTCAACAAAATCAGTTATCCTTTCAACCAAGTCAGAATTTTCAGCAGGGGTGTAACGCCCCAAAATTTCCCATATAGAATGTTATGAAATATCATGAAATTCATGAAATATTATTATGGAATTCATGAAATATTATCATGAAATATTATGGATTCATGAATATGAAATATTATGGAATTCATGAAATATTATCATGAAATATTATGGATTCATGAATATGAAATATTAAAAATATTATGAAATAATATTTATGGAATATTATGAAATATTATGAATTCATGAAATATTATTAATATTATGAAATTTCATGATGGGCTTGGCTTAATGGGCTTTGATATGGATTAGTGCAAATTGTGATAAAAAGAAGAGGTAGAAAGGAGGAAGCAAGGATTGAACCTTGAACCTCTTAGTTGCACTCTCCATGTCTTAACCACTACACCAAGCATTGTTTCTTGTTGAGAGAATAAGAAACATGCTTGTTAAGCGTGTAATAGTGAAGAGACATGTCTTTTCATGAGAAAAGTATAAATAAGAGAGGGAAGAGGTGTGAGTAACTTCCTCTTCTTCTTCCTCACTTCTCCCCACCGAAACCCCTCTTCCCCTCTCCCTTGTGTTTTCGAAAAAATACAACCTAGGGTTCTAACCCTAGGGAAGTGGAAGGAAGGAGACTATCTAAAGGGTCTTGCCCTCCACTAGGGCCAAGAAGTTCTAGAGGAGTTTTAGCGAAAGGAACCTTCACTTCTCCTTCAACCAAGGGTATCCTAAGGGACTTAAAGATGTAAAATTTCAAGCGAAAGGATGTAAGTATTCCCTCGCCTGCAGTGTAATTGTTGTTACATGATTCCTTTAGTTTGCTTGTTTGAAACACTAGGGTTTGCACCCCTACACCATTCGGCCACCTCCAAGGGAGAGGCCTTGGTTACTCCCTAATGCATGAGGAGACCCTTGGGAATTAGAATATATATATATATATATATTTCCCTCCATGTTGGGATGACAAAATTAGGGTCTTTTCCCCTTGTGCAAGTTTCGGCCATGAACATGGAAATTAGGGCTTAAGGTTGTATGATTAACCATGATGTGTTCTATACTTAGTATATTGCATGATAGTGTATACAAGGTGTTTGTATAAAGGTTGGTTCCAAAGATCCAACTTTTCCCTTATCCTACATCATTCGGCCAAGTATGGAAAATTAGGGTTTGTGAAGGTTAAACTACCCTATGAGACATGATTAGGTTTAGTATGATGATATATAAGATGATATGTGATGTAAATATGGTTTATTCATGATTTTAACATGCTTGGAAACTAAGGTATGTATGCTGGAATTTTCTGTAAAGAATGATAAGTAGGACTTAAGAAGGGGTAACAACCCCAACATGTCTTCTAATGTCTCCTCTATGATGTCTACCTTAATGTATGATGTTAGTGTAATATTTTTCATGGTTTATCATGCTCTAAACTTAGAGTTTATATGCTGAAATTTTCTGATTAAATAAAAATTTGGGCTAAGGGGGAAACTACAACCCAATTAGGCACGCCTAGGATGCCCATAATATGCTGTGAGTAGTATAGGTGATAACATGTCTTCTCCAATGCTTTTTCATGCTCTAAGAATCATGATGTACATGTCTATGTTTAAGCTCTTTAAGCACCCTTATGTTATGCATGGCTTATGTATGATGAAATGCCTAAGAGATGCTTCCCTGTAAGTCGGGACTAAGAGCACTCTTCATGATAAGATAAGAGGCATGCCATGCTCATGATATGACAATGATGTGATAGGTTATGATGATATGCTTATGATATGATAAGAATGTGCTATGCAACTCCTAGGTCGACGGACTATGAACGGACCTAGTAAGAAACAAGAATGTGCTATGCTTATGATATGATAAAATCCATGTATGCTATTTTACTTTATGAATGGGCTTGTACCGGACCGAAGTATGGGTCCAAGGGATGGGCACCTTAAGAACGCCCCGGTTCTGGACTACCGACTATGCTGTCCACGGTTCTGGCACTACCGTAGCTGTGCAACAGGGATGGGCACCTTAAGAACGCCTCAGTTCTGGGACTACCGTAGCTGTCCTTACCCTAGTAGGTCGGGGCTCGCTACCTTGTATCTACTTAGGGATGCGCGCTTATAATGTATGTATGTGGTACAAGCCGGGGACCCCCAATAATGATATGATGATGTTTAAGTATTTAAAAGTATGATTTTAAAAAGTTAAGCATCCTTATGTATATGCATTCCATACTTTATACTGCATGCTTAGAAACTTTGATGTTTAGTATGCTATGATGAACTCATGCTTATGTCTTGTTATGTACACATGTTGTATGCTTTCGTATGAATTTTGCGAGTAGGACCGGATCCTTACTAAGCTTTTATGCTTACTAGTTATGTGTTGTCTTATGCTGCAGATAAAGGTAAGGAACACATGAACTAAAGGAAGAGGCAGGAAGGCTGAAGATGTGTGGGGTGGTGGCTCGGGAAAGAAAGACTTCTATATCTACATATTTATGTTTATGTTTATGTTCCCTTGACAATAAGTGTTAGTGATTAGGATTGACATGGCATGATAGTGTTTACCTTGGAGGTCTCTTATACTTGATTATGCTATGAGTTACATTACTAGTGAACTTATCATGTTATAGAATGACTTTGATAGTTAAACAAGCATGCTCAGTCCTTAGCCCTTGCATTGTGGTTTTAATGCCATGCTAGAAAGAAGATAGAAAAAAAATATTACTATATGATTGAGTTGTACGTAACCTCGCCCCGAGAGTAGATATAAGGGAGGGCGTTACAAGGGGTTCCAACCATTTCAAACTTTCCAATGTCAAAATCAGAGTTGATTTCAACCTTCACAGCAATATTTTCCACCACACGATCAGAATTTTCAGCCTCCATTTCAGAGTTTTCAATTCCAGGATCAGAGTTATCAGAACCATAATTTTCACAAACTTCAACCAAGTTGTCAAGATAATTTTCAGCAAATTGATCAGCCTTTTCAACCTTATAATTAGCCCCAACAACTCTATTCTCATCTTAAAGAGTGTGAAAGATGCCTTGGAAAATTGGTTAATCAAGTGAATCAAATACAAACCCAAAGATCAGGACAAATATCTTCTCAAGCCACTTTTAATTCTGAGGGGCATGGAGAGGATCCTACTAGCATTAGCATGGATATGTCAGATGAAGTTGTTGAGGCAGAGTTTATCGCTGATGATGTTTCACTTGACATAGTAGGAGGGGATTTTAGCTTAGATAAGGTTGAAGATGCAGTAGAGACAGAGGCATTGGAGGAGATTGACAGTAAAGCTTGTGACAGCCTTGAATTTGAAGCTGAAGCCCCACAGGATCATTCTAGAATTTTTTTTATGATGATAGTGTTATTGATGGTCCTCATTTTTCTAATATTGTTGTGGCAAATACTACTGAAGAAGCATGCATAGGAGATGATTCCATCGGTGTAGGAGATTGCACAGAGCCCCAGGGACCACCACCATTAACTGATACATTAGAAGATTCAGAAGTTCAGCATGGAAGTGTAGGGACTTGCATAGTGGAAGCAAGAACCCAAGAATCACCTATTTCAATTGAGTGTCACCCAGAACCTAAGCCTGAGATGGAACCCATTCTTGACGAGGAGGAAGCTATGGATACATCTACTCTTGTAGAACCTCCAGGTATTCTTCAGCACGATCAGGTAAGTATTCCTCTTATGTCCTTGGAAAAATCAATGGAGGCACCTTAAATTGATTTTATTGTTTGTGATACACTTATGGATACATCTTTTGTAGAATTTGATTGTGAGAAATTCTTAGAGGTGCCTAAAATTAGTGTTGTTTGTTGTGATGAATTTATTGATACATCTTCTGTAGAAATTGTTTGTGAAAAACCTGTAGAGGCACCTAAAATTGATTTTGTTCATTGTGATGAATGTTTGGATACACCTAGTGTTGAGTTTGCTTGTTGTGATGATATTCTTGATACATTATTTATGGAAAATAATTGTGAAAATTACATAGAGGTACCCAATGCTGATTTTATTGGTTGTGATGCATACCTCGATTCCTTTTATGTAGAGATTGATGGTATTTCATTTCTTTCTTACCCTACACACATGAGAGAGGTACTACATGGTTTTGCAAGGTCACGTAGGCTTCTGGAGTGGGTGCTCCATCTGAACAGACTCCAACCTCCTGGAAGGACTTCCAAAAAGCATCAAGAGGGAGGAGTTGCTTTTGTTTTGACTAGTAGCACTTCACCTCTAAAGTGGATTCTGAACCTTAATCGACTCCGACCACCGGAAGATACTTATGCAGAATTAATAAGGGAGAAATCTGTCCACTACGAGATTGATCACATGAGGATAATTCTCCCAAGATGGATGCTACGTGCTCTTTACCCTATTTGAAGGGGAGTTATTTTCTTCTTACTCTCCTATGTCATTGTGAATATCATTTTCATGTTTTCAAGTAGTAATCTTTCTTTTCAAATGAGTTCTTGCTAATAAATGTTTGCGTAGAGTAGAATGCATAAAGGTCATTGTAGATATCATGTTAGTCATTTGGCATCTTATTTCTTGCATGACTAAGCACTACAAGAAAAAAACTAAAACACAACATTTGAAAGACAACGTTTTTTTTAAAAAGCGTTGTCTTATTTTTTTTAACAACGCTTTTAGTGAAAATCGTTGTCTATGTTTTTTATTTCTTATTAACGACAACGCTTTGTAACTAAGCGTTGTCTATTGGTCATTTTTTTTGGATCAAAGACAACGGGTTTTAAAAGGCGTTGTCTTTGAATATTTTTTTAATATATATAACAATAATTTTTTAGTAAGTGTTGTCTATGTAAAAATATGATGTAAAATAAATAAATAAAATAAAATAAAATCCAATGAATACAAAATTAGAAATTTCTGTTTTTATATAAATTAGAAAATTCTATTTTTTATATAAATTAGAAATTTCTGTTTTTTTATATAAATTAAATTTTCTATTTTTATATAAATTCCTGATTTTTTATAAATTCTTGTTTTTTATGTTATAGATTTTATATGAAAAAAGATAAAACACAACATTTAAATACAAAATTAGAAAATGCTGTTTTTATATAAATTAGAAATTTCTGTTTTTTTATATAAATTAGAAATTTCTGTTTTTATTCTCCAATCTTGATTTTTTATAAATTATTGTTTTTGTTATGTTATAGATTTTATATGAGCCCGTGCCCTAAGTCCCCTAACGCATCGCAGCGACTCAGCTTCCTCCTCCCCGATTTCCACACTCGCCCATCCCCGCCGACGCCTACGCCGTCGGGCCACCTCCCTCTCTTTGAGCTTGCGATCCTTTTCTCCTCCTCCTTCCCTTTGATTCGTCGATCGCCGGAGATCATCGCTCAACGTCAACCCCTTTCTTTAGCAAGTTCACCAGCTAATCAATCGATCCATCGCCTGATCGCCGGCCAAGCTCCCGATCCATCGCCACCGGTGCAATAGTTTGAAGTCGGGAATTTCGATCGTGCCAAGTCTGTGCAGAGGTGCCACGCTGAGCATCATAGGTAAGATTTTGGATGCATTGAGTTTGATCTTGAATGAAGTTAGGGTTGGACTGGTTCGTTTGCCTTTGGTATTGAATTCTTGTTCTGAGTTCTTACAATGGATCATTTGTTTGTGAACTTCAGTTTTTACGGCAACCTACTATATTCTATTTTTTTTTTTTTACATATTGTTGGATTTTAGGAATGAATTGGAGGTAGCTTTTGATCCTAATGCAGGTCCTGTTGTGCGAACTTTCTGTTTAAAATTAGTTTTGTGATCTTTTGCGGGAAGTTTCTGATTTGGTTTTGTGTGCTTTTGCTTTGCCGTGAGGATATGTTGTTTGTGGGATTTTTTGCTTTGCCGTGAGCTGCTTGTGGGATTTTTGCTATGACAAGCATTTGGTAATGTTTTATGTTTAGTAATGATTTCTATTTAAAATTGTTTTCAATTTGGTTTGCATATTGTTGGATAATCATATTGTTGGATAATCAAATTTTGTTGCATAATCATATTGTTTGATTATTGTTGGATAACATCATATTTAATACTTGTGTTTGTGTTAATATTTTGTTATATTATTTACAACTATTTTGAAGGTATTAGCTCATTGTTGGTTAATTAGTTATAACAAGAATGGACAAAGAATGGATGTCAAAGGATAGGCTATCACGTGAATATGAGAATGGAGTAGAGTCTTTCTTACAATTTGCAATGGAAAACACTGACAATCCAAATGCAATACCTTGCCCATGTGCAAAATGTGGTAATCTAAAGAAGAAAAATATTCAAACTATAAGGGCACATATGTTTTGTAATGGTATGGATTTGACATATCATACATGCATATGGCACGGCGAAAGATCAACAATAGGGGCCTCACATACTGAAAGTGATCAAGTACGGCCAAATGAACAAAAATATGTTCATAAGGAATCAATAAAAATGGTACATGCTGCATATGATAGTTATGCTGAGAATCCAACCCAATTCAATAAGCTACTAGAAGAGGCCGAGAAACCCTTATATCCTAAATGCACTAAATTTACAAGGTTATCTGCAGTTGTGAAATTATTCAACTTGAAGGCTAAATATAGTTGGAGTGATAAAAGTTTCTCTGATTTACTCAGTTTGTTAGGAGAAATACTTCCAGATGACAATGAATTGCCTTTATCATTGTATGATGCAAAGAAAAGCTTATGTGCATTAGGGATGGATTACATGAAAAATTCATGCTTGCCCTAATGATTGTATCTTATACGAAAAGGAGTATGAGCATTTAACAAATTGCCCTACTTGCAGGATGTCAAGGTGGAAATTGGGACAAAAAAATACTATAAATGAGGGAGTTCCTGCAAAGGTTCTATGGTACTTCCCCCCTATTCCAAGATTTCAAAGAATGTTCAGGAATAAAGAGATATCTAAGGAGTTGACTTGGCATGCTGATAAAAGACTTAGTGATGGATATTTACGTCATCCAGTTGATACACCATCTTGGAAATTAGTTGATCGCAAGTGGCCAGATTTTGCTATTGAGGCAAGAAATCTCAGATTGGCAATATCAGCTGATGGGATGCTGACACAGAAGATGATAATGAACCACCGTGTATTCGTGAAGACTGAGATGGAAGTTGGGTTGGCAATATTTAATTGTTGATTTTTTCCTTTTGAATATAAGTTTGTAAACATGATAAAGAAGCTGCTGTTGCGAATAAATCTTTAGTCACCATGCGTTTGTAAAGTTGATTAATTGTTATTCATATTTACAGCTTTTGAATATTTGTGGATAACATGATAAAAAGTTATTGTTTCAATGTTATGTGTACAGTTTGATAAAGAGTTATTGATTTAAACTGTGTTTTTGATAAACTGTGTTTAACTGTGTTTTAATTGGTGTTGTTTACAGCTTCGGGGCTACCGAAGAAGCTGTTGTTTACAGCTTCATTTATTGCTTCGAGACTGCCGAAGAAGTTGTTGGTTTATCTGCTGCGTTTTATCAGATTTTTTGGTGCGTTTTTTGTTTAATCTGTTGCGTTTACAGATAATGACTGCGTTTATAAATCTGCTGCGTTTACAGATAATTGTTGCGTTTACAAATCTGCTACGTGGTTATACATTTATCTGCTGCGTTTACAAATCTGCTGCGTTTACAGGTTTTTATTGTGTTTTATCTATTTTTTTGCTGCATTTTTTGTTTAATCTGCTGTGTATATAGATAATTGCTGCGTTTAGAAATCTGCTGCGTTTACAGATAATTGCTGCGTTTACAAATCTGCTACGTGGTTATACATTTATCTGATGCGTTTACAAATCTGCTGCATTTACAGGCTGCTGCATTTTTTTCTGTTGTTGCAAAACAAATCTGCTGCGTTTTATAGGATAATTGTTGTGTTTACAGTGTTTAATCTTCTGTTGTTTTTTTCTGCATGTTTATAACAACAAATCTGCTGCGTTTTACATCTGTTTTTTTCTGCATGTTTTATAACAACAAGCTGCTGCGTTTTTTTCTACTATTGTTTACAAATCTGCGGCGTTTTATAGGATAATTGTTGCGTTTACAGTGTTTAATCTGCTATTTTTTTGCATATTTTCTACAACGTTCCACCATTAATAGAAGTTGTTGACTGTATGGAAAGTTATATTGGTGTGCTTGCTCGAGAAAAGGTTAATATTAGATACAAGACTTGGAAGCATGTCCCAACTGATGTTAAAGAATTGATATGGGAATCAGTAAATGTAAGTTAGCATATTTTAACAAGTCTAATATTCACATATAATTGTTATATTTTATTGTATTTCCACTTCTATTATTTACAGTTGACGTACAATGTTGACACAAGGTGGAAGACGGGATGCTTGAGATCGGCAAACAATAAGTGGCATCAATACAAAACTCATCTCACCCAAACATTCATTTTAAGAAAGCTAGATAAACCTGAGGAGTTGAATGAGTCACCTACTGGCTATGATATTGCAAGAGATGATTGGAGTTCGTTTGTCATTAGTCGCATGTCTGAAGATTTCATTGTAAGATTTTTAATTTATTCTTTTTAAACTAATCGAGTAAGAGACATTATTTATATTAAAATTTGATATGTCGTATGTTTAGAAACTAAGTGATCGACAAAAAGAGAGAAGAAAACAACATATATATCCTCATCGACTTTCACGTAAAGGATATGCACGCTTTGCTGAAGAAATAGTAAGTTTTTTTAAAGCATATTTTCTTGTTATAGTATTTTTAAAGCATAATTCATAATATGATTTCACATTTGTTACTAGATGTTCTTTGTTGTAGGTGACTGAATTATGTGATGATGATGACATTAACAGAGCAATTATGTGGAAGAAAGGACGAGCCAACAAGGAAGGACACTTTGAAGGCGACGATTTGATGGAAAGAGTTCAAAAGATTGTAAGCAAATTACTTAATATACAAAACCTGCAATTTTATGAAAATGATAACTTTTATATCTCTTTTTTTCTTTTTAATGTTCCATAACAGGATGATTATATACAACAAAAGAGAGAGGGCAAGTTAAAAATTGAAGGGATAAAACATGATATACTTACTAAGGCACTTGAGACTGAAGAATATGCTGGGCGTGTTCGGGGTATTGGTGGTTATATCAACCCAACAATATATTTCAATGTTGGTAGAACAGGAAAAAAATCCAACGTTGCCCAAGATATAATCACTGAGCAGAAAAAGGAGCTAATGGAGGCAAAGAAGCAAATTTTGGAACAAGATGCACGTATACAAAAACTTGAAGCAATGGTGTATAAAAGGGGTGCATGCGACAATTCGATTGATGACAAAGGCAGTTGCTCGGTGAAGTTACATCAGATGAATATGGATGACGACGACGACATACAGATTGTGTGTAAAGATGATGTTTTACAGGTATAATACAAGTTATAGTTATATTCATTAATATTATAGAGTTCTAAACTTAATATAATCGACAAGCCTATTTGCATCTTAGGGTAAATCAGTTGCATTAACATTGCAATCTAGTACAAATATTGTTGCATATGGTACAATTGTTTGTACCAATGGACCAGATAAAATGCTTCATGGTGTTCCATTTCCCAAGAATTGCATTCGAGTTTCTATTGATGAAGCATTGGAAAAATTAGCACCTTTGTCATATCCAATTCCAAGTGAATGTGAAGTAATTGGTGATGCTGTAGGAACTCATGTGGCTTGGCCACAACACTTGATAGTGAAGCAAGATGAGGTATATGTGATATTATATTTCAAATTAAATTGTTGCTTTTTTATTATTCAACTTATCTAACTTGTTTACATCTGAAATTATTAGAAGCTTGGAAGGAAGAACTTTGAACAACTAAAAAAGAAGCATACTTTGTCAACAAGTATCCCAAGATCATTACACATGTTATATTGTTATAGTAAGCATGCTCTAGAGGAAGGCAGATATATATCAATGCGTCTAGATGATGATGTGTTTGACGATGATTGTGAACTTTTTCTGGACCTTGAGGATTTCTTTGTATCATTTGGAGCCAATTACAGGCAATTGTGTTGTTGGCTACATATGGTAAATATTTTTTCATTATTAAAACATTATGTGTGACCATTATGTTTTCTTCACATTATTGTATACTATGCTAATTTTATTATCTTTGTAATGACAGGCATCTTTATAAGAAGACGCTGAAAGAAAATAAGAAAGAGAAATTCTTATTTATGAATCCACACAAGATCCCACATATGGCAAAAACTACACATGACAAAATAGGTAAGCTTGAAAGGTTGAACCAAAAGGCAAGTCTTTTAGCAGATAGGCTAACTGGTGCATCAGCAAATCAACTAGTTTTGGTGCCATGTAATATTGGGTAAGTAAGAATTAAAACATCACTTTAAATTGCTTCCTTTAACTAATTTATTGAATTATATGCACTAATTATATGTCTATGCCTAGTTTCCATTGGATTCTCACTGTCATTGAACCGTACAAGGATGTTATTTATTTGTTGGATTCCCTAAGTCACCGCATTCGCGATGAGGATTAGAAATATGTAGTGGAAATGTGAGTTCATATTTTTTTAGTAAATATTTTTTAACTCAATAAAAAACTCATATATCAAATATTATTAACTGATGAAGGGCCTTAAGATTGTTTAATTCAAATAAAGGAAGGAAAGGTAGAAAAAACGCTAAGTGGGAGGTACTAAAGGTATGTGTAATTTTGTTTAACATGTATTTTAATGTGTATATTTGTCATTGACAATTTGTCTCTAATCATCATAGGCTCCTCAGCAACAAGATGCAAAACAATGCGATTATTATGTGATGAGATTTATGAGACAAATTATTGAAGAGATTGAAACTATCCAGAGAGATTCACTATGATCAATAGTAATATTATTTTGCTTAACTCAAATTTTAGTAAAATTTACAAAGTGAGTTTTGATTATTTTTTCAATTAACGTAATAAGTGCGTGTGTTCATAGTTCACAAAAGCAGAGTATTCTCGAGAAGAAATTGATGAGGTACGGTCCGAGTTGGCGGAATGTATACAAGATCATATTTATGAGTAGGTATGTAATGATGGTTGTCATAAATCTATTTAGAATTTAGTTTATGAAATGATGACCATCTATTTCCCATTGAGTTAAAGCAAGCATATGAATTGTGAAATGTATGCCGCTATATGTTTCATCTTGTGATCCATGTTTCATAAATCGCTTTTCTGTCTTACTAGTTACAAGTATATACTTGCTATAGGGCTGACACATTTTTTCATTGCTCAGATGATGTTCATCCAACATTGAAGAAACCGTCTGCAAAGTTCACTACGGATCGTAAAGTAAGTACCTTTGATGACTATTATTTTCGTGTATAGATAGCTCTTTTTTTTCTCATTCTTGTACCATTTTTTTAGTTATTATTTACATAGAAGAATGCTAAATAGTCTCTATTTTCACATATTTAGTAAGCATACCTCATCTTTGCCATACAATTTTCTTTACGTTATGTATTCTATAAATATTATTACATCAGATAAAATGCTTATGGATTTCTTGATGCTTGATTTGGATCTATGTGAACTTGCTAATAAGTATTATGACACATTTAACTTGCTTATGGATTTTATCGGTGTCGTTTATCTCATTCATTAATATGACTTATATTATTTCATACAAAATCTCTAACATCAAATTTTTATTTTGATGCAGTGTTAAATCATAGTTAAAGAGTTTGAGAAGTTGAGCCCAAAGAAAGGTGCAGTCATAGCTGTTGGTGAAGGATATTTTGATGATGATCTTGTTAAACTTAATATGGATACACTATTAATTTGAGGAATGTGTGTCCATATATACTTTTTTTGGATAATATGAAGTTGTACCTTTTGTTAAATAGTTATATTTTAAAAAAGATTGTGGATGCTTATATTTTTTGCTTGTGGATATTCATATTTACTGTTATGCATGTATTGTGTAGATATTTTCTGTATATTTTGGTAAAATAATTATATTTAAAAAAAACACAACACTTTCTATCCATTTAAAAAATATCTTGTTTGTTAAAAAGACAACGCTTTTTAACCGTTGTAAAAACTTTTACCTTGTACAAAATAACAACGCTTTTTAACCGTTGTAAAAACTTTGTCATGTTAAAAATGACAACGCTTTTTAAACGTTGTAAAAGTGTAGCCATTGCAAAACATCAACAACGTTATTTAAGTGTTGTAAAAAATGTTGTCTTTATCAAAAATAACAACGCTTTTTAAACATTACAAAAGCGTTGTCTTTGCACAAAATGACAACGTTTTTTAAGCGTTGTCTTTGAACAGACTTTTAACAACAATGCTTTTAACAACGCATTTTAAGTCACATAGACAACGTGAAAAAAGCGTTGTCATTTAGTTTTTTTCTTGTAGTGAGGAATAAATGTATTCATCTAGATTTTCTTATATCATTTTAGAGTCTCTTGAAAGTAAATTAAATTTGGTTGTTAAAATTTAAGATTTAAGTCATTTGATGAAAATTCTTGGTTGCTTGAGTACTTCTTAGTATTGGATTCTAAATTGATGAGTTGAGATGAATTCTTTTTACCTAGTGAGGAATTGGCCAAATTTTTGTGATACACATATGTGATTGTACTCTAGAACTTGCTTAGGTTCTTTCAAAGCTATATTTCTATAATTGGACCACATTTATAGAGGTAAATCACTTTATTTCTTTTCTTATATCATTTTTGTAATTTCCTTGTTGATACACTCTTATACCATATTTCCTTTCCCCTCTTTTTCATGTTCATCATAATATTTTACATGGACTTGGATACCTTAATGTTTCTTAGTGTTATTTTGCCCGAGACGGACAAAAGATTAAGTGTGGGGGAGGATGCAAGCATATTATCAAATCTTGAGGACAATTGAAATTTTTGGCAGCCGACAAGCAAAAATGTTCCAAGTGGGTACAAGAGCTAAAGTGTATAAGTGGAGTACTTAGTTCTCAATTATCATGAAAAGCTTCAAGTTATGAAGAAGTGAAGCTATGGAGTAGCTGAATCATTGAAAAAAAATAGCTGAAAAAAAAAATTGGCACACTGAATTTTCGCAGTTCTTCAATTCCTACTCCACCACAACCATGATACATGCAAGATAACTCAAAAGAAATGGGCAAAGAGCATTGGGATACATTTTTGAGTGTTCAAGTTTACCACTTTTCTTAATTTTTCCATATTTTCTTATCATGCTATATTTCTTCTCCATGTTTCCTTATCATATTATTTTCTTTGCTTTGCCATATCATTTTGTCATATCATATTCTTTATTTTCTTTATCGTGAGTAATAAGTATCAAGTCCCTCAATTTTCTATTTCATCTCTATCATTTCATATATCTTCTTTAACATGTTCTAATAAAGCTTTTGTAGATGTGGATCCGAATCATGAATAATGGTGGAGAGTAGATAATAAGCAAGCCTATGGTAGTACAAAAAGCATCTGTGTTTGAGTGAGCTCCACTTTCATCATGAACTTAGAACTCAAGAAGAGAGCCACCAAAACTTCCCTTGAAAGGTTTAGTGAGTTTAATTCATCTCAATGAATCATGAAGGATGAAAATGCTAAGTTGTTGATTTAAGGACAAGTCTCTAGTCTATTGAGCTTAGATTTTTGAGAATTGACAACCCTAAGTAATTTTCTTTCAATTGCTTCTAACTATGATTGAGAATAATCTAGGGGGATATGTCCTTAGTTTACTAGTTTGCTTGTGCGAGACGCCCAAGAATAAGTGTGGGGGAGTTTGATAACCACCATTTTGTTGATTATTTTTTGCTCTAAAATCCATGTTTGATCCACATTTTATATGCTTAAGTTTGCAATTGTATTAGGTTTCATGTATTCCCTCTATTTTGGCTTTTAATTCAAATCTTTGTATATTTGAGATATTTTTTGACACTAAATTTGGATATCATTTTGTAGGCTTCAAATGATCATGGACCTCGATCAAATCGGGTCAGACTTGAGTCAGCATTGGATCTAGATCAAAGGGATAAAGCATCGGATTAATAGGAGGCGTCCATTCCAGAGAACGGCTAGATCTGAGCCATCGGTCAACTTCTGGACAATCCGAGTTCAAGAGAGAATCAATCATGACCATAGATCAAGATCTGAAAATTTCAGTTAAATCAGACGTAATCTAACCGTTGGATCAAGCTCAAGATGTTCTAGACCATCCATTCAAGAAAAAGGAAGATCTGGACCATCCGCCACTGATCTGGTTAATCTGAGCTGGAGACAGGTAGATCAGGACCATTGATTGGGATCTATGGAGTTTGGTTCAGATCTGAAGAGATTCGACTGTTGGATGAAGCCAAATCGATCTCAACCGTCCGTTGCTAATTTCCTTCTGAGATGTGAGCCCTGACTCAATTGGCTTGGTTTGGCTGAACCGGACTGTTGGGTTGAACTCAAGCTCTGGCTTGGCTGACTGGACCGAACCCAAGAGCTAGGTTGAAACTGAACCAAGTGCTGGGCTGGTTGCAAGGCTTGAGCTGAACCGGCTGAACCCACGCGCGCTGAGGAGTTAATAAGGCTGAACCGGACTCCATCGACTCATCTTCTCCACTCCATCGAAGAGAGGAATCGCAGACGAGGGTTCCCGACTAATCATCTCCTCCCGAAGGTCGGCGGCTCCTCATCATCGCACTGCTGCCGGCCGGTCTTCCACCTCTTCATCTCCACCTCTTCTTCGGGTTCGAAGAGGAGTTTCCACCTCTCCATCTTCATCTCCACCATCGCACAAGCTAGGGCTCGGGGTTCCGAATCCTAGTCGACTCCACTGCCGACGACCCATCTTCACCGCCGGCGATCCACTTCTTCATAGTTTTTCTCTTCATCTTCACAGCAGGCTGATTGGCAACTTCTTTCACAGCAATGTCATCAGATGCTTCAGTTCTTCCTCGTAGTTTTTCATCATAGCAATTTTCCTCTTCACAACACAGTATTCTTGGGTCAATTGCATGTTTCAATTGGTTTCGAATATTGATTGTTCTTAATTGGTGAATGTTTAGGATAATTTGTTGAATGTTTGTATTGGATGAATTTTCCCCATTGCAATTTGAATGTTCTTGAAGTAATTTCAATCATGCCTATATGGTGTTTGGTCAAATGCCTCTTAGAACAATTACTTTCAATTGTGATGTTTCTTAGTTGTTTAACTTTGATTTTGTAGTGTTTTTCCTATTGCTTTAAGTTCTATGTCTTCATTACATGCAATTAAGTTAGGAAATTAAATTTCTTTAATGCTGTAGGTTTTTGTTCCATGTTTAATTTTGTTGATGCTTAATTTCTACTTGTCCTTTTCTTTTCTGCAATTATAGTTAGGTTAAATTAGATTTCCTTACCTGCACTGTCTTTCCTTAATTAGAACTAGATTTCATACCTGCTTTGCTATTTCTTTTCATAGTCTTAACGTTTAAATCCAAACTCAGTTTGATATCAAAAACCCAAAAGCAATAACATACGATTCTGAGATTTATCATGTACCAACTACATTCGTTGGGAGAAGACTCGAGTTACTCTATGCTACACTAGTTTAGAGGAGTTTGATACTTTAATTGTATTTGATACTCGCGGTACGACACACGAGTCTTATCAGTAGCTTCGGCTAGTTCCACTTAGCTAGGCCAAGCTTCCCTAACGTACTATTTTCTCGCCCCACCCTGGTACAAGGTTAGGCAAGTATCAACTAGTCTTTTTCTTATTTAACCGTTCTAAATCATGTAGAAGATTAAACATGAATGACATGGCAAATATATATAACAAAAAATTAGCAGATGTATGTACATAGCATTAATGCATGATTCAATCAAGTCAAGACATTTTAATTAAGTTTCGAATAATGTATCAAATTCTCGATATGATATATATCGTGTGAACTCACGAATATACCAACCCATTTTGACGTATTTAATTTTATTAAATTGATTGTTGTAGTTGGGTAAAATTTTATTTAATTTCATAATTAAGGGTATTTAATTGGAAGTTTTAGTTCGTGGATTGAGTTTGAATTAAGAGTTAATTGAAGTTTACAAATTAAAAATTAATAATTATTAAAAATTAATTAAGATAGGATTAATTAAGGTTTAATTAATATTGAAATTATTAAAAATTAATTAAGGTTGAAATTATTATAAATTATTTAAGGTTTATTAATTGAGGTAAAAATTAATTAAGGTCGACATTATTAAAAATTAATTAATTAAAGTTGAAATCTTTAAAAGTTGAAGTTGTTAATTAATGTTGAGGTTATTTAAGAATTAATTAAGGTTTAAGAATTTAAGTTGTTAAGATTTAATTTAAATTTAAGTTGTCAAGATTTAATTTGAGTTTAAATTATTAAGATTAAATTTAATTAAGAATTTAAGAGTTAATTAGAATTAAGAATTAATTAGAATTAAATTGATCAGGACTAATTATAGGTTAAAATTAATTGATGATTAATTGAGTTAAAATAATTAAGGATTAATTGAGTTAAAATAATTAAGGATTAATTGAGTTAAAATAATTAAGGATTAATTTGAGTTAAAATAATTAAGGATTAAATGTAGTTAAAATAATTAAGGATTAATTTGCATTAAAAGTTTTGGGTCTAGTTGCATTAAATCCATTAATTCAAAAATATCTAAATCATCTATTATTTCTCTTTCATTTAATCTTTCAAGTTTATCTAATATTTCTGCTTTGTTTGATTCTTTGTAGAATTTGTTAAATGTAGCTTTGATTCTAAGAAATTCTTCTTCCTCCTCATCCTCGTCATCAAAGTGTTGGTGTAAGATAGATCAGTGATATCCTCCTCTAATGTTTTAATGTTTAACAATATGCTTAAGTTAGTGATACATTGACCAGGTAAGGGCGAGTCAAGAAATCCGTATAAAAGTGAAGAAAAGTCATAGTTAACCTAGGCAATAAGTCTTGGTTCGAATAATTGGGCACTAAGTCCTGATCATGGATTGGGCAATAAGTCTTGGCCGCGGGCTGGGCACCGAAGACCTGACCGAGAGTTGGGCACGAAGTCCTGATTCGAGGAATTGGGCAATAAGTCATGGCCGAGGGCTAGGCACCGAAGTCATGACATAGGGTTGGGCAATAAGTCCTGGTCGTGGACTGGGCACGAAGTCCTAGTGAGAGTCCTGGTGAGTGAAGCTGGGTAATAAATCCTGGACATAAGATTGGGCAAAAGTCCTAGTGAGTGAAGTTGGGCAAAAGTCCAACCGAATGGGCCGGGTGGCATCCTTCTCCTGAGAGGAGTAGGCTAAAGGCGCGTTCCCGGGAAGGGAACACAAGCGTCGGTTCGACCTAGGGTTTCGCGAAAACCCAAAGTCAGAACCAATCTTTAAGGCTAAGGGTATATACTTGTTTGTCTTGTGTTTGTGTATCTTGTAGGTACCTAAAATTGAAGACAAAGCAGGCAAACAAACACAAAGAAGCTGAATTACAACTTACTGGGTGCCCCCATTGAAACCAGGGTGCCCCCATCAAGCCAAGTGCCTGCCTGAATCAGGCGCCCAATAAGGTTCAAGGTGCCCAAGAAGGAGTGTTTATCAGCTTCGCGAAGATAGCGAGTTTGGATGAAACTCTGACCGCATAGAGGTGCCCCATAGCAACTCAGGAGCCCAAGAAAAGGCTATATAAAGGGGTTCGACCCCTCAACTTAGAACACCAATCACAACGACATTCTAAACATTCCGAGCGAATGAAAAGTGCTAGAGACGAAGCCCTGTGACCAAGGAGGCTCCAGGAAGAAGTGTGCGACACTTCGGAGTTCCAGATCAGCCAAGATCGTCGACTCTTTGTTTGGTTTGAATTTACATTCTACCTTAATATTTTGATTGTAAATCGTGCACTGTAAGACGGGTTTCTCCTCCTCCGAAAAGTCCGAAAATGAGACCATTAGTGGTTGGAAGTTTCCCGTGCTTAGGCCTTCGATGTACTGGGGTTGGCAACCATGTAAAAACCTGTGTGCACTCTGTCGTTTGGTTTTTCGTTCTGTCTATTTTTTCGCTGTGCTACTAACTCTGTATCTAGAATGAACGATCAAATTTACGACAAGTTTCCGCAAATTTTTACAAGTCCATATTCACCCCCCCCCCCCTCTATCGACGACACCGGTCCCCACACAAAGTTGTATTCTTCTACATCTTCATAATAGGTAGAATAGTTTTCAGGACTACTAATTAATGTTTCATAATTAATTTCAAGGTTACCAAAATTATTCAAGAAATTATTAATTAAATCTTTATTATTATCTGTAGTTTTATCTTTAAAATCCTCAGAATTAATTTCAGAAATATCAGAATTAATAACAGTTTCATCATTATCCTCAAAAATGTTGTCATTCTTAACATTATAAAAAATATTAGAAATTAAAGGATTATTAATTTCATCATTATCAACAATATTATGAGAAATATTAATATCATTAGAAAAATCATTATCATCTTAAACATTTTCAAAATCTTTACTAATATCATTCTCATCCTTAATATTAGAAATATCAGTTATTAACGTATGATTATCCTTAACTTTATAAGATTTATTATTAAGCTCGAATATTTTAGTATTGATATTAAATATTAAAGAGTTTATATTTGATATTTTAATATTTTCTAAGTTTAATAAGCTGATTATACAAAACATATAATTTGTCAGAAAAACTATCTAAGTTATCAGACTTATCAGAAACATTTTCAGTAATATCAGCATGCTTGAAAAACTGTGCATGTTTAGAATTTTGAAAATTATTGGAAACATTAGTTTTTCGTAGCTTGGTCGGACACTGGTTCTTGTAGTGTTCGTGCCCTTGACATCTGAAGCATCTGATGTGGCTCTTGTCCCTCCAGACTCCTAGCACTGGTACCTCCTTTGCCGGTAGTGGTGACGATCGATTCTTATGAGTACGGCATTGGTTTTTGTAGTGTCCTCTTTCCCTACATTTAAAACATGTAATATGAAATTTAAACTTGGACATAATTAAAAAAATACCTAATTCACCCCTGGCTCCCCCTCAACTCCTGGCGTCTTTGCTCGTCGGCTGTTAGTCCGGTGAAAAGCAACCTGACTCTGATATCACAAGTAGGGCCGGTGCCGTCGATAGGGGGATGAATATCGACTTGAAAAATTTTTTCATAATCTTGTCAAAAACTTCGATGTTCGTTCTTTCTAGATAAAGCGTTAGTAGCACAGCAAAATAATAAAGTAAACGGAAAACAACACAGCACAGCAGACACGCGAGTTTTTACTTGGTTCCCAATCCCCCCCCAGGTCAGTGCGTCCAAGGCCTACTCACGGGTAGCGCCCGTCCACTAATAGTCTCCTTTTCAGGCTTTCCGGAGGCAGAGAAACCTGTCTTACAGTGCAAGTTTTACAATCAACAGAATAAGGAAATTAACTTCTTAAAATTAAAAGCAAACCAAAATGAAAGTCGAAGCCTCGTCCAATCTGGGAGTCCGAAGTGCAGCGCACTTCCCCCTGGAGCCTCCTTGGTCGCTGAGCTTCGTCTCTGTTGCGTTTTCTTTGCTCAGACTGCTTAGAATGATGTTGTGAATGTTGTTATGAGTTGAGGGGTCGACCCCCTTTATATAATGTCTTCTTGGGCGCCTGTGTTGCTATAGGGGGCCCCAAGCCTCAGTCAAAGCATATCCAGCACCGAAATTGAGGAAGGATGAGATCCAGCCTTCCCAGGTGCCTGACCCATACAGGGCGCCTGGGAGCCTTCAGGCACCCTAGATTGCTAGGCGCCTGAGAGTAGGCTACCCTAACAGGGTCGCCTGCTTCTCTTGGGCGCCCGATTCAAGTCAGGCGCCCAGAAGTTGTCTCCCAGACTTCTCTTGTGTTTGTTTGCCTGCTTTGCCTTTAATTTTAGGCACCTGCAAGATACACAAACACAAGACAAACACCTATACAATCTTATCCTTAATGATTGGTTCTGACTTTGGATTTCTCGCGAAACCCTAGGTCGAACCGACGCCTAGTGTTCCTTTCCCAGGGAACGTGCCTTCTCCTACTCCTCTCAGGAGAAGTTTGCCAACCGGCTCCTCCGATTGGACTTTTGCCCGATCTTCCGGATCAGGACTTCGGTGCCCAGTCCATGACCAGGACTTATTACCCAACCCTCGGTCAGGTCTTCGGTGCCCGGCCCTCGGCCAGGATTTATTGCCCAATTCCTCGAATCAGGACTTCATGCCCAGTCCGCGACCAGGACTTATTGCCCAAACCCTCGATCAAGTCTTCGGTGCCCATCCCTCAGCCAGGACTTAGTGTCCAATCCATGATCAGGACTTAGTGCTCAATTCCTCGAATCAGTACTTATTGCCTAGGTTAACTAGGACTTTTCTTCACCTTGATACGGATTTCTTAACTCACCCTTAGCTTGTCTAATATATCACTAACTTAAGCATATTGTTAAACATTAAAACACTAGAGGAGGGCATCACTGATGCATCTTGCACCAACACGTAAAACTCACCTGAGCTGCCCTCGAGGTAGGCGTGTAGCAGAACAACCACAAAGTCCAACAAAGGACTCCAAAATATAATATCGCAACAAATGAATCATGATACAAGTCCATGACATGGAAATGAATACAACGCAAAGAGTATGCTATAAAAGGAAAGCAAAATATGCGGAAGCACCCATTAATGGAGTCGTAGGGACTCGGGACTGGCAACTGGGCTCCTCCGGTGACCTATCAACCTAAAAACAAAAACATTGTGACGGGCGGTGAGTCTAAGTTGACTCTCAAGTATAGAGAAAGGTATGCATGGTTGAATAAATTGCTGAATAAGCTATACGGAAACAACAGGTTACAGTCTCAATAGGAATATTAGAATATGTATAATTGAAAGTAACAAATGAATGTACATACAAGAAAATAGCCTATCCTGATCATAAAAGAGCTCGTATCATACGAACAAGTGTTGGGTCATCAAACCACAGATATAATATATCTTGTATGTGCATGTCAAACATATGCAGCAAACAAATGTAGCAAGCATAATCAAATGCACAAATACATTATATGCATATAATGCAATGACATGGTCACCCCTGACACCAGTCCAGCCACCGAGGCATGTCATATGCGTTGGCCGAGTGGGTAGAGTTGTAACACTGTCCGCACTCTGCCATCATTGCTCCCGAGTGACCGAGTGGATAGGATGCTGGTGGAGCACTCGTTCCGCCCCATGTATATATGGGGGAGATATCTCTCTCATCTCCTCTAGTCTATGAGAAGCGAAGAGATCTCTGCCTGCTACCACACTCCCAAACCACTATCCATGAGCGGTCGAGCGAAGCAGTACAGAGCAAATGCACACACCCAACAGTATCCACTAACCCATGAGTGGACGTGTGTATGTACCGCATAGTTGTCAAACGCGGATAGCGACGAGTAGCGGCCGACTCCAAAAACGCTATAGCAGGATAGCGGATAACGTTCCGACTGCTATTTGATAAAAATGTTACGGAGAGAGTAAGTAGTTGTAAATTAGATAACCATCAATATTACATAAAGGCATAAACATCAAGTTCTAAGGGCAATACAACCAAAAAAACAACACCATCAAATCGTAGTAGAACAACAAAATATAAAAGACAACAATCTAAATTCTCTAAAGCTAACAATATTCTACAAATCATTCTTCATCATCATCATCATCCTCTTCCACCATTGCCAAATTGACCTCTCTATCACTTTCTTCACTAGTAGACTTATATATCTCTTCTTGTCCCTCCTCTGAGTCTTCTTCATCATCAAATTCTTCTTCCTCTTGAATAGGCTCCTTCCCTTTTCTTGAACTAGAATGATTTGATACTTTCTTCTTTAATCTTGTAGCAAGTCTAGTGTGTCTTGGAGGCTCCTCAGCCCCAACTGCAGTAGAAGCATCTCCCCAAGTCAATCCATCATCACCAAAATAAATTCTTCTTTAGCATCTTCTGTGTTAGCACACATTTCTCCTAACAACCATTCATTGCTATCATCAATACCATTTAGGAAAATAGGATCAATCTCATCTTGGCTATCAAAGTACTCTTTAAGGGTTCGATTATACTTCACAAATACCAAGTCTTGTAACTTTTGATGCTCAAGCTTGCTCCTTTTCTTAGAATGAATCTATGATATTCGTATAATAAATTATTAAATGTTAGTTTTAAAATTATTAAATAAAAGAATAAAAGTATAAAACTATGCAAAGAAAAATTATTTTCATGTGCTTACGTGCTCAAAAGTGCTCCAATTACGTTCGCATCCCGTTGAGCTACAAGTTAAGCTCAACACTTTGATTGCAAATTGTTGCAAGTTAGGAGTGCCTGCTCCATACTTCCTCCACCATTCAGCTATAATTCAATAATAAAAAAAATCATCTTTACTAAGAAACATTATGAAACTAAATTTATCAAGAATTAAGTATATATTTCTTAATTCTTACCAGGAGTCATAGTATTTCTTTGTTTGATTGCTATCCTATTACCAAATATACCTCCAGCCCTCTTAAATATGTCAATCTCATTTGTAAACTTCTCGGCCAAGTCTTCATCTAGAATCAACCTATCAATAGTCTTATAAAGACCATCCATTACTTCATGATCACTCTCAATCTTTGTTGTATTGGGATAGTAAAACTCAAGATTCAAGAAATAGCCAGCTGCATGATGAAGTTGTGAATCTCATCTCCTATCAATAATAGCAACAACATGCTTGTACTTGGCTTCATTATGCTTGAAGGAATTTTGAATAGATTCCTTAGCTCTATCCATTACTTCATAAATGTATCCCATTGCAGGCTTTTTCTCATTATCAACAAGCCTAAGGACGTGCATAACAGGCCCCATAAGTTTAATAGAGTACACAACATCATTCCAAAATGTTATGCTGAGCACAATATCACCAGCCTTCTTCCCCTTAGGCTCTTTAGCTGTCTTGGAGCTCAACCACTCATCTGAAGTGAACATCCTTCTAAGGTTATTCTTTTGTTTGTACAACCTTTGCAATAAAGGAAGGTTGTAGAAAATCTTATCACTCAATGCGTAACCAACTCCATTTTGTTGGTAAATTTTCTCATTGTATTCAATGTCAAAGTGTGGTTGTAGATAAAGCCCACAAGACTAATGCCTCTCTGTATTGCTTTCTTAACTCGAGGAAGCTTTCAAATGTCCTCCAACATTAAATTTAGATAATGTGCAGCACATGAAGTCCAAAAGAGATTATTTCTCTTAGCTTTAAGTAGTTTGCCTAAGAAGAGCCAAATTAAATAAAATTAGATAAGTAGCCAAATATTAACGGAAGTAATAAGAAATTTAAGCAATTCATAGTTTTTTACTTGCCAAGACATAATTACTTCCATTTGTTGGTGCACTAACGGTCAAACTCGGGTTTTGATGTATGACAAAGTGGTTAAAGTTAGGGTTGAAAGACTTAGGACCAGACATCAGGCTGAAGTCCAGGATGGTTGAGTCCTGGCGGGAAGTCCAGTTGGGTCCGCAGGACCTGACAACTGGCTGAAGACCAAGTTGGTTGAGACTTGGCAGGAAGACCAAGGTGGTTGAGCCTTGGCAGGAAGTCCTGGTGGGTCAAGAAGTCAAGTAGAGCTGCACAAGGTAAATGAGGTAAGTCACTGGAGGAGCGAACCAGTGAGGACGCGTTCCCCGTCGAGGGAACAACAGGCGTCGGTTCGACCTAGGGCTCCATTTTGGAGACCAAAGTCAGAACCAAGACAGCTAAAGCTGTTTTAACTAACTTATTATTTGCTGTTTTGGACTAACCCTGGATGCAGGACCGAAGGACTGTGTTTCTGCAGCTCAGAGAGCCTCAAAGGAGTGAGGCCGTAGCTGAGCAGGGCGCCCCGGATGTGTCGNCCACTCACCATGTTGTTATAGAATTCAGAGACCAAGTCAAGGTTGATTGGCCTCTCAAGATAAAGAATGGATTGGAGATTATAATATGTGATAATGTGTCGGATGGATGGGCAATGTTCATAGATGAAGACATGATCGATAGTTCGGCAAGGCCTTAACTTGAAATTATGCCACTGGAATTTTAGAGCAAGACCAATACTCTGAAATCGAGTATGTTGAGGTGGTGGAGGCCTTGAAGATGGTCGAGCTATCGAAATATCTATGCCCTTTGAGTATTCCACCATAGGTTCTATACCCTTGTAAGACTTTCTAAAGGGGTTGAATTGGTCATACACACGATTTAATTAAGAAAGTGATCACACGGCAAGGAATTGATCATATAAGATGACACCCAATCAAAAAGTTAGACGTTAAATCAAAAGGAAATTTGATCATATGGTGAGAAAGGGGGTCACGGCAAAAACAGAAGGGTCACAACAATACAGCAAGAACAAGAGCCAAAACATGGTTAGCTCCACAAGCAAGCATTATAGACTGATTTGAATGAAAAAACCAAAGCAAAACTTACTTTGGTGCAATTGGAGTAGTTCTTGGAGATCGACAGCAGGAAGCTTGCGCGGAAGGGTGCTCTCGGCGCAAGAGATGGTCGCAGAGTGTTTCTGCGAGAGAGGAATGCGCACAGGACTCCGAGAACCCTTCACACTCACACTCACGCGAGGAAGAAGAACACGCAGGAGGTCTTCTCGCACACACAGGGTCGCGCAAGAGGGGGGTTTTCGGCGCTAGGGTTAGGAAGTAAAGGGTTTCGGGAAGTTATTTGGTTGGTGGATCGGTCCACCAACCGCAATTTAATGCATTTGAACGGATCACCGTTCGATCTGATAGCGCCCAGACCGATTAGGCTATCGCCTGATCGGACTGACCAATTCCTGATCGGTCAGGTGACTGATTAGGAGAGATCCTGATCGGTCGGCTGATCGATCAAGACATGATCAGTAGGCTTGGAGAGAAATCTCTGAGCTCCCTGATCGGTCTGTGGACCGATCACCATAGGGTGCCAGATCGGTCTGGGGACCGACCCAGGCTAGCTCAGAAAACTTGATTAAAATTCCCGACGGGCATTGCTTGTCTCGCTGATCGGTCCAGGAACCGAACACCACAGGAAGAAGCCAGATCGGTCCAGAGACCGATCAGCCCTATTCCTGATCGGTCCGGTGACCGATCAGGGTTCCTGATACTCACTGATACGATCTGAAATATTCAGTTTCAGATTTTCTGAAACTTTCCAACGAGATCTGATGAAGTCTATCGTACTTGGACATGATCTCATGACTAGAATTGATCCCTTAAGAAGAATCAAAGGTCCTTATAGGTTCAACAATCACTTTGATCCATACAAATGGAATCAAACTCAAACAACAATCATTCAAACAATTTCAACTAAGTTTGAGTCAAATCCAGTGTTCCAATCAAGTTTCCTTGATTGGAATGTCCAAGTATGATCATGGAGCCAAATACACATATGTTATGCATTGGTTTTCCCCATACTTGGTCACCGAAGTGATTATTATCTCGTCAACTTAATTTCTCAAGGGATGCATTGACATTTTGAGAAATTGAGTCGATCCTAACATCTCACCCCATATCTAGCAAACAAAAACGTTTTGGTGAACCTTATAGTTTGTGTGAGATGTTCCCAAGGTTACCCAATTGTTTCCTAACAATTTGAAATAGTCATGAAGGGTTTTAATGCATTTTGAAAATCATGAAGCGCGACACATTCCCAACTCTCGTCTTAGAAAACTAAATTCGGTTTCGAGAAGTGATTTAGTGAAAATGTCAGCTAGGTTTGACTTGGACTCCACATGAGAGAGTATAATGTCTCCTCGAGCTACATGATCCCTAATGAAGTGGTGTCCTACTTCAATATGTTTGGTCCTAGAATGATGGACTAGATTCTTGGTCATGTTAATTGTGCTTATGTTATCACACAACACTTGCACACCCTTGTAACTCAATCCATAGTCCTCTAAAGTATGTAACATCCACAACAATTGTGATACACTCTCTCCCATGGCGATATATTCTGCCTCGGTCGTGGAGAGAGCAACACAATGTTGCTTCCGACTCGACCAACTTACTAAGGATGACCCTAAGAATTGGCAACCCCCACTCGTGCTTTTCCGGTCCAACTTACATCCAGCGTAGTCGGAATCCGTATAGCCCATCAAATCAAAAGATTCGGTACGGGGACCAAAGACCTACACCAATTGTGCCCTTGGGATATCTCAAAATTCACTTAACAGCAATTAAATGAGATTCCTTGGCAGAGACTTGATACCAAGCGCACATACCTACAACAAATAAGATATCCGGTCGACTAGCTGTGAGGTATAGCAGACTACCTATCATGCTTCGATATTGAGTTAGATCAACAGGTTTACCACTCTCATCATTATTTAATCTTGTGTTTGTAGCCATGGGAGTGGTTACCTCTTTTGAATCACTCATGTTGAATTTTCGAAGCATCTCTTGTGTATACTTTGATTGGTGCACATGAATACCATCGCGAGTTTGCTTGATTTCAAGTCCAAGGAAGAAAGTCAACTCTCCCACTAGACTCATCTCAAACTCACTCTCTATGTGTCCAATGAACTCATTTAAATAGCCCTTATTATTTGAGCCACAAATTATGTCATTGACATATACTTGGGCTACAAAAATGTTGTCACTATCCCTTCGTAGAAATAGTGTAGGGTCTATTTGACCTCTAACAAAGCCTTTCTCAATCAAGAATGTCGACAACCGCTCATACCAAGCTCGGGATGCTTGTTTAAGGCCATAAAGTGCCATTTTGAGTTTGAACACGTGGTTTGGAAATTCGGTACTCTCAAACCCCGGAGGTTGTTCGACATAGACCTCTTCTTTAATCAAACCATTTAGGAAGGCCGATTTGACATCCATTTGATATAATTTGAAGCCACGATGTGCTGCAAATGCAAGCATCAACCGGATGGACTCTAATCGTGCCACGGGAGCATAAGTCTCATCATAATCAAGGCTTTCAACTTGACTATAGCCCTTGGCTATCAAGCGTGCCTTGTTTCTAATGATTTCTCCCTTATGATTTAATTTGTTTTTGAAGACCCATTTGGTTCCAATAATAGTGGTCTTCTTGGGTCTAGGGACTAAGTCCCAAACTTGACTCCTCTCAAATTGACCTAATTCATCTTGCATTGCTATGATCCAATCGGGATCACTTAATGCTTCATCAATTCTCCTAGGTTCAATTTCAAAAATTAGGGCAACTTCATTAGCCTCATTCCGGAAGAATGGTCTAGTCCTAACCCCATGATGGATGTCTCCAACAATTTGGCCTTGGGGATGACTAGAGGCTAATCTAGTTTGCCTAGGAGTTGGTGGTGCTTCTTGTACGGGTTCACTAGACACAAGTTCAGCCTCAGGATCTGGATGATCAATGGGTCGTCTAGGTTCACCGTCATCAGACTCATCACCATCAACACCACTTGGAGTTTCTTTCAAACTTAGTCTCCTAAGTTCGAGTTGAACTCCTTCTATATTTTCTGATTGGTCAATTGATTTTGGAATTTCTTCAAAGACCACATCAGAAGATTCTTCAACTAATCTAGATTTCTTGTTGTAGACTCGGTAGGCTTTGCTAACGAGAGAATACCCGACTAGTATCCCTTCATCAGCCTTCGCCGTGAACTTTCCAAGATGATCCTTAGTGTTTAGAATGAACACCTTACAACCAAACACCCTAAGGTGTTTAACCGTAGGTGGTTTTCCAAACCAAAGCTCATGGGGAGTCTTTCCTAAAAACCTATAGATGAGGACTCGATTTTGCACATAGTAAGCTGTATTTATAGTTTCAGCCCATAGGTAACTCGGGAGTGAGTACTCATTAAGCATACTTCGTGCAGCCTCTTGAAGAACACGGTTCTTCCTCTCTACAACACCATTTTGTTGTGGTGTTCTAGGAGTAGAGAACTCATGCTTATAACCTCTATCTTGACAAAATTCTAAAAACCTTTGGTTTTGAAATTCACCTCCATGATCACTTCTAATTGTCTTAATGGTTGATGATTTTTCATTTTCTACCCTTCTACAAAAAGAAATGAAAGTATCTAAGGTTTGGTCCTTATATTTCAAAAAGTAGGTCCATGTATATCTAGTGAAATCATCAATAATCACAAAGCAATACCTACTTCCATTCAATGATATGATAGTACTACAATCAAATAGATCCATGTGAAGTAAGTCTAAAGCATTGGAAGTACTTACAGTGCTTTTACTTTTATGTGCATATTTAGTTTGCTTACCCATTTGACATGCATCACAAAGTTTATCTATTTCATACTTGATGATTGGTAAGCCTCGGACTAGTCCCTTGTTGGCCAACTTCCGGATGTTCTTCATGTTAACATGTGCTAGCCTCCGGTGCCAAAGGGTGGACTCTTCTTCTTTTGACATGAAACACTTAGCAAAAGCATTAGTAGCACTTTTAAATGAAACTTGATAAATATTGTCTACTCTTGCTCCTACTAGTACCGTGTCCAAGGTGTCATTTTGTTTAACTAGACATTGACTTGGTTGGAAGTCAATTGTGTAACCCGTGCCACACAATTGACTGACACTTAGGAGATTAAATTTCATCCCCTTGACTAGAAGGACATTTAAGATTCTAAGACATTCGGATATTTGAATGTCTCCTATTCCTATGACCTTAAGACTACCATTGTTACCAAATGATACATTACTTTTACTTTTCTTGTGAAGTGTGGTAAACAATGATCTATCCCCGGTCATATGTTTGGAGCATCCACTATCAACGAACCAAGTTGATAGATGCTCCCCCTCAATCATAACCTACACAATTCGAAAAATAGAAGTTTTAGGTACCCAAACCTTAGGACCTAAAGCATCAACTAAACATGACTTAGGCACCTATGCCTTGACCATTTTCTTTTGAATTTTGGGTGTCCTAGACTGTCTCATATCAGTCCTAGACATGAGATACACAAATGACGGTTCCTTAGGGCGATAACCAATATCGGCCCTATTGTATACCGCCCTTTGGGCATTTAGGATCATATCTAGGGTCTTAGAGCTAGTTGAGAATTTCCCAAGAATATTCTTGAGCTTCTCAACTTCACTCTTCAATGATTGGTTTTCCTCTACTAGCGATTCATTATGCAAATCATTGACTTCCTCAACCTTAGAGGACTTCAATTTTTTAATTTCAAGTTTCAATGATTTAATTTCATCTTCTAGCAGTTCAACATGTAAATCATCAATATTATCATCCCTAGAAGCTTTCAATTGATCAATTTCTAATGTCAATGCCTTAACCTTATTCTTTGACTTTTTAAGCATACTAGATAAACATTCAATTGCTCTATAACACTTTTCAAGCTTGGGAGAAGTTACCTCTTCATCATCCGAAGATGATGAAGCCGCGTTTGAGGCGCTTGAAGAATCATCAATGCTCTCCTCTCCAAGAGCCATGAGTGCCACTTGCCTTGTGCTTTTCTCCTCCTTTTCTTTATCGGATGAGCTAGAGGATGACTCATCCCAAGAGGCCTTCAAGGTTTTCTTCTTCTTCTTGAATTTCTCTTCTTTTCGTTTGGATTTCTCCTCCTTCTTCTTAAGCTTTGGACATTCATTCTTGAAATGTCCTTTCCTACCACACTCAAAGCAAGATACATTATTCTTATCAAGTTTGGATTCACTAGTGTTACCTCTACTTTTGAAACGTCGATCCCTTCGCATCATCCTCCTCACAAAGTTGGTCATTTCGGATGAAGAGGAGCTGCTGCCATCTTCCTCGGAATTGGACTCGGATTCGGAAGAGGATGAAGATGATGAGACCTCCTTCTCCTTCTTCTTCTTGTTGGTTCGGTCCCCTGCAACTAAGGCAATCCCCTTCTCCTTGGGGCCTTTGTTAGTCATTTCATGCAATTCCATCTCACAAAATAAATCATCTAATTTTACAATAGATAAATCCTTGGATATCTTGTAGGCATCCACCATGGATGACCACAAAGCATTCCTTGGAAATGCTTTCAACACATCTCTCACAAGGTCGCGGTTCTCGACCTTTTCATCAATTGAATGAAGCCCATTGAGGACTTCCTTGAACCGACCATGAAGCTCACTTACTGACTCATTCTCCTTCATGGAGAGATTTTGAAGTTGATTGAGGAACAAATCCCTCTTTATGATTCTAGAGTCCCGGGTGCCTTCGTGAAGCTCAATGAGTTTGTTCCACAAGTCCTTCGCACTTGTGAAAGGGCCAACCTTGATGAGCTGATCTTTGTTCATGCCACATTGTAGAGTGACAACCGCCTTCGCATCGGCTTCACTCTTTCGAGTTTGTTCAGCAGTCCACCTCCAAGGCTCCAGTTCTTTGCCTTCATCATCTTTAGGAGGAATGAATCCCTCCTTCACTGCGAACCAAGTGTGGATATCCATCTTCAGATAGTATTCCATCTTTAATCTCCAATACTGAAAGTTGGCGCCATCAAAGAATGGAGGTCGGGTGGTGGAGAAGCCTTTTCTCAAAGCCATCTTGTTGATAACTCTTGGATGTTAAGCCGTAAACAGAGCCCCAAGCTCTGATACCACTTGTTGGAAACAAGATGGCTAGAGAGGGGGGGGTGAATATAGCCAATCACTTTTCACTTGCGATTAACAAGTTTCCTGCACTTAACTTATCAGTAGCACAGCAGCGGAAGAAACAAAGGAAACTGAAAGTGTAGTAAGCTAAAACAAAAATGAGATCGAACAAAGACAACTGCCAAGAACGCTAACAAGAGGGTTTACAAGGTTCGGGGATAACTTGCCCCTACTCCTTGGCGTGCCCTTAAGGTGGGCGATCCCTTGATCGTCGGCAGATCAAGCCCCGGTTTCACCGGATATAACGCAACCTCCTTCTCGGTGGAGAAACCTCTCCACAGCGTTTCAATCAGGATAAAATTTAAGCACAAAGAAACTACGAGAAAGATCTTACTCAAACACTTGGCAAGGACAAGAACACAGCTAACTTCCCTGAGCTCCACCCAGTGGCGATCTCACGCAAGAACCCTTCTTCGTGTCTTCCCACTGTCGGACTCCAAGCTACTTGTTCTCTCCTTCAAGCGCTCAAGTAAAGATTGGTTGCTTCTAGATCGCTTGCTCAAAATGATGACAGCTTCAAGAACGCAGCAAGCGGATTGTGGAGAACACTAGACGCGGCAAGAACACGAGTTCCAGAACACTTGCTTCCACGAAGCCAATTTCCGCCCTTTTGTTTCTCCACTCAGCATCGGGTGACAATATCCTCCGTAGCCTCCAGCTACCTTGCTGCCAACGCCAGCTACCACTGAGCCCTCTCTGGTCTTCCTGAGATCCCCTCAGCCAAGCCCCAGTCTCGGCTCCAGTCTGCAGCTCGGCCGTTGCAACCTGAAATGGAGAATCGGACAAACTTGCTCCAAGGAAAGCCTCCGTTGACCTCTCCTTGAGTGTTTGAATCCTCCCCTGTCACCTGCAGCTTAATCAGACTGTTAGAGCAGCAAATCATACAGTAAATCAAATATCAGAAGCAAGCATCAGCGAATTGGATACGATCAGACGCTCTGACCACGTCTGACAGTGCAATTTGAATTAAAGTGATCGGTCACCGGACCGATCCAGGGTGTGTGGGTCGGTCACCAGACCGATCCACTACTTCGCTGGGATTCCCAGCTCTCGCAGCTATACACGCCTGATCGGTCACCAGACCGATCAGAGTGAAGCCTGATCGGTCACCCAGACCGATCAGAGTGAAGCCTGATCGGTCACCCAGACCGATCAGGGAAGATGAACAGTAATTTTTTAATCAGATCCAAGATCCCTGATCGGTCACCGGACCAACTGCTTCGCTGGGATTCCCAGATCTCGCAGCTATACTGTAAAATACGGCGATTCGAAAATCTGGACCAGAAAATTTTTTGAGATTTTTCGGATTGAGTCTAGGGTTTTCAACCCTACGGGTGGAGCCCAAGGGGCTTTAGTGTAAAAACCTAAAATTTATCAAGCGTTTCGGGTAAACTTTTAACTTATGAAATGATAAATAGTTTTAACTTAGGGGTGTGATATGGAATACAATAATTTGGAGGGCTAAAATGGCTAAAAGCCTTGCTCTAGTGTTAAGGTTGAATTTGGGAGAATGGAGGGGTTGTTTTGCAAAAGTCCCCTCCCCTTTTATTCTTCCCTTGAGCCCTAGTCGCAGCCAAACAACAGCCGCCCGACCCTTTTCTCCCCTTCACGTCTCCTCCCATCGCATCGCGTGACCTAGCCGCCGGTGAAGATCGCGCCACCTTCCTCTCCTCCTTCGTTTTCTCCTCTTCCGCGTGCCCTAGCCACGGCGACGCACGATCCCGCTTCTTCTCCGCCCAATTCAACCTGGCGAACATACACGAGTGTCGTCCACTGCTCTTCTGCGATCGAAGCAATCTCTCGCGCCAGCGATCTCCTTCCTTCTTGGTGGGACTATACATTGTCACCTTAGCCAGATCGTAGCCCTAGGGCTTGTTTGGGCGATTGGAGGTTCGGGTGGAGGCCTCAACGGTTATAGATCCCCAAAATACAAGGATCGATTCTCAGGTGAGGGATTAGGGAATCTGTACTCCTTTTAGATGAAGTTGTTGATTTCAAACCTGGATTTGTAGGGATTATGGTCGTGTCGTGGGTTTGAAATTTGCTCCAGTGTTGCTGGATCTTTCATTCTGTGCCGAGAGTGCCCTGTTAGATTGGGTCATTGTGCCACGAACTGGGTTGGTCCTTGGATCTGAACGAGGGCTCTCGACAGCACCGTGTAGGTAAGAAATTGTTGATTTTGAATGATTCATCAAGTTGAGTTCGGTTGGTGGGAATTTGAAGGATCTGTGAAGTTTAAATGTGTTAGGTTTCTTGATGGGGTATTGTTGAATTTGAACTCAGCTAAGGTGTGACCGTGAGTGTGAGGACTGGTATGAGTATGGATTTTGTATGATGTTGTTGTGGAGGGAGGTTGCCGTGAGTTTCATCTCATGGGCAGAATTGTGATAGGAATTCGTTTATGTTTTCTATTTCTTTCTCTTGGTCATATGTTTTTCTGATCTGTATGGATTATAGATTGGTTTCAGTTTGGAGGAATTATGACAGTTTGGTTTTGTGTTAAATATATCATTGAATGGATTGAGTTATGGATTGTTTAGATTATGGTATGGATGAATTGTGAAGCGAATATTGATTCGGTTTTGGCTTTAGGTAATTGTTGATCGGACTTTTTAAACTGAATCTGCTCAGTTCGGTTTTTGGATGAGCATGTGCCGTGGGTTGTGAGTTGGCTCTTTGACTTGGTGATGGATTATTACTCGATGTCTTCATGGGTTCTGGGTAGATTTATAGTGGGATGAGGTGAGGTGATTTTGATCTACTATGTTAGATTGTTGATGGGGGTTATTGGATGAAAGGGTTATGTTAATCCTAAAACGGTGTAGGAATTGGTTTAGCTGCTTAATAACTATTGTGATAGCTAAAACTATGTCCTTGATACAGGACACTGATTGATTGCTGATTATTGGACGAGGGAGCTCTTTCTGACACAGACTTCACTTACTTGGAGGCGGGTACCCTTTGACTTATCTTTTAGATATTGTCATATTGCTATGCATGGTTGGTTATAGATAGCAGTAAGATTATACGCTAGCCTGCGTTATTATGCATGTTCTGGATACATGTTAGTTATCCCTGAGTTATTATGCATGTTCTGGATACTCGTTAGTTATCCCTGAGTTATTATGCATGTTCTGGATACTTGTTAGTTATCCCTGAGTTATTATGCCTGTCCTGGATACTTGTTAGTTATCCCTGAGTTATTATGTATGTGTATCTATCATACACCATCCTTGCATTGTTGCATGCCGGCGATCAGCGACTCCCTTGTGGTTGAGTCTATCGTCTTCCGGTACATGATATGCACACACGGCCACTCATGGGTTAGTGGATACCGTTGGGTGTGTGCATTTGCTCTGTACTGCTCCGCTCGACCGCTCAGGGGTAGTGGTTTCGGAGCGTGGTAGCAGGCGGAGATCCCTTCTCTTCCCATAGACCAGAGGAGATGAGAGCGACGCTCCCTCATATATACATGAGGTAGGGGGGCGGTCCCCCGCCAGCATCCTGTCCACTCGGTCACTCAGGAGCAGTGATAGCAGGGTGCGTACAGTGTCACAACTCTACCCACTCGGCCGACACAGTATCGCCTGTCTCGGTGGCTTGATTGGAGTTAGGGGGTGACCATGGCATTGCACCATGTGCATATTTTGCATCGTGCATTGTTTGCTGCACTTGATTGCTGCACTTATTTGACATGCATATTCTGGAGACTTGTTATCTGAGATTATATGTCTATTGATATTCCTTTGGTACTGATTATCCTCTTTTCAGGTTAGCTGGATTCTGGTATGTATCTATCTCAGTATTTCCAGTACTAGTTTTTTTATATTGTTGATATGAGACTGTATTAACGTAGATGCTTATTGTTATTATAACATACTATGCATATCTGCTGGGTATTCGCTGAGTTATGGACTCACCCCGTTGCCATATATTTTTATTTCAGGTTGAGATACTTGGAGTCGCCAGAAGAGCCCAGCAGCCAGTCCCTACCCATCGCGACAACATGATGTTGTTTTGTACTTTGTAGTGCATTTGTTTCATATTTTCTTATAGCTATTTGCATATGTTATAAGAGTGTGTCATGTGCCCTAAGGGGCTTTTGTATTGGTTGTTTCGTCGTAAGTCGGACCGGTCCGCAGTCAGGTATGATTTACTTAGTTGTCGGGTGCTTTTATGTTGGGTCTCTATATATATTTTGAGGCCTGAGGCCAAGTAAACTGCGTGGTGATGTCTATTATTATCTGCGTGTGTGTTTGTATGTGTAAATTGTCCGCCGGACAGGGGAGGTGCTGTCCAATTTTATATTGGAACAGCGGCTCCTGGGTCTCGGGGCGTGACATATACACGCCTGATCGGTCACCAGACCGATCAGAGTGAAGCCTGATCGGTCACCCAGACCGATCAGGGAAGATGAACAGTGATTTTTTAATCAGATCCAAGATCCCTGATCGGTCACCGGACCGATCCAGGACTTTGATCAGCAAGGGAACTCACTCACCGTCTGCTCCCTGATCGGTCACCAGACCGATCAGGAGCAAGGCAGCAAGGAAGCAGCCTGCTCCCTGATCGGTCACCGGTCCGATCAGGAGCCACACAGTAGATTCTCAATCTCACTGTGCGCTCCCTGATCGGTCACCAGTCCGATCAGACATAGCTGGATCGGTCACCAGACCGATCCACTAAAGAGCAGCGTGCCAATGTCCCTGATCGGTCACCAGACCGATCCAGAGACTCAACCCTAGCCCTCCAAGCTAGGAATTCATCCACCTTAGCCCTCCAAGCCAAGGATTTTTCCATCTAACTCTCCATGTTGGGAATTTGCACCTAATCCTCCAAGTTAGGACTTTTCACCTAGCCCTCCAAGCTAGGACTTTTCACCCAACCCTTCCGAGTTAGAACATCATCCAACCTAGCCCTCCAAGCTAGGCACCTGGCCCTCCAAGCCAGGACTTTTTCACCTAATTCTCCAGGATGGGAATTTGCACCTAACCCTCCAAGTTAGGACTTTTCACCTAGCCCTCCAAGCTAGGACTTTTCACCCAACCCTTCCGAATTAGGACTTTCCCAACACCTAGTCCTCTAAGCTAGGATTTTTCACACCTAACCTTCCAGGTTAGGATTTTCCAACACCTAGCCCTCCAGACTAGGATTTTTCATACCATGTCTGATCCCCGATCAGGACTTAATCATAATCAATGATCATCCACCTAAACTAAAATCGATGTCAACACCAAAACAACAATCAGGGCAACACTGCATCAACAATAAGGGGTCAGGTTGTTGGGCCACCAAATGGGTCGCCAATTGGGCCTCCCAAGGGGCTGAGGGGCCACATCATTACAGTATGAGTCAGTTAGATGCATTTTCTTTACCTTGCAGTGGAAAGATTTCTTGGTTTGATAATCATCAGAAATTTTTACCTCTTGATCATTTGTTTAGAAGAAATAAGAAACATTTCAAAAGGAATGAAGTGGTTAGGAAACTACCCTCAGTTGGGATGTCAGGCGAAGAAATGTTAAATGAAATTGTTAGTTATGGATTTCTACCAGTATTTCAGGATGGTTCAGATGATATCAACAAGTACGTTGTTAGAGTCAACAAATATGGTTGGAGGTAAAGAAGTATTTTTTGGGAGCTTCCATATTGGAAATATTTACTCATTCGGCATAATTTGGATGTTATGCATATTGAGAAAAATTTCTTTGATAACATCATTAATACTGTGTTGAATGTGCATGGGAAAACAAAAGATACAATAAAATCACGCGAAAAATTGAAACAATTAGTTAGCAGACCTGAGTTGCATCAGAATGAAACAACTGGTAAATATCGCAAGGCTTGTTATGCATTGGACAAAGAAAGTAAGCAAGCATTGTGTTCTTGGTTGAAAAACATAAAATTTTCGGATGGATATGCCTCTAATATGTCTCGTTGTGTGGATACGAACAGATTTAAAATGGTTAGAATGAAGAGTCATGATTGTCATGTGTTCATGCAAAGATTAATTCTAATAGCTTTCCAAGAATTACTTCCTAATAATATTTGGCAAACACTTACATAACTAAGCCTTTTTTTCAAAAATCTGACGGTATCAGATATGTTACGCCTTCAGATAGAGATTCTGTTAATAATATGTAAGCTCGAGCGAATATTCCTACCAAGTTTTTTTGATTCAATAGAACATCTGCCTATTCATTTACCTAGCGGGGCACAGATAGGTGGTCCTGCACAATACAGATGGATGTATCCTTTTGAAAGGTTTCTTAGAAAATTAAAGAATAATGTGCGTAACAAAGCAAGAGTTGAGGGATCAATATGTAATGCATATTTGGTTGAAAAAGCAAGTTCATTTTACTCGTATTACTTTGCTGAAAATGTGAAAACCAGACATCGAAAGTGTTCACGGAATCAAGATTACATTCCATCATTTGACCCAGACATTCTTTCCATTTTCAAGTATCCTGGAAGAGCAATGGGTTCAACTATATCTAGATGGTTAAATGACCAAGAATATCATGCCGCCAGGACATATATCCTCTTAAACTGTGAGATGTCAAACCATACCTAAGGTATTATCTCATGTTGTACTAAAATTACTATTCCATAATATAATCAAATTTCTGATATGATATCAAATGAACTTATATGTTAGGTTATACAAACAATAGTTGTACATTCAAAATCCATCTATAAGTGCAAATGAAGTAGATAAGAAGATAGAAGATGAATTTGCATTGTGGTTTTAAATATATGTAAGTGAGTTAATATGCATTTTTATGTTCATAATTCTTGATCACATATTAATCTAATTTGATCAACGACCACTATTATAGGTGAATGATGATAGAATTTCAAATGTAGAAGACGAAAGAATTAAAAATCTCGCATTTGGACCTCTGCGTACTGTGACCGTCTTCTCGGGTTATTACGTGAATGGATACAGATTTCATGTGTGCCAACGTGATTCAGAAATGCTAACGTATAATTCTGGTGTTTGTGTCAAAGGATCAACAAACAACAATGATACTCAATTTGACTATTATGCAAGCTAGAGGAAATTATCGAGGTTGAATACCCAGCGTTACCTTTCAAAAGATGTGTATTATTAAGGTGTTCTTGGTATGATCCAACTCCAAGGATGGACACCAGGAAACATCATTTATACAATTTAGTTGAGGTTAATTCAAGCAAAAGATCAACAAGTTTGAACCTTTCATCTTTGCGGTGCAAGCTGGTCAAGTATGTTATCTTGAGTACCCAACTAAGAGAAGACGGCCAAGTGAATGCTTGCTGTTTGTCAAACGAAGCCTAGGTCAACCATTGAAATGCCAAATACGATAATTGTCCACAACTCCGATGCTTATCAAAATGAAGAAGCTATAATGAACTCCGTTGATTCAGAAATACAATCAACATCACAATTACTTATAGATGATAATGTTTCGTACGAGGAAATTGATGATAATAAAATATCTAGCAGTGAGGAGGTTGATGTATCAACGGAGTCGAGCGATGAAAACTTGCATGTTAATTTAGTTCTATCGGATTAAGATCAGTTGTTTGTATTGAACATGAACTCTATTGTTTGTATTGAACATTACTAGTTATTTGTATTTCATCTTCGTTAAGACTAATGGTTCATCATGTTCTCACTAATCAAATTTACAAGCATTATGTTCTCCCATCGTGACCATATCTGATGTCAATAAAACTATCAAATTTCTGACCTTCATAAGGTACTTGTCAACAAAAATTTCTGGTATTACAACATGCAATCCCTTGACTTTTAACTTTTGTAAACTTCTTGATTATAAAATAAGTGAATTTATTTTCAACTAAAATTTTCAGTATCTCATCCAAGCCACTTGGCTTTTGACTTGTGTAAACTATTGCATTTTGTTTTGCCTTATAACAATCCATTAACCAATTTACTTGATAACACAGTTTCATATATGCTTAAGATCGATCTTGTTTTCCATCCTTAGCACAAATAAAAATGGACATGTACACAGAAACAGAAAAGAAGAGTTTTACCACTAGCCATGTAGTAGACAAGGGTCCTATCAGTGTCTAACTAAGCTGGAAAAATTCATGGAATGCACAACTGTTGAGTCCTTACATGTCACTGTGGTTACCATTTTAAACAAGAAAATATTGCTAAACAGAGACTGTATTGCTCCCAGTGACTTCTGCAACTGTCAATCCAGCTGCAGCTGCAGCTTTCAGATCAATGTGATCTCAGCCGATTCCAGCAGCGAGAAGAAGTTGCAAGTTTTTCGCCTTCTTTATCCTCTCTTCAGTAACATATGCCGGATGAAATGGGGTCGTTATAAGAACATGCATATCAGGAATATGTTTCTCAAGTTCTAGCATGAAAGACAAAGAGCAATTAGCATAGAAACATATGCAAAGTCAATTCCTTTATAAATTTAGTAATCAAGATAAACAGAAAAAAAAAATCACTAACATAGAAATACTTAAGGAATTCATCTTTTAATAGTTTCACAAAGTTCAACATCCTGAAACAAGAGAAACAGTAACCAGGATCGCTAAGAAATACTGCTTAGTTTTTCTAAATCAGAAAACCACTTAAGATGACAAAATTTCAAAAGAAATTTGCTCCACTGTAATTCCCAGAACAAACATACTGATCCAGGTGAATGATTTTTTAGAAAGGTCGGAGGCCCGGTCGGGTCCGATCTAGCATGGCCCGAGTCAGGGAAAGTTAAGCCAGGTCGCTCTCGGGCTTATGGGCCTGGCCTGAGGCTTAACCAGAAGAGCGAAGGTCGAGGTAGATAAGGCCCCGGTTCGAGTTCTGACATTCGGGGTCGGTCACCCGAGGTCGGGCACTTGGGGTCGGTCACCCGAGGTCGGGCACTCGGGGTCGGTCATCCGAATTAGTCAGACACTCGAGGTCTGTCGCCCGAGGTCGGGCACTCGGGGGCGATCACCCGAGGTCGGGCACTCGGGGTCTGTCACCCGAGGTCGGGCGCTCGGGGTCGGTCCCCCGAGGTCGGGCACTCCGGGTCGATCACCCGAAGACGGCCACTCGGGGTCGGCCACCTAAGGTCGAGCACTCGGGTTCAGGTACCCGAGGTCAAGGAGCCCCTAGCCGAGTACCCTGGGGTCGCCACATAAGTGCACGCTGAATGTCCCAACTTACTCGACCAACTCAACCTGTGAGTCATGGCGAGCCGACAAAATAATTACTCCCTGCCTCTGTCAGTAATAATCATCACATGACAAAACCATCTGACAAAGCCGCCAAGTGTAAATAAGAACCAGAAGAGACAGTTGGGGCAAGGTGTCAGGCGGCTATGTCAGCCTCATAGGGCCACCAAAGCTGTCACTGGCTCAGTCTGCCAACTGACTCATCCTTAATGAGATGGGACATTTCTAACATAATAGAGGGTTTTCCTCCCCCTATATAAACCCTCCTTTGAGCTCCAAAAAGGGGATCGCTGCCATTTTGCAACCACACCACCACTTTATGAGCTCCATTTTGGTCCGAGCCGAGTGACTTGAACCTTGTCCTCATTCGAGCCCGAGTCCGACCCCGAGTTATAGTCATCCGAATTAGAATCGATCTTCGCTTGTCGACAGGATCATATACCATAGAGCTGAACACAAAAGAATTTAATCTTGTAAAATGTCTGAAGGAACAGCAAATCTATATTAATTAGTTAGAGAATATTATTAAATTATCCTAATAATTTAGAGTTACAGCATTAGATGTGGACATATAAATATAATAATAGCAAAGGAAGTTAGTGGAACTTCAAAATCCAACCAATTTTAATGGAAGTCAATATCACAGTTTCTTGACAATTAAAACATTATTGCTTACTTTATCAAAAAATTCTAAATTTTTAATGACCTAACACAAAAGAATTTATTGAATCTATGGAACTAAATTCCAATGCCTACACTTCTTGCTCCCAGTAGAAGCCTGCATGTTATCACAAGCCAAAAATATTCTTTAAAACGTGTACACCCTTTTTAAACAGAATAATTGTTCAAAAGCAACCCGATGACAATTGCTAGTAGACTGTAGATACCAAAGTCTGAGTTAAAGTGTGTTCAATAGGTTCCAAACTCAGTATCCTGGAGGTCATAGAAATACTGGATTAAGTTATGACTTCTCATTTCAGCTACTGGACTTACTATGCTTCTTATTTTTTAAATTCCTAGTCTTGTACGAAATACTTTGCTGATGATAACTTACTATGTTTTAATGATATTCCTGCTGTACTTTTTACTCTTGTATGAGATCTTACGAGTTTAGATGTTCTTGTAAAATTCCCTTGTATGATACCTTGTCTAATATTATAAGTTTTGATTTTTATAGTTATGTCGTCTAGACAGAGATCCCGTGGTGATCAGATTACTCTTAATTAGGGTGCGTTTGGTTGAGGGTTATCCATCCAAGGTTAGCAACAAAAACCTTGTTTGGTTTAGATAATCAACGATTCCCAAGTAATTATCGATGCCCGACACGTCAGCAAAAGGGACATGCAATTCGGAATCGGAAAACCTTAGGGAAGTAAGGTTTTTTTTTATTCCCAGGTTATGAAACTTATCTTTTCAAAATTATCCTCCAATATTTATATTTAAGACGAAAATAATCATTACAATTTATTAACTTCCGAAAGCATTATTCGTGACCACCGCTAGCGACCGCCGACCGCCGCCGGCGACCGCCGACCGTCGCCGGTGACCGCCGACCGACGCCGGCGACCGCCGACCGACGCCAATAGTCGGCGACCGGTGGCCGGCGACCACCACCGATTGCCGTCGACGTCGCCGGCCGCCGGTCGGCGATCTACGCCGATCGTCGGCGGTCGGCGCCGACAGTCGGCCGCTGGTGTTGGACACCGATTGCCTACGTGGACATCGACGATCGACGTCGACGCCCTTAAGTCTAAACAAATAAAATTATTTAAACAAATTCTAAAGGGTAATACGGTAAAATATTATATTAGGTTATATACTATTACCTCCAAACAAACAAGATTTTATTTGATTACCTAAATTGAATTAAACAACTTCAGGTTATGTTTCATTTTCCATAACCTTAATTATGTGATTACTTGGTAATGACATAACCGAGGTTATATATGATAACTTGAACCAAACGCACCTTTAGAGTCATCGGTAACTAGTAAGTACGTATGTAATTCCTATATATTTCAGGTCATATTTTGCTAATATATTTCATTTTTTACTACAGTTTCGTACCAGATGGTCACCAGGTCTCCGCATATATTTTAAAAAAATTTAAAGAAAAAGATTGTCGACTACTACCACGTGGGGTCATATAGAACATGAATTAAAAACTTTTTATTACGGTGAATTTTTGCTAAGTAGTTTAAATATATATTTAATTTAATGTTACAACTTTTTTGATACTAAACATATTTTCTTTTTTTACAGAAATGGTATATTTGGGAGGAGGGTGTAGAGGAGGAATTTAAAAGAACCCGGAATGCCTACTGCTCCAAATTGTACAGTGACATGGTCTACAAGTGGAGAAAGAAGGCAAATAGGCCTTCAGAGGTCCCTGAGACTATTTGGGCAGAATGACGAGCTGTGTGGGATGCCCAGCATTGGCAAGATAATGCTGCGATTGCTCGAGCCAATCGCAACTCTGAGCTTGCTGGCCCCAACACCGGATCCACAAAGCACACAGCTGGATCCCGTTCCATTGTTCAACATGTCATTGATTTGGTAAGTTTTTATTTAGGATATTATAAACAGTTAGTATGTTTTTTTTGATATGTTTAAATATTATATTTTGTGTATACAGACTTCTAAGTTACAGAGATCTCCCACTAGTTGGGAGGTATTCAGCAAGACCCACAAGAAAAAAGATAGGTCATTTGTCGATCGACGCTCCTTAGCAATCCATGTAAGTATATTAATTATATTTTATTTGTTATGACATTTTATATATATTAATTTAATTATTATTTCACAGGAAGCAATGACCACTAGAGTTGCAGAGGCAGAGGCGTCTCAGCCTGCTGCAGGGGGGGGGAGGATTCATAGCCTCTTTCCACCGACGAGGTGAATCAGATTTATTATGATGTCGTCGGTGGAAGGAGGAATACCGCCCTATATGGCCTGGGCTCTCAGGCAAAGATCACTTATGATCAGATGAGAGTTCCAGGGGTTAGGGGACGTCTAGGATCCTCCTCCTCTTCCTCTAGTGAGGTTCGTCAATTGCGGGAGGAAAATGATGCGCTGCGGACTCTACTCACGTCGACGGAGATGACGTGGGCCGAGAGGGACGCAGCGTGGACTGAGAGGGACGCAGCGAGGGATGTTGAGTTGAGAGATTTGCGGGCCCGCCAGGCACACACTTAGGAGATAATAAGAAACATGCAAGCTTTTGCAGCGACCCTATCACCCATAACACAGATGCCCGCCCCTCCCGCCCCTTGTTTTGAGTCTCAGGAGACACATGATCCTGAGGATACCACAAAGGAGTAGAGATATTTTAGTGGTATGTTATATTTTTTCTCTATATTTTTTCAGTAACTATCTAGTTTGGTATTATATTCATCAATAATTGTTTCTTATTACTTTATTTTTGTTTACAGATTGTACATTATCAGAGTTGAATTCAGATATTAACTCGCTTGTTTGGTATGCAAATTGGATATTGTTTCTTGATTGTTTCTTATTTATTCATTTTCATTTACAGATTTAACATTATTAGTGTTATATTTAGATATTGACTCTATTTAACATTTATTTATCTTCTATTGTGCAGGAATTTTTTTCCTGTTGATCCAGTATTCACTCTGATATTCATGTATGTATTGTTTCTCTACTAAACTCTGATATTCATGTATTTACTCTGACTTTTGATGTATTCAGTTCTTGTAAACTTTTCATGTATTTACTCTTGTTTGGATATTCATGTATCTTCTGTTGTGCAGGATTTGGATTTGGTATGAATGTATATATGAATATTTGGATTGGATATTTGATATGAATGTTTGTTTGGATGTTTGGATGTTTGGATTTGGATTTGGATTGGATATTTGATATGAATGTTTGGATTTGGAAATGTTTGGTATGTGTGTGGATCTGGAAATGAATGTATATATCTATTGTGTATGTTTTGTTTGTTTTATTTGGATATTTGTAATGTATTGAATGTATATATGGGAAGGGGAAAAAGAAGAATGCAGCTGTTAAAATTTTTCCAGATTTTGCGATGGATTTTTTTAAAATCCGTCGCAAATTGCGATGGAAAATTGACTATTCCGTCGCTATTAGTGACGGATATTTGACTATTCTTCGCTAATTACGATAGATTAGCGATGGATATTTGACCAGCCGTCTCGAATAGCGACGGATATTTGACTGGCCGTTGCTAAATTCTCCCGAGACACGTCACCCATAATTCTGGTGTTTGCGACGGGCTTATGTGTCTGTCGCTAATAGCGACGGAAATAATTTGTCGCTAATAGCGACGGATTTGATGTTTCTGTCGCCACCTTTGCTCTGCGACGGGTTTTCACCCGACGACGCTCTTTCCGTCGCTATTAGCGTTTAGCGATGGAATAGCAACAGATTCCGTTCGTCGCTAATCGATGAAACTTTTGTAGTGTTTTTTCATTAATATGGTCTCCTATTTTGGTTACCCCCTCCACCGTATGGCTGCCAACGCCTTTGCTCAAATGGGTGATAACTACTATTTTGTTGATTATTTTAGGCTCTAAAATCCATGGTTGATCCACTTTTATATGCTTAAATTTGCATTTATATTAGGTTTCATGTATTTCATCTATTTTGGCTTTTAATTCAAATCTTTGTATATTTGAGATATTTTGGCACTAAAATGTGAATCTCATTTTGTAGGCTTCAAATGACCATGGACCTAGATCAGATTGGACCAGACTTGAGTCAGAATTGGATCCGGATCAAAGGGATCAAGCATCGGGTTAATATGAGTCGTCCATCCAAGAGAACGGCTAGATCTGAGCCATCGGTCAACTTCTGATCAATCCAAATTCAAGATAGAGTCAATCATGACCACAGATCAAGATCTGAGAATTTCATCCAAATCAGAAGCAATCTGACCGTTGGATCAAGCTCCAGATGATCTAGACCATCCATTCAAGCAAAGGGAGGATCTGAGCCATCCGCCACTGATCTGGTTGATCCGAGCTAAGGACAGGTAGATCAGGACCATTGATCAAGATTTGGAGAGTTTGGTTCAGATCGGAGCAGATCCGAGCGTTGGATGAGTCTGCAACAATCACAGTCGTCCAAAATTCAAAGGGATAAGTTTAAATCAGAATTCCCTCTTCTTCTCCAGTGGTCGCGTGTCGCAGCTATCGCCTGATCCATTTCTGTTCTTTCCATTTTTTCTTCGTTTCTTCATCAATTTTTACATCGTTTTCTTCCTTAGATCGCGCGCGGCCACATCAACCTAGTTGTCTTCAAGATTTCGGATCGCGGAGGTAAGATTTCCAGTTGGTTTCGCTAATTGATTGCGTTTTTGGAAGCTTAGGTGAGGGTGTTGCCGAAGCACTGTTTTCATCGGTCGATCCATTGCCGATCGCCGGATTTCAGTCGTTCAGAGATGTTGTCGAAGTTGTAGAGGGGTTCTCGAAAGCTTCCGATGGTCTCTTCGAATCGATCGTCATCCAACTGATCGAGATGGAGGAAATCGCAAAGTGACTTCAGCTACTGATCGTTCGCTCTGATCGATCAGAGACTCATCTGATCGGATCCCAGTTCGGTCAGGGGAAGATCTGATCGGTCCAGAGACCGATCAGGAAAACCAACATGCGCCAAATAATTGCGAACTGATTTGGTAGATCTCCTTCAGTGGTTTTTGAGCTAGGGGGTTCATAGCTCAACCTTCGTGTGATGGCGAAGGGAAGTTTTGGATACAAACTAATTTGATGTTTTAATCTAGGATAATTTTGTTCCAAGCATTTGTTTTCTTCAAGTTATGATAATTGTTTCCATTACATTTCAAGCCATGCGCTTAAGCCAAGTTTGTTCTAGCTTCCTTTAATCTGCAATTAATTCCTTGTAATTCATTTTTTGCAACTTATTTCCTGCAATTAGTTATTTAAGCTCAATTCTATAGTTTGGCTTTAATTGTTTAGTTGCTACAATAGATTAAGTGTAGTCCTTGCAATTTCCTCTTATTCATTCCATGCTTTAGTTGAGTTCATTTTATTCTATTTCATATTGTCAATCTCTTATCACAAAAACCCCCATTTTATTAGAAAACCTAAAATCATCAAACGACAAATAAACTTGCAAGCTCGAGTTAAACATTCATTCAACTAGTCCTTGGAAAAATACGACCTGAGGCCCCTCTACTACATCTTATCTTTGTTAGCCAAAGGGTATTCAGCTATAAATTCTAAATTTGAGTGCTCATCGTGACACCGGTATTGAGCATCCATCAAATTTTTGACGCCGTTGCCGGGGAATTAACTAGTTGAGTTTGTTTAATTTGAGCTTGTGTTTAATATTTATAGTCTTTGATTCTATTCTCATTTGCTTTATTTTTTTGTATACATTGGCTGCCATTTCTTATTTGTTTGTGGCCAGGACTGCAGGGGGTGATCTTAAGAGTTTGAGAAGCTATTGGAAATTTTTCTACTCATTCAAGCAGTTCCATGGCAGAGTATCAGCATTATCAAAATTTTCAACAGCCTTGTCAGAACTTCCAGCAAAACTTTCAACCATTTCAGTCCTATTCAAATTTCTAGCAACCGAATTATCAATTTCAGCCTTAACCACAGCAATTTCAGCCACAATTCCAAAATTTTCTGCCAAGTCAGCCTTTCCAACAATTTCAGTAACCCTATTAACAAAATCAGCCACCTTTTCAAGGAAATCAGCATGGGTACCAAGATAATCTGAATTTCCAGCAACCATGTCAGTTTTCACAGCAAGGATTTCAACCTTACAACCAAAATTTTCAACCATTCAATCGGAGTTTTCAACCTCCGCAATTTCAGCCCTCACCACAACAGCAATTTCTACCTCAAACTCAGAATTTCCAGGGCTACAATTCTCAGCAATTCCAACTGAGTTCCCAGCCCACTTTTCAGCAATTCTAGCAACCAAATCAATCATTCGATTAACCCCAACAGTTTCAATTTCAGAATTCACAGCCTAATTATAATTTTGAGCAACCTAATGCTACCTTTCAAGACCCACAGGAGTTCCACGCCAATCAAGGAGAATTTGAGGATTCTAGTGAGCTTGAGGCTCAACAACAAAGGCTAGAGGAGATGTTACAACAACTCGTACAACAGAAAAGTTCACAACAGCAAGAATATGATTCTACTCTTAAAGACTTTGAAAGACGGCTTGAGCAAATGGTTAGTGATATGAATCAAATGCAAGCCCAAGGATCAAGCCAATCACCTTCTCAAGCTACTCTTGATTTTAAGGGGTATGATTATGCACCAACTTTGAGGAATGAAGAGGTTGTTTCAAGTTTAAACACTCCAAATGTTGAATTTCTTGAAACATTTCCAGCACCTTATTTCCCCACTCAAAACAACTCCGGAGTTGATTTTATATCAGTTTAAGGTGACCCTAGTGCAAGCCTAAGACCTTCTTCAATTGATCTTGCAATTTTGATGGAAGTAGAAGAGGAAATCAGCAAAATCAGGGCACCCACAGCAGTTATTCCTCCTGAAATTCCTGTTCAGAGTTCACTTCAAAAATTTTCAGCTCAAGAGGAGGAGCTAAAAGTCTCTTTGCCATTTTCTCAGCACCTCAGAGAGGATCCTCCTAGCATTAACATGGGTATTCTAGATGAGATTGTTGAGACGGAGTTTATTGTTGATGATGTTTCACTTGACATAGTGGGAGGAGATTTTAGCTTAGATGAGGTTGAAGATGCAATAGAGACAGAGCCATTGGAGGAGGTTGACAGTAAAGCTTGTGACAGCCTTGAATTCGAATCTGAAGCTCTACAGGACCTTTCTCATCATTTATTTTGTGATGATATTGTTATTGATGGTCCTAACTTTTCTAATATGGTTGTTGCAGATACTGTTGATGAAGTATGCGTTACAGAAGATTCTACAAGTGTAGGGGATTGCACTGAGCCCCAGGGATTACCACCATTGACTGATACACTAGAAGATTCAGAGAAAAAGCCAGAAAGTGTAGGGACTTGCATGGTGGAAGCAAGAACCCAAGAATCACCTTTCTTAGTTGAATGCCCACCAAAACCTGAACTTGAAGTGGAGCATTTACATGACCAGGAGGAGGCTATAGAGACATCTACTCTTGTAGAACCTCCAGGTATTCTTCAGCATGAAAAGGTAAATATTCCTCCTATTTCTTTGGAAGAATTCAAAGAGGTACCTAGTATTGAGTTTGTTGGCTGTGATGATATTCTTGACACATCTTATGTAGAGATCAATTTTGGAAAATTCATAGAGGAACCTAGGGTTGATTTTGTTGAATGTAATGACCTTGACACATCTTCTGTGGATATTGATTGTTTAGAAAAATGCATAGAGGTACCTAGTGTTGATTCTATTGGCTGTGATTTATTTCTTGATTCATCTTATGTAGACCCTGATTGTGAAAAAATAATAGAGGTACATAAGGATGATTTTGTTGATTGTGCTGCAAATGTTGATTGTAATATATTTCTTGATTCCTCTTATGTAGAGGTTAACTGTGAAAACTCCATTGAGGTACCTAAAATTGATTTTGTTGAAGATGATAAATTCCTTGATACACCCTATTTAGAAACTAATTGTGAAAATTTAATTGAGGTACCCAGGGTTGAATTTGTTGAATGTGAAGAAATTCTTGATACATCCTATGCTGAGATTGATTGTGAAAATCTAATAGAGGTACCCAAAATTGATTTCATTGGCTATGATACAATTCTTGATAAATCATATGTGGATAATAATTGTGAAAAACTCATGGAGGTACCTAAGATAGATTTCATTGGATGTGATATATATCTTGATTCATTTTATATAGAGGTTGTTTTTATTTCATTCCTTTCTTACCCTGCATCCGTGCGGGAGGTATTTTCTTTACATGGTTTTGCAGGATCCCGTAGGCTTCTAGAATGGTTACTCAAACTTAATAGCCTACAACCTCCCGGAAGGTCTTCTAAAGAACATGCAGTGGGGGGGGGGGGGGGGGGGGGGTTAAGTTTACTTTGAATTGTAACTATTTACCCCAAGAATGGATTCTGAACCTTAATCGTCTCCGGCCACCGGAGTTTACTTATGCTAAGTTGATGAGGGAGAAATCTGTGCAATATAAATAAGGTTGATCACATGAGGATAGTGTTGGAAACCGGATGACTAGAGAGAGGGGGTGAATATAGCCAATCTCTTGGACTTAAACACAAAACAAGATTCTGCACTTAACTTTGTTAGTAGCACAGCGGAAGAAGCAAATGAAAATGAAGCAGTGCAGTAAACTAAAAACATAAATGAAAGCAAACAAAGACAACTACCAAGATCGCTAACAAGAGGGTTTACAAGGTTCGGGGATAACTTGCCCCTACTCCTTGGCGTGCCCTTAAGGTGGGCGATCTCTTGATCGTCGGCAGATCAAGCCCCGATGTTCACCGGATATAACGTAACCTCCTTCTCGGTGGAGAAACCTCTCCACAGCGTTTCAAACAAGAATATAGATTTAAGCTTAATGAAACACAGAGAATACTCTTACTCAGCACCTAGCAAGGATAAGAGCACAACGAGCTTATCCCTAGCTCCACCCAGCGACGATCTCACGCAAGGACTCCCTCCTTCGTGTCTTCTCACTGTTGGACTCCAAGCTCCTTGTTCTTTCCTCCCAGCACTTACGTAAGAGTTGGTTGCTTCTCGATTGCAGTTGCTTGCTCAAAGTGATGAAGACTTCAGAAACACAGCAAGCAAGTTGTGGAGAAACACAAAGCGCAGCAAGAACTTCAGAAAGCTCAACACAGAAACACTACAAGAAAAAAGCTAAAACGCAACATTTGAAAGACAACGTTTTTTTAAAAAGCGTTGTCTTATTTTTTTTAACAACGCTTTTAGTGAAAACCGTTGTCTATGTTTTTTATTTCTTATTAACGACAACGCTTTGCAACTAAGCGTTGTCTATTGGTCTTTTTTTTGGATCAAAGACAACGGGTTTTAAAAAGCGTTGTCTTTGAATATTTTTTTAATATATATAACAATAATTTTTTAGTAAGTGTTGTCTATGTAAAAATATGATGTAAAATAAATAAATAAAATAAAATCCAATGAATACAAAATTAGAAATTTCTGTTTTTATATAAATTAGAAAATTCTATTTTTTTATATAAATTAGAAATTTGTGTTTTTTATATAAATTAAAATTTCTGTTTTTATATAAATTCCTGATTTTTTATAAATTCTTGTTTTTTTATGTTATAGATTTTATATGAAAAAGATAAAACACAACATTTAAATACAAAATTAGAAAATGTTGTTTTTATATAAATTAGAAATTTCTGTTTTTTTATATAAATTAGAAATTTCTATTTTTATTCTCCAATCTTGATTTTTTATAAATTATTGTTTTTTTTATGTTATAGATTTTATATGAGCCCGTGCCCTAAGTCCCCTAACGCATCGCAGCGACTCAGCTTCCTCCTCCCCGATTTCCTCACTCGCCCATCCCCGCTGACGCCGACGCCGACGCCTACGCCGTCGGGCCACCTCCCCCTCTTTGAGCTTGCGATCCTTTTCTCCTCCTCCTTCCCTCCGATTCGCCAATCGCCGGAGATCATCGCCCAACGTCAACCCCTTTCTTTAGCAAGCTCACCAGCTAATCAATCGATCCATCGCCTGATCGTCGGCCAAGCTCCCGATCCATCGCCACCGGTACAATAGTTTGAAGTCGAGAATTCCGATCGTGCCAAGTCTGTGCAGAGGTGCCGCGCCGAGCATCACAGGTAAGATTTTGGATGCATTGAGTTTGATCTTGAATGGAGTTAGGGTTGGACTGGTTCATTTGCCTTTGGTATTGAATTCCTGTTTTGAGTTCTTACAATGGATCCTTTGTTTGTGAACTTCAGTTTTTACGGCAACCTACTATGTTCTATTTATTTTTTTTTGCATATTGTTGGATTTTAGGAATGAATTGGAGGTAGCTTTTGATCCTAATGCAGGTCCTGTTGTGCGAACTTTCTGTTTAAAATTAGTTTTGTGATCTTTTGCGGGAAGTTTCTGATTTGGTTTTGTGTGCTTTTGCTTTGCCGTGAGGATATGTTGTTTGTCGGATTTTTTGCTTTGCCGTGAGCTGCTTGTGGGATTTTTGCTATGACAAGCATTTGGTAATGTTTTATGTTTAGTAATGATTTCTATTTAAAATTGTTTTCAATTTGGTTTGCATATTGTTGGATAATCAAATTTTGTTGCATAGTCATATTGTTAGATTATTGTTGGATAACATCATATTTAATACTTGTGTTTGTGTTAATATTTTGTTATATTATTTACAACTATTTTGAAGGTATTAGCTCATTGTTGGTTAATTAGTTATGACAAGAATGGACAAAGAATGGATGTCAAAGGATAGACTATCACGTGAATATGAGAATGGAGTAGAGTCTTTCTTACAATTTGCAATGGAAAACACTGACAATCCAAATGCAATACCTTGCCCATGTGCAAAATGTGGTAATATAAAGAAGAAAAATATTCAAACTATAAGGGCACATATGTTTTGTAATGGTATGGATTTGACATATCCAATTCCATGTGAATGTGAAGTAATTGGTGATGCTTTAGGAACTCATGTGGCTTGGCCACAACACTTGATAGTGAAGCAAGATGAGGTATATGTGATATTATATTTCAAATTAAATTGTTGCTTTTTTATTATTCAACTTATCTAACTTGTTTACATCTGAAATTATTAGAAGCTTGGAAGGAAGAACTTTGAACAACTAAAAAAGAAGCATACTTTGTCAACAAGTATCCTAAGATCATTACACATGTTATATTGTTATAGTAAGCGTGCTCTAGAGGAAGGCAGATATATATCAATGCGTCTAGATGATGATGTGTTTGACGATGATTGTGAACTTTTTCTGCACCTTGAGGATATCATTTCTTTGTATCATTTGGAGCCAATTACAGGCAATTGTGTTGTTGGCTATATATGGTAAATGTTTTTTCATTATTGAAACATTATGTGTGACCATTATGTTTTCTTCACATTATTGTATACTATGCTAATTTTATTATCTTTGTAATGACAGGCATCTTTATAAGAAGACGCTGAAAGAAAATAAGAAAGAGAAATTCTTATTTATGAATCCACACAAGATCCCACATATGGCAAAAACTACACATGACAAAATAGGTAAGCTTGAAAGGTTGAACCAAAAGGCAAGTCTTTTAGCAGATAGGCTAACTGGTGCATCAGCAAATCAACTAGTTTTGGTGCCATGTAATATTGGGTAAGTAAGAATTAAAACATCACTTTAAATTGCTTCCTTTAACTAATTTATTGAATTATATGCACTAATTATATGTCATGCCTAGTTTCCATTGGATTCTCACTGTCATTGAACCGTACAAGGATGTTATTTATTTGTTGGATTCCCTAAGTCACCGCATTCGCGATGAGGATTGGAAATATGTAGTGGAAATGTGAGTTCATATTTTTTTAGTAAATATTTTTTAACTCAATAAAAAACTCATATATCAAATATTATTAACTGATGAAGGGCCTTAAGATTGTTTAATTCAAATAAAGGAAGGAAAGGTAGAAAAAACGCTAAGTGGGAGGTACTAAAGGTATGTGTAATTTTGTTTAACATGTATTTTAATGTGTATATTTGTCATTGACAATTTGGCTCTAATCATCATAGGCTCCTCAGCAACAAGATGCAAAACAATGTGGTTATTATGTGATGAGATTTATGAGACAAATTATTGAAGAGATTGAAACTATCCAGAGAGATTCACTATGATCAATAGTAATATTATTTTGCTTAACTCAAATTTTAGTAAAATTTACAAAGTGAGTTTTGATTATTTTTTCAATTAACGTAATAAGTGCGTGTGTTCATAGTTCACAAAAGCAGAGTATTCTCGAGAAGAAATTGATGAGGTACGGTCCGAGTTGGCGGAATGTATACAAGATCATATTTATGAGTAAGTATGTAATGATGGTTGCCATAAATCTATTTAGAATTTAGTTTATGAAATGATGACCATCTATTTCCCATTGAGTTAAAGCAAGCATATGAATTGTGAAATGTATACCGCTATATGTTTCATCTTGGGATCCATGTTTCATAAATCGCTTTTCTGTCTTACTAGTTACAAGTATATGCTTGCTATAGGGCTGACCCATTTTTTCATTGCTCAGATGATGTTCATCCAACATTGAAGAAACCGTCTACAAAGTTCACTACGGATCATAAAGTAAGTACCTTTGATGACTATTATTTTCGTGTATAGATAGCTCTTTTTTTCTCATTCTTGTACCATTTTTTTAGATAATATTTACATAGAAGAATGCTAGCTAGTCTCTATTTTCACATATTTAGTAAGCATACCTCATCTTTGCCATACAATTTTCTTTACGTTATGTATTCTATAAATATTATTACATCAGATAAAATGCTTATGGATTTCTTGATGCTTGATTTGGATCTATGTGAACTTGCTAATAAGTATTATGACACATTTAACTTGCTTATGGATTTTATCGGTGTCGTTTATCTCATTCATTAATATGACTTATATTATTTCACACAAAATCTCTAACATCAAATTTTTATTTTGATGCAGTGTTAAATCATAGTTAAAGAGTTTGAGAAGTTGAGCCCAAAGAAAGGTGCAGTCATAGCTGTTGGTGAAGCATATTTTGATGATGATCTTGTTAAACTTAATATGGATACACTATTAATTTGAGAAATGTGCGTCTATATATATATTTTTTTGGATAATATGAAGTTGTACCTTTTGTTAAATAGTTATATTTTAAAAAAGATTGTGGATGCTTATATTTTTTGTTTGTGGATATTCATAGTTACTGTTATGCATGTATTGTGTAGATATTTTCTGTATATTTTGGTAAAATAAATATATTTTTAAAAAAAACACAACACTTTCTATCCATTTAAAAAATATTTTGTTTGTTAAAAAGACAACGCTTTTTAAGCGTTGTAAAAACTTTTACCTTGTACAAAATAACAACGCTTTTTAAGCATTGTAAAAACTGTCATGTTAAAAATGGCAACGTTTTTTAAACGTTGCAAAAGTGTGGCCATTGCAAAACATCAACAACGTTATTTAAGTGTTGTAAAAAACTTTGTCTTTATCAAAAATAACAACGCTTTTTAAACATTACAAAAGCGTTGTCTTTGCACAAAATGACAACGTTTTTTAAGCGTTGTCTTTGAACAGACTTTTAACAACAGTGCTTTTAACAACGCATTTTAAGTCACATAGACAACGTGGAAAAAGCGTTGTCGTTTAGCTTTTTTCTTGTAGTGAAAACTGTCGAACACTTCTCTGCTTCAGCCGAAGTCTTCTTCTCCTTTTGTTTCTCCACCAAGCATCAGATGACACCATCCCTGCAGCTCCCAGCTGCTCATCTGCCAACGCCAGCTACCACTGAGCTATCCCTGGACTCCCTGAGCTTCCCTCAGCCAAGCTCCAGTCTCAGCTCCAGTCTGCAGCTCGGCCGTTGCAACCTAAGATGGAAAAACGGACAAACCTGCTCCAAGGAAAGCTCTCCATTGACCCTCCTTGAGTGTTTGAATCCTCCCCTGTCACCTGCAGCTTAATCAGACTGTTAGAGCAGTAAATCACACAGTAAATCAAATATCAGAGGCAAACAACAGCTAATCGGATATGGTCAGACGCGATCAGAGCGTCTGACAGTGCAATTTGAATTAAAGTGATCAGTCACCGGACCGATCAGAGAGCCTCCTGATCGGTCACCAGACTGATCAGGTTGGGTCCAGAACGATCAGGCTCCGTCCTGATCGATCCCCAACGCTCAATCAGAAATCGCGATTTCTTTGAGATTCTCCTGGACCTATCACCAGACCGATCCCAGGTTGTGGATCGATCACCGGACCGATCCACCTCTAATTTGGGCAATTTCTGAGTTTCGCAGTTCAAAACTCCTGATCGGTCACCAGACCGATCAGATCATGATCAGAACGATCAAGCACCGTCCTGATTGATCTTAGTGAGGAACCCGCGAAGCTGGATCGTTCTCCAGAACGATCTGCACAGTGATCCTGATCGGTCACTAGACCGATCAGGAGCAGTTCAGCAGGGGAACTCAACCTCACTGTTCGCTCCCTAATCGGTCACCAGACCGATCAGGAGCCAGTCAGTGGGTGAAACGCATACTCCCTGATCGGTCACTAGATCGATCAGGAGCAGCACAGTAGGTTCCCAACCTCACTGTGTGCTCCCTGATCGGTCACCAGACCGATCAGTCATCGCTGGATCGGTCACCAGACCGATCCACAAAGGTGCAGCGTGCCAGATTCCCTGATCGGTCACCAGACCGATCCAGGGACTCAAACCTAGCCCTCCAAGCTAAGTTTTCATCCACCTTAGCCCTCCAAGCTAAGGATTTTTCACCTAACTCTCCAAGTTGGGAATTTGCACCTAACCCTCCAAGTTAGGACTTTTCACCTAGCCCTCCAAGCTAGTACTTTTCACCCAACCCTTCCGAATTAGGACTTTTCCAAACCTAACCCTCCAAGCTAGGACCTGACCCTCCAAGCCAGAACTTTTTCACCTAATTCTCCAAGATGGGAATTTGTACCTAACCCTCCAAGTTAGGACTTTTCACCTAGCCCTCCAAGCTAGGACTTTTCACCCACCTCTTCCGAATTAGGACTTTTCACACACCTAGCCCTCCAAGCTAGGACCTGACCCTCCAAGCCAGGACTTTTTCACCTAATTCTCCAAGATGGGAATTTGCACCTAACCCTCCAAGTTAGGACTTTTCACCTAGCCCTCCAAGCTAGGACTTTTCACCCATCTCTTCCGAATTAGGACTTTTCACACACCTAGCCCTCCAAGCTAGGATTTTCAACACCTAACCCTCCAGGTTAGGATTTTCCATACCATGCCTGATCTCCGACCAGGACTTAATCATAATCATAATCAACCTAAACTAAAATCGATGTCAACATCAAAACAAAAATCAGGGTCAGACTGCATCAACAGATAGTTCTCCCAAGATGGATGCTCCGGGCTCTAAACCCAATTTGAAGGGGAGTTGTTCTTCCTTACACTCTTACTTCATTGTAAATATCATTTTTATGTTTTCTATGCATTGAAATTTTCTTTTAAAATAGTTCTTGCTAATAAATGCTTAGGTAGTGTAAATTGAATAAGAGTCATTGCACATACCCTTTTATCCCTTTTGGCATTTCATTTCTTGCATGATTAGAATAAATGTATCCATCTAGGTTTTCTCTGTATCATTTTAGAGTCCTTTGAAAGTAAATTAAATTTAGTTGTTAAAACTTAGGATTTGAGCCATTGGATGAAAATTCTTGGATGCTTGAGTACTTCTTAGCTATGGACTCTAGATTGATGACTTGAGATGAATTCTTTTTACCTAGTGAGGATTGGCCTAATAATTGTGGTACACACATGTGATTGTACTCTAAAACTTGCTTAGGTTCTTTCAAAGCTATATTTCTATGATTGAACCACATTTATAGAGGTAAATCACTTTGTTTCCTTTCTCATATCATTTTAGTAACTTCCTTGTTGATACACTCTTATTCTATATTTCCTTTCCCTACTCTTTATGTTCATCATACTCTTTTCCATGGACTTGGGTACTTTGATGTTTCTTAATGTTACTTTGCCCGAGACGAACAAAAGTTTATGTGTGGGGAGGATGCAAGCATTCTATCAAATTTTGAGGACCATTGAAAATTTTGGTTGATACAAGCAAAGGTGTCAATTGAAGGAGTTTGTATCAAGTTTGATTGTGAAGGTTTCTGTTGAAGATGAAATGAGGGTTGAAAGTGTTGAAAAGAAAAAATTTTGAGAAGCTAAAAGGAAGCAAAAACAGAAAAAACATAGTTGCCAAAAACAGAACAGCTAAAAAAAACAGAAGGAAGAAAAGAAAAGAAAAGGAAAAGAAAAGGAAAAGAAAAGGAAAAAAATATAAAGTGGAAGTCAAGTGTTGGGTTAGCTTTCTGAGTTGGAAGATGAGAATAAGGAGATAGTGGTATTCAAGAGTGAGTTATTGATTGGAAGATTGAAAGTCTTGGCAGAAGTTAGATACATATCCTGCAGTTGAGCTTCTGATCAGTCCCTGATCGGTCACCAGTCCGATCAGGGAGGTGCTTGACCGGTCCAATGTCCGATCAGATGTATTCCAGAATGATCAAAAGGAGCTCAGTCCAGTCTCCAGTCCGATCAGTCAAAGGCTGATCGGTCTCCAGACCGATCAGAAGACGCTGACACACCAAATTCAGCAATCAAAGAGTCCTGGTTTGCTCCCTACTCCGCCACAGCTCTGATTTCACTAGAAGATACCATCAAAAGGGCAAAGTGCATTGGGTGATATTCTTTAGTGTTCAAGTCTTCCATTTACTCTACTTTTTCCATATTTTCTTACTTTTTCATACTTCCTCATCATGCCATAGTATTTTCCATATTTTCTCATCATGTCATATTTCTTTTCCATATCTTTCTTTATCATATCATAGTTCTCTATTTCCTTCATTATGAGTCTTTATTATCAAAATTCATTGAACTTCTCTTTTATTCTATCATTTCATATATCTTCTAAACTTGTTTGAATAAACTTTTGTAGATGTGGATCCAAGTCAAGAATGATAATAGAGAGTAGATAATAAGCAAGCTTATGGAAGTACAAGAACCATGTTGTGTTTGAGTGAGCTCCACTTTTCATTTAAATGTAGAACTTAGGAAGAGAGCCACTTTAAAACTTCCCTTGCAAGGTTTTTTGAGTTTAATTCATTTCAATGAGTCATGATGGATGAAGTATGCTAAGTTGTTGATTTAAGGACAAGTTTCTAGTCCACTGAGCTTAGATTTTTGAGAATTGACAACTCTAGGTAATTTCCTTTCAATTGCTTCTAACTATGATTGAGACTAATCTAGGGGGATACATCATTAGTTTACTAGTTGGCTTGTGCGAGACGCCCAAGAGTAAGTGTGGGGGAGTTGATAACTACCATTTTGTTGATTATTTTAGGCTCTAAAATCCATGGTTGATCCACTTTTATATGCTTAAGTTTACATTTATATTAGGTTTCATGTATTTCCTCTATTTTGGCTTTTAATTCAAATCTTTGTATATTTGAGATATTTTGGCACTAAAATGTGAATCTCATTTTGTAGGCTTCAAATGACCATGGACCTAGATCAGATTGGACCAGACTTGAGTCAGAATTGGATCCGGATCAAAGGGATCAAACATCGGGTTAATATGAGTTGTCCATTCAAGAGAACGGCTAGATCTGAGTCATCGGTCAACTTCTAATCAATCCGACTTCAAGATAGAGTCAATCATGACCACAGATCAAGATCTGAGAATTTCATCCAAATCAGAAGCAATCTAACCGTTGGATCAAGCTCCAGATGATCTAGACCATCCATTCAAGAAAAGGGAGGATCTGAGCCATCCGCCACTGATCTGGTTGATCCGAGCTAAGGACAGGTAGATCAGGACCATTGATCAAGATCTGGAGAGTTTGGTTCAGATCGGAGCAGATCCGAGCGTTGGATGAGTCTACAACAATCATAGCCGTCCAAAATTCAAAGGGATAAGTTTAAATCAGAATTCCCTCTTCTTCTCCGGTGGTCGCGTGTCGTAGCTATCGCCAGATCCATTTCTATTCTTTCCATTTTTTCTTCGTTTCTTCATCAATTTTTTACATCGTTTTCTTCCTTAGATCGCGCGCGGCCACATCAACCTAGTTGTCTTCAAGATTTCGGATCGCGGAGGTAAGATTTCCAGTTGGTTTCGCTAATTGATTGCGTTTTTGGAAGCTTAGGTGAGGGTGTTGCCGAAGCTCTATTTTCATCGGTCGATCCATTGCCGATCGCCGGATTTCAGTCGTTCAGAGATGCTGTCGAAGTTGTAGAGGGGTTCTCGAAAGCTTCCGATGGTCTCTTTGAATCGATCGTCATCCAACCGATCGAGATGGAGGAAATCGCAAAGTGACTTCAGATACTGATCGTTCGCTCCGATCGATCAGAGACTCATCTGATCGGATCCCAGTCCGATCAGGGGAAGATCTGATCGGTCCAGAGACCGATCAAGAAGACCAACATGCGCTAAATAATTGCGAACTGATTTGGGAGATCTCCTTCAGTGGTTTTTGAGCTAGGGGGTTCATAGCTCAACCTTCGCGTGACGGCGAAGGGAAGTTTTGGATACAAACTAATTTGATGTTTTAATCTAGGATAATTTTGTTCCAAGCATTTGTTTTCTTCAAGTTATGATAATTGTTTCCATTACATTTCAAGCCATGCGCTTAAGCCAAGTTTGTTCTAGCTTCCTTTAATCTGCAATTAATTTCTTGCAATTCATTTTCTGCAACTTATTACCTGCAATTAGTTATTTAAGCTCAATTCTATAGTTTGGCTTTAATTGTTTAGTTGCTACAATAGATTAAGAGTAGTCCTTGCAATTTCCTCTTATTCATTACATGCTTTAGTTGAGTTCATTTTATTCTATTTCATATTGTCAATCTCTTATCGCAAAAACCCCCATTTTATTAGAAAACCCAAAATCATCAAACGACAAATAAACCTGCAAGCTTGAGTTAAACATTCATTTAACTAGTCCTTGAAAAAATACAACCTAAGGCCCTTCTACTACATCTTATCTTTGTTAGCCAAAGGGTTTTCAGATATAAATTCTAAATTTGAGTGCTCATCGTGACACTGGTATTGAGCATCCATCAATGGGAGAGGCGTACATTATCTTCAAACTCTTCGACATCCCCTTGACCCCTCGTGTTTTCCATTCCTTCTTCGTTTCAATTGGCTCGCGAGGGGACTTTAGCTTTTCAGCGCGTCCCAGTCACAGGTTCATAGGAGGGTTCCCTTCTTCGCACAAAGGGTGGAAGGAAAAGTTTTTCTTCATCCGATTGCCTAAGCGACCCTTCAGTCCTCTCCGTTGGACGAAGGATCTGCCGGCTCCCCCCCGTACCAGGGAATCTTCTACATAGTCCAGCCTACCAGCGTGCAAGGAGCATATCCTCCGGTATGGAGTTCAGTGGCCCAAGTCTGGCCAGTGCAGAGTGAGGTGCTCATGTATCGAGCGGGCCTTAGCCCTAAAATCACCCGCATTAGCCCCAGCCTCGGTAAGTTCATCTTTTCCATCAATGCCTATTAATTCTAACTGATGTTTTGTTACCAGGCTATTGCAGACGAAATCATGTTTTCGAGGGCAATGCACCGACTTATCAAGTGGGATGAAGCCAACAAGGAAGCTCTGGATCCTCCCCCAGCTCCTCCTGGTTCGCCCTCTACTTCAGCTGAGTCCTCGGAGGGGACTGCTGAATCGTCCAATGAGTATGCCGCGCCAGAGCGGGCAGAGGCTCCTGCTGAGCCTCCGCCATCTGACGACCAAGGGACTTCAGGTCCGTCGGATGACCCGGAGATGGGTGTCCCTTTGGGGGATGCCCCACCTTCGGCTGCTGTACATACGGAGGAGACCACAGAGGAGTCGTCGCCCCCACTGCCCTATCAACATTCAAATTCTCTAGTCGGCAGAAGAGGAAACTCTCGAAAGACTTAGGCCCCTAACGGAAAAGGTTGCGCCCTAGTGGCCCCAGCACACTTCCATCTATTCTTGAGGAGGATATTCCACCTTTCGATGATGAGGATGACATTCCCCGATCACCACCTTTTCCGCCGACTGCCACTCCAGAGGCAGGCGGTCAAGCCTCCGGCTATTCTTCGATCAACCCTTCCGAGGTCACGAAGGGCAAGCAAGCATTGCCCACCCAACCTCGAATGCAGCTTGACCGCCTTCGCAAAAGGCTAGATGTGGTGTTGGAGGCTTCCATACAGTCTTTCCCCCCGGTGGTGAAACAAACCTCTGTAGTTGGGGGTACGAGATGGAGATTCTGGGGATCTCCTCACGCACATAAGCGACTCGCTGCGGGGCGACCTGCTCGATCTGGTGATGTTTGAGCGCCCTTTAGATGGTGTTGGCCACCAAGCGATCTAGTTCCTCTTTCATCAAGACAATGGCTTGTCTCTCCGGTTCTGCCATCGGTGCTCTTTCTGGTGCGTTAAGAGTTTCCCACAGACGACGCCAAACTTGTTCCGGAAGGAATCTACGTTGACGGCAAGTCACCCAAGCTCAGTCCACCAGGATGCTGATGGGAGAAGAGGAACAACTTCTGCCCTGCGAGATTAACACGAGCGTTAATGGGAATACGCCGAAGGTTGTCCGGCGGAGCCCACTCCGACGCTCAAGTCAATGCCTCAGTTTAGGAGATGGCGAGAAGCAAGGAAAAATGCGTAAGTAGAGAGAACGTAACCCCCTTTTACCGAAGGGGTTGGAGTACCTTTTATACCTGAGGTGGCGGTCACATGTGTCTCCATGTTCAGCTCCACGTCCCCTTATTTGTCGGTTACTAGATAACCCCTGTAACGGTCCACGTAGCCATTAATTCTTAGTCGTTGCGGTGATTAAGGCTTTAATGACCGCATCTTATGGGTCTTGATCATCCTGTATTAATGGGTGATGTTTATTCGCAGATCCGAAGAAAGGGGACAGTAGTTAGAGGTCGAGTGACCGTTGAGCTCCGCTACCCCGAGGTGATCTCGGAGTCCTTTGGCCCGGGAGGGGTCCCGCGCATTTTACCTTCCCGAGTGGTATCGAGGACCTGACTTCCCGAGGTGATCTCGGTAATGCGTCTTCTGACTTGATCTCCGGAGTGTATCAACCCGAGAGGATCTCAAGGGATCCCCTTCCCAAGAGGGTCTCGGGAGTTCCGGGAAGAGAGTCGTTCAGACTCGATAAATCTTGCCACATAGCTTCTTCAATCCATATGTCAGCCACGGGGTGCTCAACCCCATCAAGTTTAGTTTATGTTATCATATATAATCTTGGTTATGTGATTATTTGTTAATCTGGTAACAAAGTTATAGGAAATAAAATATAACCAGATTTTGTTTGGTTAAATTTAGGTAATCAATAAAATTTTATTTGTTTGAAAGAAATTAAGTGTATAACATATATAGTATAATATTTTACCGTATTATCTTTTATTTTAATTTTATGTACGAAGATATTGTATAATTGTCTAAATTTCAAATAAAAAAATGCAAGATGATATATATGCTTGTTCGCACTCTCGATTTAAGTATAAAAAATTATATTAGTAGTCAGATCAATGATTATATTTATTTGAATTTCTAAAAATTAAAATATCAAAAAACTATATAATAATAATATATAAATAAATAAAATTGGATTATTTCTTTATTTTTTAGAATTTATTTAGATACTTTTATTGAATTTTAAATTAAATTTATTTAGTTTTTCTCAATTATAGTATATTTAATTTATTAAAATTTTAATTAAAAATTTAAATTAGAAAAACATTCGCCGACCCCCGACTGCCGGCGTCGATCATCGACAACCAACGCTGACCGATGGTGATGCTCCCGGATTTTAATAAATCGTGAGGGTTATTTTTATCTTAAAGGTACATATTGAGTAATAATTTTGAAAAAAAAAATCATAACCATTGAATCAAGAAAAAATCTACTTTTTCAAAGTTTTTCGATTTCGAATTGCATGCTTCTTTTATTGATGTATCGAGCATGGATTATTACTTGAGAATCGTTGATTATCTAAATTAAAAAAGAATATTTTCGTTAATAATTTTGGATGAATAATCTCAACTAAATGCACCCTTAAAATCAAAGAAAAAAACTAGATAACTATATATAAGGGGAAAAAACATAGATATGAAAACACAGAAGAAATGATGGAAGAAGAAGGCATGAGGTTCTGGGACAGCTCAGAGAAAATTAACACGCAAAGATGAGTGACAAAATAGTATAATATTATTTGAATGGGTAAATAATAATTTTAAATGACATTTTAATATTTTCACATAAAATATAAGTTAGTTGTTATAATTAATTGTTAATTTAACGGTCTATATTCAACTTGGATTAAGAAATTTGGACCGACCAAAATTAATGATATTCTTGTCAAACAATATGGGATGAAATTATTTTTTTAAATGTCTTTTCGATCTAATAAAAAATAATAGAGGATATATACCTTTTAAAAAAAAATTCCATTTAAATATTTTATATTTGTTAATCGTACAATTGAAATCATTTCCATAAAAATTATATTTCACCAAACCTTCAGTGTGTTCCCAGTTCCCACCAAACATACCTTCTTATCCGTTCACGTCAACACAGCAAAATTCATCAAATATTTCGATGTCATATCATGTCTACGCTTCAAATATTTCATGTCATATCATGTGGTATCTTTCCTTTGTCTCACGTATATTTCATGTCATATCATGTGGCATTAATTCCTTTAGATCTATCTGTATATATATTCCGGTTAAAATTAACTGTGGCTTGCTTAATTCCGCTAGAAGTTGAGGTGGATATATTGTTGAAAGCAACTTATGACCATGCTGCAGTAGAATTAAACCGACGGTAACGCATTTAGTTCTCTCTATTTAAGCACCACCTCCGTCCCATTTTTTTCCATCATCCAAACCATGACGACCAGTAGTAGGCTCTTAGCCATCGTCTGCATCGTGGCCGTGCTGCTGCTCGGTGCCTCCGGCGAGCAATGCGGGGTGCAGAACAACGGTGCTCTGTGCCCTAATGATCTCTGCTGCAGCGAGTACGGCTGGTGCGGCAACACGGACGCTTACTGCTGCAAGGGTTGTCAGAGCCAATGCCACTGCCGCTCCTCTCCATCTCCGGTCGGCGGCGTGGCAGACATCATCAGTGCCTCCCTGTTCGAAGAAATGCTGGAAAATAGAAACAACGAAGCCTGCCCTGCAAGAGGTTTCTACACCTACAGCGACTTCATAGCCGCTGCCAACTCCTTCGACGGATTCGGGACGACCGGCGACATGGACACCCGGAAGCGGGAGCTTGCTGCCTTCCTGGGTCAGACTTCTCAAGAGACTAGTGGTTAGTAGTACGATGCCAAGCTTAACTATCGGTTAAAATGGAAAACAAATTTAGTTCGATTTCTTCATAATTTTATCTCTAATATACCACTATTGATGGGCTTTCAGGTTGGTGGACAGGCCAGCCATATAATTGGGGTTACTGCTTCATCCGAGAAATAAATCCCGCTTCTGATTACTGCGTCCCCAGTGAGCAATGGCCGTGCGTCGAGGGACAAAGTTACTACGGCCGTGGTCCGATCCAACTCAGCTAGTAATTTTCCCATCCCTATTGTTATAATTATCAAATAATAATAATAATAATATAATTTTCAAATAACACACTCGATCATACTTTTGGAATATAAATAAATAAATAAACCGTACGTAATTAACGTCTGCTTTCCTTTGAGCAGCAATTACAATTATGGGCCAGCCGGGAAAGCTCTCGGGTTGGACCTCCTCAGCAACCCGGACTTGGTCGCTACTGATGCATTGGTCTCCTTTAAAACGGCCATTTGGTTCTGGATGACCCCGCAGTATAATAAACCCTCGGCCCATAATGTGATAACTGGGCAATGGATGCCGTCCGATAACGATCTAGACGCTGGTAGACTTCCCGGATACGGTGTCATCACCAACATCATTAATGGAGGTATTGAGTGCGGGCACGGTTTCAATCAAGCTGTTTTCAACCGGATTCAATACTATAAGAGATACTGCGACATGCTCGAGGTGAGTTACGGCTCTAATCTAGACTGCTATACTCAGAGACCTTTTGGTGCGGAGTTTCAACGACTGCAGACCTTTTAAGACTATAACGCTAGCTAGAAAATGGCGATATATATCTAGTAACGAATAAAACTGTGCCTCCGAAGTGATGCATGTGGTGCTTATTATGCTGTGCAATAAATGTTAAGAAGTTGATGAAGAAGTTTGTTAATGTGTTGGAGAATATTAAATATGTCCTTTCTATTTTGTGCCGTGAGATTTCTTTTCTCGAGTTTAAACTTTCACGTCTTACAGTCTGTCTTCCGACTTATAATTAAGAAATTTTCTTTAACTTTATCCTATCTTACATTCGATCTCCAAAGGATGAATTTACATAGGGATCCGAGGGGAGAGTCACAACCCTCTCAAATTTTTAATAACATGATTTTTATATAATAATTTTTATTTTTTTAATATAAAATTTTTTTATTTTCATTATATATATATGCTTTGGTCCCTTTAAAAATATATTTTTATAATTGATCTATTCGTTAGTTTTATTTTTCTTTTAACACACATTTTAAATTTTTTAAAGTGTTAATTGGAGAAAACTCCCCAATCCCAAACTTGTCTTTGCATGCACTCCCCATTTGATAAATTCTTTGTATTCACTCCCTGATAGATTGAGTATAAAAGAGTGAAAACTCAGTATACATTGTAAAGATTTGAATATAAATTGTTTGAGATTTAGTACTAATTTCAGAAATTTGAGTACAAAATTTCGGTGACCCCTCATATGAAAATCTTGATATGGTGAGTATAAAAGAGTGAAAACTCAGTATACATTATAAAGATTTGAGTATAAATTGTTTGAGATTAAGTACTAATTTAAGAAATTTGAGTATAAAATTTCGGTAACCTCTCATGTGAAAATCTTAATGTGGTGGATACAACCTCACATACTCAAATTTCTAAATTTTATACTCAATTTTTTTCAAATAATACTCAATCTAAATCAATTCATACTTAAATTTTGATAATGTACACTAAAATTTTTACTATATACTGAAACAATATATACTCAAATTTTTTCAAATAATACTCAAATTTCTTAAATTAGTACTCAATCTCAAACAATTTATACTCAAATCTTTATGATTTATACTGAATTTTTACTCTTTCATACTGATAAAAAAAATAACACACAAAACTGTCTTGTCAATCCCATCAGGGAGTGCATGTAAAGAAACTTTCGGTTGGGGAGTGCATGCAAAGCCCAATTTGATGTTGGGGAGTTTTCTCAAATTTTCCCTTTTTTAAAAGTCTAAATTAATTTTTTTCTTCTCTTTATTTCTTAAATTTCAACTCCATATACTGTACGATCTATCCTTTAAATTATCATTATTATAATAATTATTTTTATTATTTAATATGTACCTTCCAAACTTAAAATTCTAAATCCGTTAATTATTTTCATATAAATGTAATCCTCACAACTTAAAATTCCATGTCCATCCCGATCTAAACCTAAGAAGATCTTTCCTGCACACAATTGTCATGACATAAATGAGATTCATATTTTTTTTTTATCTAAACTTAAAAACTCGTCAAAATATTAAAACTTCACATCTAGGTAGGTATGATTGCACCATTCAAATATTAAAACTTCGAGTAATGATATAAGGAGCGAAAAATCTCAGCGAAGCCGCAGCGAATGACATGGAGATGAGGACGTGGCGCTCCAACTTGTCAGCGAAAAGAAAAAAAAATCGAGCAGAGAGAGATTTTTTCGCGAACAAAAAACGAGCGGGAATTCTCTTTCTTCTCCGCCGACTCGCCCGACTCCCCTTTACCTTTTCGCTGCTGCGTTTCTCCACCAAACCAGCTGCGGAAGATCCGGCGCCGCGATCCCCTCCGCCTCCACGACAACGACGGGCGATCCCCTCCGCCGCGATCCAGCTGCGTTTCTCCTCGACGTCGGAGAGGTGAAGAAGACCCGAAGGGCCAGACCAAAGGCGGCGCGTGACCATGTGAAGGCGGCGCGTGACCAAAGGCGGCCGTCGACGGCCTTTACTTTGAAGCCGGCTTCAAAGTTTTTCCCCAAACAAGCTGCGGAAGATCCGGCGCCATTCTTCCTCTCTGTTCGTGCAGCGTCTTCAGCGTCGTTCTTGACGGATCGAAACCCCGTTTCGCCAATCTTGACCGCCTGTCTTTGGGAGAAAGGAAGCAGCTTGTTCAAGGTCATTTTCATCTTCATCTTCATCTTATTTTAGGCAATCTGCCCCGACAATCTGCCCCGTTTCATTTTCATTTTCATTTTCATTGCAGCGTCTTCGGCCCCGACAATCTGCCCCAAACCCTAAGAATTTTTGGAAGTCTTCAGCGCCGCCTGTCTTTGGGAGAAAGGAAGCAGCTTGTGTGGCATCATTATGTCTATTCATGGTCATTATCATCTTCATCTTATTTGGCTTTGATTTCTTCTTCTTCGATCAAGTTAGATTTCTCTGTTCGATCCCAGAGCTTGTAGCTTGTTGTTCGTGTTAGATTTATACTTGTCTGGACTAATTTGTTTCCACTTCGAGCGTTGCTAGTTTATGCATCTGAAATATGACGTTATGCTTTCTTAGCGCATCTGAAATATCATGTCGAGTATTGCAAAACAAGTGCTATGTTTATTTGATGATAACCAATCTCTCTATTAGTTCTTGCTTTCTCAGAATGTGCATAAACTGCTGCCAATGTGATATGCAGTTCATAAACTGCGTAACCAATCTCTCTACAAGTGCTATGTCTCGGGTTCATTTGTAGTATACATCGCAGCATGATAACATCATGAATGTAACAATGTGATATGCATTTATGTTTATATTGACTGGAATATGATATAATTAAGATGACACAGTACAAACTGATGCCCTATATGTTTAGCTTGATATGTTTTCTTCTATTGTATCTTGATCTGTTTTCTTTATTCAATGACTTAGTAGCATGTGTGTTGTAATTGAGCTAAAATATGATGAACTGAGATAATACTTAAATGTAGGTGAAGAACTTGTCATGGAACAAGGCAATACTGATTCACATCAGGACAAAAATAACGAGCATGTGCATAAAGCTTCATCAAGTTTTACTGAACATAAGATTCCTGAGATTGGAATGACTTTTTCATCTGAAGAGGAAGTGCGTAATTTTTATAAATCATATGCTTAAGATGTCGGTTTTGGTATTACTAAATTAGGTGGAAAAAATGGAGATGACGGAAAGCAAAAATATTTCTCTATTGGATGTGCCAAAAGTGGTAAGACCATTTCTCAAGCAAAAAATACTTTATACCCTAGACCTTCTACTAAGACGAATTGCAAGGCTAAGATTAATGTTGTTATTCGGAATGATCAATTCTTTGTGATAACTAGTGTCCACCTTGAACATAATCATATCTTGAGCCCTGGAAAATCACGACATTTTAGATGCAATCAAGTATTAGATTCATTTACAAAGAGGAAACTCGAATTAAATGATCAAGCTGGAATAACTTTGAGTAAAAGTTTTCAATCATTTGTAGTGGAGGCTGGAGGCTATGAGAATTTATCATTTGATGAGAGAAAGTGTAGAAATTATATTTCAGAAGCTAGAAGGTTGAGGTTAGGGGATGGAGATGATGAAGCCTTAAGTAATTACTTTTGCCGCATGCAAAGTCGGAACTCAAATTTTTTTTATGTGCTTGATTTAGATGAAGAATCTCGAATAAGAAATGTATTTTGGGCAGATGCAAGATGTCGGGCTTCATATGATTACTTTTCTGATGTCGTTACTTTTGATACAACTTATTTGACTAATAGTTATGACATGTCATTTGCTCCATTTGTTGGAGTCAATCATCATGGCCAATCTATTTTACTTGGATGTGGATTATTGTCAAGCGAAGATTCGGAAACATTCATATGGTTGTTCAAATCTTGGTTGACATGTATGCTCGGTCGTGCTCCAAAGGCTATAATCACAGACCAATGTCGAGCCATGGCAATTGCAATTGCAGAGGTATTTCCAAATTCTCATCATCGCTTATGTCTTTGGCATATCATGAAAAAAGTTCCAGCAAAATTAGGTGGTAATGCTCAGTATAAAATGATAAAGAAACAATTGAAGAACATTGTTTATAACTCGCTTACAGTTGATGAATGTGATGAGAATTGGAAGAAAATGATTTTGGAGTTTAATTTGGAGAATAATGATTGGTTGAAATCATTGTATGAAGAACGGAAAATATGGATACCTGTATATGTTAAAGATAACTTTTGGGCAGGTATGTCTACATCTCAAAGAAGTGAAAGTATGAATGCTTTTTTTGATGATTACATCCATTCGAAAACATCCTTGAAGCAATTTGTTGAGCAGTATGATAATGCTTTGAAGAAGAAGATTGAGAAAGAAAAAAGTTTAGATTTTGGTTCTTTTAATTCCATCATACCCGTAATAACTGGTTATCCTGTTGAAAGACAATTTCAAAGTGTCTACACTAACAACATATTTAAGTTGTTCCAAGATGAAATAAGAGGGTTGATGTTTTGCAATACTTCATTGGTGAAGCAAGAGGGGACAACTTTAATATTTGAAGTGGTTGAAACTATGTTGGGTAAAAATGGAGAGCCTCTACGTGAAGTTTCCTTTAAGGTACACTACATTGAGTTAGATTGCCAAGTGAAGTGCATATGCCGTCTATTTGAGTTTCAGGGAATTTTATGTAGGCATGTGATCTCTGTGTTGATAAACAAGAAGGTGATTGAGATTCCTATGAATTATATTATGAATCGATGGCGCAAAGATATTAAGCGTGGATATCAAAGTATCACTAATATCTATGATGATTATGTTTGTGATGGAGAAAGGCATCGATATAATTTTCTCACACCATTGATACAAGAGGTTCAACAACTTGGGGCAAAAAATGAAGACAGTTGTTCTTTTTTGGTAGAAATTTTGAAAGATACAAAGGAAAAACTAATTGATCTTGATCATTCATCGGCTGAAAAAGATTGCAGTTTATCATCATTAACTAAAGATGGGGAACAACTGAAGGAAGTATCTAAATCTGGTGCAAAGAGGATACACTCTCCATTAAAAGTACGATCTCGAGGTCGTCCACCCACAAAGAGAAAACAATCTAAGATGGAACAAATTATAAAGAAATCAAATGCAAAGGACCGAAAGAAGGTTTGATAGTAATTAGCTTATTATACTGTAGCTAAAGATTTCTATTAACTATTTATTGGTTTCTTTATTACAGGTATGTACTGAGAAGAAGCTTGTAGCACTGCATGATCACGCGCCGCCTTCACATTAGTGCACAACTTTTTGGTAAGTGCCGGAACGGCGCTAGTATTTTGTAACCAAGGCATCCTCTCTTTACTTGATCCTTAAGTGCACTATCAATAGTCTGTGACTCTGCTAATCCTTGAAGTTTTTTTTTAGTTATTTTATGTTCAACCTCATCGAAGAATTCCTTGACAGTAACCTGAACATGACAGGTATATGAATTCATGATTTTTATTTATTTATTAATCAATGTTGTATGCATGCAGATCTTTGTAAAGGTGTCATTTTCATCACAGCCAAATAGTAAGAGGAGATCTCTTAAATTAACTAATACAACTATAACGATTCTGGTATGAAGTACTTGATTCTAATGGATTAGAATTAAGAATTTAATACTTCTGGAAGTTGTACAGGGAATTATTTGCTAAATGGTCAAAGCATGTTGTTTCTATTACTCAGATACCCCACCTTGAAATCTTGGCTAACTTGACAGCATTGGTTTCACTAACCTGAAAATGCTCTTCTACTATCAAAATCCGATACTTTTTGTTTGCTTGAAATGGATTGGAAAAACTAATTTTGATGAGTAATCGAAAGAGTTTGAATTACTTAGGCTATGGCACTCTAGGGAAGACTAATTTCTGGCCTGGTTGTTTCCTCAAAAAGTTTGGTTCTCTTATGTGATTAAGGTGTGCATTTGTTGTACGCACACATCTCACAGTTCTGCATCTCAACTTGGCTGCTTTGTTTTGTGAAGGACTAATTCCTTGAATCGAAGAGGGTTAATGCTTGTATCATGAACCTGATGTTAATTCATTCTTTTATTTCCAATTTATTATTTACTCCAGAACGCAACCAAAATGCTGTAGCTTTTTTTGTTTAATGTTTTTCTTCAGGATTTCCACATGATTGACACAGATAGATGGGAGTTTGCAAATGAATCCTTCTTAAAAGGAAACAAATATTTATTAAGAAACATAAACTGTCAACTGATACTAGTTGTTTTATGAAACTGCAGATTAAAACTTGCTTGTTTGTACTTGCAGATTAAAACTTGAGCTTATAGATCAGTTTAGATGGAAAACTTGTTTGTACTGTCAACTGATACTAGTTGTTTTATGAAACTGCAGATTAAAACTTGCTTGTTTGTGCTTGCAGATTAAAACTTGAGCTTGTTGCTGGATTAGATGAAACTGGAGCTCACCTCTACTACAACTGCCCCAGTGGAAACAACTTCGAGTACCAGGCATTCGCAATTGGTTCCCGCTGACAAGCTGCAAAAACTTTTTTGGAACGCAAGTTCGAGTCTTTCAATAACTATTCTCTCTTGTAATGTTTCTTCAGTGTCTCTTCGTCTCTTGTAAATTAGTAATTGAAGATAGATCATCTTTATGAGTTATCCACTCTAATGCCAACCAAACATATATAATCTATCTTTGACTATTGGTGGACAATGAATGTAGATCAAAAATTTACAAATGGACTCGATGGAACTTAGTTCGACTGCCTCTTCAAAGACTTTGCCTAAGGCTTTCATTGTGCTTATAATAAAACTTCACAATTATCACTTAGTAATAGCAATGCTAGAGATGGATTCAAACCAAAGAGTGGGTTCCTTTTTCGTTTCTACTTATTCCTCTCTAACAATGCAGAGCTTAGTGAAGTTGTGCAATGCGTGCATTGAATGCTAAAAACGTGTATCAGCCGTCTATGTGCTTACATGCTTGCAAAAGGAGTGAGTCGCATGAAATAGATGTTCACAAAGTCAATTGTCATTTTCAACCAGCAGATCTTGGCGTGGCATCCCATCTTGTTTGCCAAGCCGTTGAATATGTAGATACAATGGACCTTGTAGAAATTTCATACAATCACTGTTATCAATTAGTGCAGAGATGACTACTAGGTGGTTTAATATAAACTATAAATTATGTCATTATATGAATAACCTTGAATTGGTCAGTGGCACTGCAATGCAATTCTGGAAAAGAAAACCATGGACTGGCACTGCAATGCAATTCTGGAAAAGAAAACCATGAGTATACAATAAAATTAAGATAATTTACGTAAAAAAAAAGAACACTAGATTGAGCTCAGTGGCATCAGTGGACCCCAGCAATTAAAAAAAGAAAAATTCAAAACACAATGTAATTTTCTTAGTACACATGTACCAACAGCAACAGGAAAAATCATCTCCAATCAAAATATTTGTCTCATCATATTACAACACCAACATTACTCAATACTAATTAACAAGATGAAATACTAATTTTCCTTTCAAAATTACAAACATTTGTCTCATCATATTACAACACCAACATTACTCAATACTAATTAGCCAGATGAAATAACAAACTAATCTGGTAAACAGCCAAAAGAAACAAGTTCACAATCACTAATATCCAAACCAACATCGGTACATTCCAATTTCCTAGATTATGTCCATCAGAAATAATTTGTTCACTTCGTAACTTTGACTCTATCTTCGACCGCCTCCTAAAACATATATTACTGTTGTCTTCATCCAACACAGTATCGTTCATGACCCACTTTAACCAACCATGATACCTACAACCATAATAGAGTCTTCCTGGGTTCTTGGTCGATCCAGAAACTAACACCAAAGCTCTTCGTCCGCAATCCCTGTATGTTATAGTTTCAAATTTCGTATTGTCAATGTTGCTGTTACTTGATGATGCCATGATGTAGCAACCTAATAATAACATTTTCAATACTTAGTTTAAAAATAAATAAATTATAACATGTAGAGATTGAACAAATTACAACAGTAAGAGATTGCATACTAAATCAATTCGAATAACATGTACAAAGAATATTCTTGCAATCCCAGCAACATATGTTTTATATTTTAAAACCCTCTCAGAAACATATCAAACAAACATACTACAAGGTCACTGAATATTTTGTACTCTAAGCTTGATATGCAATGGCTTTTCTTTTTCTAACATGAGGTCCAGCTCAGGGTTACTTGAATATTTTGCTAAATCAAGTTAGTTTGTTTTTCTTATGATCAGAAATAGCAATCAGGGTTACTTCAGGATTAGATTATTGTATAAGAAAAATTATGGGGTTTCATTTTAAACATATACGAATATGTTTGATGGAACTTATATATTCACACCAAAAAAAAAACCTGTAACTTGTATGACTGAAGTCTCTTCCACTACTTGTATGACTGAAGTCTCTTCCACTGTTACCTAAAAATATGCGGGTACAATAAAAGAATTCAGAAAAAAAATATAGTTCGGATACATATAAATAATTTACCATAGCATGACAATGGAAGCAAATTCAGAGAACTAGAAGAAAACAGATTATTCAATAGTGTGCTTGCATTGTCTAAGCATTTATGAACATGATAAGGAACTAATAAAATTAGAAAAATAACAAGGACTTAAAAGAAAAGAAGTTTATATCATCTCCCTCTTCACAGAATCAATGGTATCATCATTTAATGTCATAGAAGCAGAGTTGTTTAATGCAGTTAATGTGTGTTTCAAATAGAGAATAGGTATACAAGAACCTTACAAGGATATTTATTACTTACCACACCAACACACACATGGACTATAAAATAAAGAGAAAGACAACAGGATATCAGCATTCTTTCAATTATTATCATGTTCAAATGCCTTTAGTATCTCAAAGTATCAATATCTCTTCAAAGCCAGACAAAGTCAAGGTCATATTCATATGCTTCTGGATCATGAATCAGCAGAGTTGTTTACAACTGATAATGATTTTAAAAGAAATTCCTTTTTGTAGACAACTCATTGACCAATTGTGCCAATGTCAAAGTTATGTACCTTCGCAAATTCTAGATCTTTTCTAGGTCTATCATATGACGAAATTGATACAGATCCTAGAATGGTTTCGATGATCTTGCTGGCATAATTACAGTTGATTACAGAAGAAGAAATCTGTCCCAAATAAGATGAAGATGAAATCTAAATCTAACTTGCTGGCATAATTACAGATCCTAGGATCTAAATCTAACTTGATCTAAGAAAAGAAAACTGTCCCAAATAAGATGAAGATGAAGATGAAAATGACCTTGAACAAGCTGCTTCCTTTCCCCCAAAGACAGGCGGTCAAGATTGGCGAAACGGGATTTCGATCCGTCAAGAACGGCGCTGAAGACGCTGCACGAACAGAGAGGAAGAATGGCGCCGGATCTTCCGCAGCTTGTTTGAGGAAAAACTTTGAAGCCGGCTTCAAAGTAAAGGCCGTCGACGGCCGCCTTTGGTCACGCGCTGCCTTCACATGGTCACGCGCCGCCTTTGGTCTGGCCCTTCGGGTCTTCTTCTCCTCTCCGACGTCGAGGAGAAACGCAGCTGGATCGTGGCGGAGGGGATCGCCCGTCGTTGTCGTGGAGGCGGAGGGGATCGCGGCGCTGGATCTTCCGCAGCTGGTTTGGTGGAGAAACGTAGCAGCGAAAAGGTAAAGGGTTTAGGGCGAGTCGGCGGAGAAGAAAGAGAAATCCCGCTCGTTTTTTGTTCGCGAAAAAATCTCTCTCCGCTCGATTTTTTTTTCCTTTTCGCTGACAAGTTGGAGCGCCACGTCCTCATCTCCACGTCATTCGCTGCGGCTTCGCTGAGATTTTTCGCTCCTTATATCATTACTCAGAAAGAAAATAGAGAAGCGGAACGAAGTCAACCTGTCAAGATGACATGGATGACTCATTTTTCTAGTGCTAAAAATCTTATCAATTTCAAAGGGAAAGTAAAAATTTTTTATAATTTTTTATTCCACTGCCGTCGCCTCCTTCTCTTAATTTCTTTTGTATTTTTTATTTTCAATGCAGATAATGAACAAGATCAGACATTACATGTATTTAAAGTTGATGTTACATTAGTCGATCTATACCTCTTTCTCCGATAAAGTTAAAGGAGCATGTTAATAGGGGCGCGAATTCTGGGGCGTTGGTCTTCTAGATCGCCCATCGCGAGCGCTTTCTGATTTACCCTGGTGACCGATGGGAAATTTTCATGGGACCGGACCGGTCACCCCAGGTTCAATTTGTCTGCTACCTGGTTAACAGTAGTCCATTAAAATTAAAGGAGCATGTTACTGATTCATCATTTTACTCCCGAGAGTATAATACAATCATACGATAATTAATTATTATCTTAAATATCTATAATTCGATTCTAAACTATGACATTTTATAAAAAATTTTCCTCTAAATGGGGCACAAACCTTGAGATATTAGACTTTTAGACCGTCCGTCGAGAGCGTTTCCAGATTTACTCTGACGACCGGTGAGAAATTTCCGTAGGGTCGTGCCGGTCGCCTCAGGTTCGCTTGTTATCTGGTTCATCATTTTGTCCCCCGTGCTATGGTGCAGTGACATAGCGACTAGTTGTCATTACAGACATTCATGGTTCGATCCCCATCTACGGCGTATTTTGCAGAAATTTTTCTCTCCAAATGGGACGTAAATCTTGGGACGCTGAGTTTATAGACCGCTCACTACGAACACTTCCCGATTTACTCTGCCGACCAGTGGGAAACTTCCATGGGGTCGAGTCGATCTCCCTAAGTTCGATTGTTACTTTGTTCATCAATTTTTTTCCAATAAAAATAAAGAGTCTCCATAGGATGGACTAATAGCTAGTGTGTGTGGTGTTGTCACCTTAAGGTCTGGGGTTAAAACCTGACAAAGTCAGTGTGACCGCCCTCCTCACGTGCTAGCTATAATATTTTGACTAGTAGCTCCTATGATTCATCTCTTCCGTGTTGGTCTTTGGAAGAGTTGGTGGAGGCGTTGGAGACGAGCAAATCGCCTTTTGCCACCTCTAATAAAAACAAAGAAATAAATAAATCACTTTGTATTTTGTCCCAATCCAGATAAATCCGTGTCTGATCATGTCCATCAAATTCTACATCTCTGATGGTTGGTACCTCTCTGACTTTGTCATCAACTCCTTCAGCCTGCTCATCGACATCTTCCTCCTCCTCTCCATCCACCCCGGTCGCGTGATCTATGAATACAATATGTAATAATTATTTTCATCATTTAGTATGCGCCTCCCAACCTAAAATCTTGGATGCGCCTCTAGATATTATCTAGTGAAAGTAGGCAATGACTTAGGTTTAAATTGTTAATCATAGAAACATATACATTCATTTATCTAATTACACATTTCACATGTAGGATCGCATTGGCCGGTTAGAGGAGATGAATAGTCCTGCAAATGAAACTTAATATCTTATGATGGGGTTGAGCATCCTAGATTTGGCACGTGGCACGGGAGAAGCTACGTGTCAGGGTCCACAGAAGCCGACCGTCGAGGTCGGACTCCCGAGACCACCTCGGGAGGACAGACGCTCGAGGTCATGCCGGGCCTTAGGCTCCTGAGACCACCTCGGGAGGACAGACATCCGAGGCCATCCCGGGGGAGGACACCCCGAGACCAACTCGGAAGAGTGGAGCCAGAAGGTCAATACATCAGATAGCCCGACTTCAAATAACCGTCCTCTTTCTAGATTAGGAAAGTCGTCGGATAACTATTGTCCGCTACACGCGACAATTAAGGTCTTAATGATCGCCGCGGCCATTACCTAAAAGTTATCATGTAATCGACAATTACAGAACGTGGAGGAGAACGTGGAGACACGTGTGACCAAGCTCTCAGGTATATAAAGTGCTTCGGCATCCAAGTAAAGGGGATAAGTGTCACGCCCCGAGGAGCCGCTCGTTCGATACCGACCGGACAGCTACTCCCTCGTCCCGGCCGACAATCCGAAAACCTAACCACCACGACTACCTCAGCCTGCTTGTACCTCAGCCTATAGGGCTGGAACAAGCGACTGTATAAAGAGAAAAACGGAGACAACGATAAAGCTGCGTACCGGTACGACTTACGACAAAACTAGAAAAGAACAAAGGTCTCCATGGCACACAAAAGTACAACTATACTGCCATACCAAAAACAATACCACAGAAATTGACACAGTGAAAGAAAATGTAAAATACTGTATAACCACAAATACAACGCAAACCAAGACACGAGTCGCTTCCGAAATAGAGGGACTGAGATAGGCTGTCGGGCTCTCCAGACGATCAACCTGAAATGAAAAATAAGGCTGACGGTGTGAGTCCAAGAACTCAGCGAATACATCTATCTGGTATGCATAGTAAGCTATATTAGCAGCAAGAGTCAAACTGGCAACAGTAACAGTAATAACAGTAGGAAATGCTAAAACTAGAAGACTGATAGAGGATACAAAACAGAGCCAAACCTGAAGCTGTGAAAGTCCAAGTATCACACAAGTAAAGTAGGGTCACCAGAGCCATACAAACCTGAAGATGTAACGGTCTAAATATCACACGGGTAAGATAAGGTCACCAGACCCTATGTACACATACCTCCTGAAGGTGCAGATCAAACACATATACTATAACCAGATATAGCAAATACGATCAAACGCAATAATGCAAACAACAACCAGCAATGCAATGATGCATCATGTGCACATGATGTCTGTACGCACTCCAGCTACCCCTACACTGGTTAGCTGAGTGGATAGGATATCAGGGAGTCAACTGCTCCAACAATCATAACCCTAACACCAGGCACGAGAGGAGCCAACTGCTCGCGGGTCACACAACCCATCATGACATGTACTCAAAGCCGGAAAGGGAAAACCAACTGATCTCTATACCAACTCTGCCTGCTACCACGCACCAGCATCACTACCCATGAGTGACCGGGCGGAGACACGACAGAACAACTGCACACACCCGGAGGGGTCCCTGACTGCTACGATGCACCGAACTCACTCCTCAGGGGTGACCATGCAGAGTCTCGAAAGGGCAACTATACGCACCCTCCAATAGTTACTACTCACTAGTAACAATGTGCACAGATAATGATCACCGCATATCACTAGTGTCTGCTACCATGCTCCAGCAACACTACTTATGAGTGATCGAGCGGGGATACGACAAACTACTGCCCACACCCGGAGGGGTCCCTGACTGCTACGATGCACCGGACTCACTCCTCAGGAATGACCGTGCAGAGTCTCGAAAGGGCAACTGTGAGCACCCTCCGATAGCCACTACTCGCGTATGACAATGTGTGCAGATCATGTCCGTCATAACAGATGACGTGTCTCAACCATATGACTGGGCGCTCTATGCTACCAGCCCGTGCGCATGCAAGAACGAAGCATGGTCATATCATATACCACACCTACCTAACTAGTCTACCAATCATCAGCATGATATGCAGAGGTCCAAATAGCCGGTATGCACCATATCCTAACCCTAGTACTGGGTATAAGGTTGTTAGGTATGGCTTGGTGGGTTTCCTAAGCGGATACCTGGTTGATCCAAGAGACCTCTCTATGCCTACGGATTAAAAAATTTAATCCAAATAGAGAGCCGTTTCCCATCGACTGTCTCATGCCATATCGAACGATTCAAATTGCAACTTAGCTAATTACCAAAATTGGCCTTGCAATTTGTTCGATCGTTCAACCGCAGAAAAGGCCACGAGTTGATCGCCGACTTTTGTGTTTATGGTCGGGGTCCATTTAAATAATTATTGACTATGATTCGCAATCAAAATAATTAAATAACAAATATGAAATGATGAGGCAAATAAGTAAGGCACAAAATGAACATAAGGAGCCAAGGAAGAATATACCTTCCGTTACCTTACGATCTTCTACCGTATGACCCTCCCCTCTTGGACGTCGTGTGGGCGACGATCTACCAAGACTCGTGGTCACCAAGTTGATTCCTTCTCCTTGCGCCAACCAATCCCTTACCAAAGGGATGCCGCCAGCCACTCCAAGAAAGAAGATAATCCAAACACAAAACCTACTATTCTCTTAATATTTTCTTAAAATATTAAGCATGTTTAAATAATTTTCCAAGGGACCTAGAAATATTAAGGAGAACTTAGGCCTAGAAAATCCATGTTTTCTCATTTAAATTGAGAAAACTAAGTACCAATGAGCTTTAAATGGGCTCCAAAAATGGGTATTAATTAGGTAAAAAAATTAATATAAATTAGGTAAAATTAATATAAATATAAAAGAATTTTATTTAGGAATATTGGCATAATTATGGGTGATTTTAGGGGGATTTTCGGAATTTAGGGAAAATAAAAATAATAAAATAAATGAAATAAAAATAAAATAAAAATAAAGGTGCATGAGCCAAGGATTGAACCTTGGACCTCTTGACCATGTAAGCCTTAACCAACTCACCTAGCAAGGTTTTGTTAGGAGGGAATGAAGTGGAGATTGGTTAAGGCATAGAAGAAGATGAAGAGTCATGGAGAGACTCTTCATTTACCTCCTTAATGGGCTATTAAAAGGGGGTTTTGGGAGTTACCTCTTCTTCCCATTACATTCATTTTCGAAACTCTTCCTCCCCTCATTCTTGCCGAGCACCAAGAAGGAGCTTTTCCCTTGGAAAAGCTTCCACCAAGGTTCCATCTCCTAGATCTAAGGTCTTCACAAGAATACAAAGACAAGGGGGCTCTAGTATCCAAAGATCTTGCAATCTTCTTCTCTTCCTAGGTTCGAAAAATCAAGAAACCCAAGGTAAGACTCCCTCACCTGTGGTATAATAGTTCCCTATGATTTTTATGATTTTTAGTATGATATAGTGGTTGGTTTTTGGATTTGATGTTGAAAGGAAAGAAAACCAAGAACTTTATGTTTAAGGGTTTTGGCCACCATGTTTTTAAGATCTAAAATTATGATAAAAATCTTATAATGCTATTTAATGTTCCCTTATGATGTTTAGAGGTTAAGTATAATTTTTGGGAATTTTTGGAGTACCCTAGGATACCCTAGGGTTTCGGCCAACATGAAAGAAACAAAAACTAAGAACCCTGAGTTTAAGGGTTTCGGCCACCAAGTTTTAAAGGTCTATAATTATGCTAAAAATCATGATAATGTTGTTTAATGTTCCCTTCTGATGTGTAGAGGTTAAGTATAATTTTTGGGAATTTTTGGAGTACCTAGGACACCCTAGGGTTTCGGCCAACATGAAAGAAACAAAAACTAAGAACCCTGAGTTTAAGGGTTTCGGCCACCATGTTTTAAATGTCTATAATTATGATAAAAATCATGATAATGTTGTTTAATGTTCCCTTCTGATTTTTAGAGGTTAAGTATAATTTTTGGGAATTTTTGGAGTACCCTAGGACACCCTAGGGTTTCGGCCAACATGAAAGAAACAAAAACTAAGAACCCTGAGTTTAAGGGTTTCGGCCACCATGTTTTAAAGGTCTATAATTATGATAAAAATCATGATAATGTTATCTAATATTCCCTTATGATGTGTAGAGGTTAAGTATAATTTTTGGAAAATTTTGGAGTACCCTAGAGGCCCCATATGGTTCGGCCAACCCCAAGGACCCAAGGGTTAGGGTTGAGTCTTTAACTTCAAGCATATGTTCATGTGTTGCCATGATATAAGGATGATGGATGGTGATTATGTGAATTTTCACATGGCCTTGGGACTCCACAAGTTCGGCCAAGAAGGGTTAATAGGGTAAAAGTTAAGATTTATTTCAAGTAAGGGTCCCAATGGCCCTATGGTAAGATGTGATTTGTGTTTTATGAATGATATGCCATGTTTATGAATGATATGCCATGTTTACGAATGATATGCCATGTTTATGAATGATATGCCATGTTTTAGGATAATACGAATGTATGCCATGCTCTATGAATGATGTGTACATATGCCATGTCTAAGAATGAAAATGATGAATGACAAATATGATGAATGAAAGATGATGCTTATGTCTTTAAGGCATAAATATGCTAAACGGCACGGTCGATGGTCGACGGTACGACGGTCGAGAGGACCGGTAAATGGGCCGGTAGACGGGCCGAGCCGTAACAAGTTATGCTATGATAAGTATGCCATGAATGTCTTATGAATGATGAAAATATGAAAAATATTTTACTTTATGTATGGGCTTGTACCGGACCGAAGTATGGGTCCAAGGGATGGGCACCTTAAGAACGCCCCGGTTCTGGACTACCGAAGCTGTCCACGGTTCTGGCACTACCGGAGCTGTGCAACAGGGATGAGCACCTTAAGAACGCCTCGGTTCGGGGACTACCGACTATGCTGTCCTTACCCTAGTAGGTTGGGGCTCGCGACCTCGGACTTGCTAGGGATGCGCGCTATGATGTATGTATGTGGTACAAGCCGGGGACCCCAAATGATATTATGATGATTATGTTTAAGCAAATTAAAAGTATGTTTTAAAAGTTAAGCATCCCTTATGTATATGCATTCCACTCATGCATCCATTCATGCTATGCATTATGCTATGTTGATAAGATGATATGCTTACGTTTCATGTTAAGAAGTATGCATGAGAATGAATGATCTATGCCATGATTATGTTAGGAAGATGTTCATATGCTATGATGCCATGCTACTATGTTTATGATTTATGCCATGAAAGATTGAAAGATGTCATGCTACTATGTTTATGATTTATGCCATGAAAGATGCCATGCTACTATGTTTATGATTTATGCTATGAATTATGCCATGCTACTATGTTTATGATTTATGCCATGAATTATGCCATGCTTAGAATGTCTACTATATTTATGATTTATGCCATGAATTATGCCATGCTTAGAATGTCTACTATGTTTATGAGTTATGCCATGATTAGAATGTCTACTATGTTTATGTTCATGCCATGCTATGTATACGATAAGTGATGTAAGATGTTATGTTCCAAGTAGAGCACCAAGTATGTTAATGTTTTATGTGCTCATTATGAGATGATGAATGATGAATGGTTTTGTGAGTAGGAAAGAGTCTTACTAAGCCTGTGTGCTTATAGTCTTATTTCCTTATACCACAGATCATTCAAGGGGACAATGAAGGAAGCAGCAGGAGGGCAAGAACGCATGTGTGTAGTAGTGACTTGGCCCAGGAAACTTTATGTTTACGGTTTATGCTAGAACTTCACCTTGGTTACTTATATGTCTGAATAATGACCTGTGGAACCTTATGATATGATGTTACGTATGGCATGATATGATATGATGCTTAAGTTCAAAGTTAATATGCTAAGGTTCCTATGTCATTAAGTTAAGAATGATAACAGGGCATGTATAAGTTAAAGTTATTCCGCTGCTTTATGATGTCTACATGCCCTAAGCATGTTAACGTAACGCCGCTTGCGAAAGAAAAAAAAAGCGGGCGTTACAACTCACTCCTCAGGAATGACCGTGCAGAGTCTCGAAAGGGCAACTGTGAGCACCCTCCGATAGCCACTACTCGCGTATGACAATGTGTGCAGATCATGTCCGTCATAACAGATGACGTGTCTCAACCATATGACTGGGCGCTCTATGCTACCAGCCCGTGCGCATGCAAGAACGAAGCATGGTCATATCATACACCACACCTACCTAACTAGTCTACCAATCATCAGCATGATATGCAGAGGTCCAAATAGCCGGTATGCACCATATCCTAACCCTAGTACTGGGTATAAGGTTGTTGGGTATGGCTTGGTGGGTTTCCTAAGCGGATACCTGGTTGATCCAAGAGACCTCTCTATGCCTACGGATTAAAAAATTTAATCCAAATAGAGAGCCGTTTCCCATCGACCGTCTCATGCCGTATCGAACGATTCAAATTGCAACTTAGCTAATTACCAAAATTGGCCTTGCAATTTGTTCGATCGTTCAACCGCAGAAAAGGCCACGAGTTGATCGCCGACTTTTGTGTTTATGGTCGGGGTCCATTTAAATAATTATTGACTATGATTCGCAATCAAAATAATTAAATAACAAATATGAAATGACGAGGCAAATAAGTAAGGCACAAAATGAACATAAGGAGCCAAGGAAGAATATACCTTCCGTTACCTTACGATCTTCTACCGTATGACCCTCCCCTCTTGGACGTCGTGTGGGCGACGATCTACCAAGACTCGTGGTCACCAAGTTGATTCCTTCTCCTTGCGCCAACCAATCCCTTACCAAAGGGATGCCGCCAGCCGCTCCAAGAAAGAAGATAATCTAAACACAAAACCTACTACTCCTTTCCTCCACCGTCGGTGCTCAAACAACAAGTATCTTGGAGTTCCTGTGTTCTGAGCAACTCCAAGTCACGAGAGCAACTTGTATTCCGAGCAACTCCACAACTCCAACTTGCGTTCTCAACACCAAGCTCTGTTTTCTCCACCGTGAGCACGAATTTGCTTCCTTAGACAACTTTGTCACTTTAAGCCAAATCGCTAGCTCGGAGAAAACCTTGGAGAAGAGAGACATGAGCAACCTTGGACTCTCCATAGCTCACAGCCGACGGTGATGAACAAGATGCCGTGAGCATCTTTTGTTGGTGCAGGAAGCACCATATCGAACCTTGTTTTGATATTGGCAAAGGATTCAAAGTTAAGTTTGTTTGTGATCTAACAATATTCACTGAGTGTGCAGGAAAAGTCCTAGCGAAGGGCTGCTAGGCACCTGGCGAAGGGCTGCCAGGATCCAAAGCCCTAGCAAAGGACGGCTAGGCAACTAACGAAGGGCTGCTAGTCACCAAGTCCTAGCGAAGGGCTGCTAGGCAACTAGCGAAGGGCTGCTAGTCACCAAGTCCTAGCGAAGGACTGCTAGGCAACTAGCGAAGGGCTGCTAGTCACCAAGACCTAGCGAAGGACTGCTAGGCGCCAGGCGAAGGACAGCTTGGGAGTAAAGCCCTAGCGAAGGAATGCTAGGCACCGGGCGAAGGGTAGCTCGGCATCCAAGACCTGACAAAGGACCGTCAGGCAAAAGTCCAACCAAAGGAGCGGTTGGCATCAGGTAAACTCTCCCGAGAGGAGTAGGTGAGGACGCGTTCCCAGTCGAGGGAACAGTAGGCGTCGGTTCGACCTAGGACTCCATTTTGGAGACCAAAGTCAGAACCAAGACAGCTAAGGCTGTATAAATAAATATTTTATTGTTGCATTGTGTTTTGGACTAACCTTGGATGCAGGACTGAAGGAACGTGTGTCTGCAGCTCAGAAAGCCTCAAAGGAGAGAGGCAATGGCTGAGTAGGGCGCCCGGAGTGTCCCGGGCGCCCCCAAGGTGCATACAAAACAAGTCAAAGAAAAAAAGGGTTCGAACAGCTGCTGGGCGGGGCGCCCCCCGTGCTCCCGGGCGCCCCCGCTGCTCCCGGGCGCCCCCAGCGTCCCGGGCGCCCCCATGCGCATGCATCGAACCAAAAGCCCTCGAAGCCAAGTGGATAAAGTTTGACCCGGTCAATTCGGGCGCCCCGGTCAAAGCGGATCCAGAGGATCAGACGCGACCGAGACTTTGGCGGATCAAAGGCCACGTGGGGGGCGCCCCCGACGTCCCGGGCGCCCCCAGGCCCTATATAAAGGACCCTCGACCAAGGCTTCAGTACATCAATTCATTCAACGCCTCAAAGCTCTTCTTCTCTCGCGCCTTGCTCCGGAAACCTTCCAACACGAGCCGACGATGTCCTGCTGCTCCGAGAAATTTGATCTACTCCGGACGTCGGTAAAGAAGAGCGTATTTCGTTTACTGCACTTATTTTTTGTAATCAAATTATTGTAAACTATTTGCGCCTATATAGAATTACCCAAAGTAAACGGTCAACGACCGTGGGCCTTGGAGTAGGAGTTAACACAGGCTCCGAACCAAGTAAAACCTCCTGTGTTTGCGTTGTGTGTTTTTAACTTCCGCTGTGCAATTGCTCTTTACGTAAATCCGAAAGTTTTCCGATATTCACCCCCCTCTATCGGTTTTCTCGATCCAACATCTTTCCCTCTCGACAAAAGTCGACGCAGCTTCTAAAGTTGCCGTGAGCAACTTTTCACCTCCACCATGAAATCGCATCAATTTCTCTGCCAAAATCCATTGCCGTATGGCAATTTAAGTGTCATGTTAAGCGATTCAATTGCTAACAGCTTGAGCAATTCAATTGCTGCGTTAGCAATTGAATCCTGCTACAAGCAGGAGAATTGAGTGGAGAATTAATTGCATGCGTTGCAATTAATTGGAATTGAATGTGTTGCAATTCACTGGAGAAGAACAAAATTAATTGCATGCATTGCAATTAATTGGAGAAACGCCTGATTGATTGCATGCTTTGCAATTAATCGAAGAAGAGAACTATTCTCTTCCGTTCGGCGCCGCAGAGTGAAACGAGGGAGAGAGAGAGAGGAGAGAAGAGTTGAGGCTAGGGTTTCTTGTGATCTATTAGATTAACTATCAACTTGGTTCCATGCCACCATGGGGTATTTATAGGGCTACGGTAGGGACCATAAGGAGGAGTTGGATCTTGGCCCGCTAATGGACCTGGTCCATTAATGAGGATCCATTCACTAAAGGGCCCTCATTGACTTACCTCACCAACCCCCATATTTACATATGGGCTTCACTTATTACAAGTTGTCCATCCCCCGTGTTTAAGATTTCGAATGACTGTTAATTAATTAAATTACTGATAATTTAAATTAATTAACTTCTGGATCCTTGACTAGTACCACTCGACCTTATCATCGTGCCGGATCAAATCCACCTGCAGGGTTTAGCATGATGAACCTTTGGGCTCATCAAGGGGGCATCATCATCCCGACTCACCACGACACGGATTCCGTCAATAATCATCGACACATCATATTATTAATATTATCTCCCAACTTACCGGGCCTATCGATCTAACAGAATAGATCTCGCCCATTGATAAATCAAAGAAATAATAATTAATAATATATGCCCGATATTATTTCGGGATTAAGGGATCGTACTCCATAATAATATCTTGAGGTCTTATCCAATTATCGTGTCAGTATAAATTGGATAACCTCGTGTTTTGGTCCTTCTCAATGTACTCAAAGCACACTAGTGTAATCCTATGGTCAAGACCAACCACACCTAATTATACTACAACCATTCCAATGGGTTGTCCAAATCCATCTCGGTTGTGGGCCTCTATTTATACTAAGCAAGGAACTGATAATATGATCTTCCGTGTGACACCACACACCATGTTATCTACAATGCAAAGTAATTAGACTTCATGCATGTACTAATATAAACAGACATCTAGTGTGGTTGTGATTCTCTTTTCAAAATAAAGATGTTTATATATATAAAAGAAGCATGTCTTTCAGTATACACATATAACAATCTCCCACTTATACTTAAAGACTTTGCTGCCTCAAAATGCCATACATCTGACTCCCTGATCCTCCACATGCCTAAAGCTTTCGCTATCAAGGTCTCAGTGGAAAGATCTCCCAGGTTGTCTTCTGATGTAATCTAGGCAACTACAGTTTTTCCTCTCCTGGGAGGTACTTGCGCTCTATGTGTTTACTAGCCTCATGGGCTCGTGATTCCTTCGAGTTTGCAACTGCACTATTTGTTTATCACAACAGAATGTGATAGCTTTGAGCAAACCAGGAATCACATCGAAGTCCATCTTGAGGTTCCTGAACCATGTAGCTTCCTTTGGCTGCCTCAGAGGCAGCCACTTTACTCAGCTTCCATGGTGGAGTCCATCACGCAGCCGCTGCGCAACACTCCTCCAAACTATAGTTCCACCTCCTAAAAATAAACACAAACCCCCGAGGAATACTTACGTTTGCCCCTATCCGACTGGAAATCGGTATCCGTATAACCCATAGGGAATTGATCTGCCCGGTAAACCAGCTTATAATCCATAGTCCTTCTCAGGCACCAATATAAGCTTTTATTGCAATCTAATTTCCTTGACCTGGGTTACTCTGATATCTGCTAAGCATGCTCATGGAAAAGCAGATATCCGGTCTCGTTTTTAGCATACAAGAGGTTTCCTATAGCCAATGCTAAAAGAACCGCCATTACCTGCTCTATCTCCTTTGATAATCTAAACATATCACCTTAGATAGAGTGACTCCATAGCTGAAAAGTTCAAAACTTTTCTTGGAGGTTTCATGCTAAAACGAGATAAGACACTGTCACTATATGAAGCTTGGGATATGTTGGGACCGGGTGCATGTCGACAAGGATATGAGTTCGTAAAATTCAAAATTTTTACGTGCAGCGGAAGAGTTTGCATAAAATAATTTCCTAAATTATTTTAACTTCGTATCTAGCATGCAACCTTACATTGTGTTGACATAATCATAAAATAAAACTTTGCGGAAAAGTAAACAAATTTACCAAGTACCTCTCGTAACTCGAAGTAAGGGACGAGATCCAACCGTAGCGTCCCTTGGAAGCTCCGCCTCTATTCGCGTCCACGCCGAGTTCTCTTCGGGATGACTTCGCAAAGTCACGAGTTTTGTGCCGACGAGAACTACTAGATTCTCGGAAGGCACAACTAGATGAACAAGAGAGGAAAGATAGGAAACTAACCAACGAAGTAACGGAATCGAATTCCGAGAAGAGAGGAGTCGCTATCCGCTTCTTCTTCTTCGTATTCGGGTTCTCCTTCTTCTTCTTGAAGCTCACGGCCTCCTCCAAGGAGTCCTTTGTGCGCCGGCCCTAATCCTCTAGGGTGGGCGCCGGCCCTAGGCAAGAGAGGGAAGAAGAGAAGAGAGAAGAGATTAAGAGAGAGAGGGAGAGAATAATTAATCTCTTAATTGGAATTAAGGGCTAGCCTTTGGTTCCTTTATATAGTAGTAACTCCTTTGCTAAGTCTCCCTCTAAACCGAATTAACGGAATTAACGGAATTAGTTATAAGAAATTTATCTTATAAATTTTCTTATTAATTATTCCGTTTAAACCGAGTCTTTATTATAAACTAATTTATAATAAAACTAATTCTTCTTCTCTTTAAATTATGGAATAAATTTTATAAGAAATTTATAAACTTTCTTATTATGGAAAAATCAATTCATAATTGATTTTATAAAATTAAAATAAACCAATTCATGGATTATTTTAATCTTCCATAAAAGAATAAATTTCTATAAATTTTATTTATATAAATTTCTTTATACAAATTTATTTATCCATAATTTATAAAATAAATCGCACTAGATTTATTTTATTAATTAAACCAAAATTAATTGGTTTTCTCCTCTTATTGTGGCCGGCCACCGAAGGGGGTTTTGACACCCTCTTTGGCCGGCCAAACCAACCCGAACCGCCGCGAATTAAACTCATTTAATTCGCCCAAAAAGCCTTCAAAAGACTTAGCCATTTTAGCTTCCATTGCGCCTCTGACTAACTCAGATTCGACTTATTTCTCTTGATCGGAAAATCCAATTTTCAACTCGTTTTAAATCACTCGGATTACTCGTAGTGCGTGTGACTAAATAGGCTTTCGATTTATGTTGGCCGTCTATAATTTAACTAATTATAGAACGATCATGAGTGGCACCTAGTAGTATATCATGATCCCCAATTAATCGAAAGATCAACGGTTTGACCTCAGAAGAAATTATTCTGAAACCCTTCAGCAGCTCTAATGAATCGTGCCCCATTCCCTTCACCACCTTATACCCACTTGGTTCAGGACACGGTCAATGGTGTCAGTCCCCACTAGGCTGACTACGTCACACCTAGCCCAAGTAGTGTCTTTCTCGTCCTTTGGATTTCTAATTACTCTCATGTATTTAAGAGACTCACACTCTCAACATGATATGCTCTGGCCAGAGGCTTTGAGTAACAATCCGACGATAGGCCTGGGTATACATCTCCTCGCAAGGAGTGGTGAATCCTTTGTAGGCTGTTCAAACATCTTCGGGCACTTCGGCTTATACCCGATCATCCTGGGTCCACACCTCCTTGGAGATGCTTGCTTAAGATGTCAAAGTATACATCTCCATGAACAAGATGACTTGAACACCGCAAGTCAAAGGAACATCGCACTTAAGCTACAGTAAGAACTTCATTGACATATCTACATGTAGATTCCCATATGAAGTCTTACAGCTAGTCACTCCAATGAACTAGTTCCCTTAACTAGCATCCATCTTTATCTCCGGACATCCCAATGTCACCAGCCAGTGAGAATCAGCTAATTAGAGAATAACCCATGCTAGTCTCAACAGAATCGATAGTGTCCGTTTTTATCAATTCATCGACTAGGGATAATTTCAATACTTCACAATTGCACATATAGAGATAATCACTAGTTGTGATCCCATCACAAATTCTCTTATGCTGTGAGTTGTATTGCGGACATTCAGTAGATGAGTTTAAGATCCCAATCAAATACACAAAACATGTATACTCAAATAGTGAATTATCATTTATTAATATAAATGTTTACATCATAAGGCGATTGCCTTAGGACACTTCTCTCATATCACTAACAGGATAAACATAACATCCTTCTCTGGTGATCCCTTAGAACTTTGATTGCCAAGGATGTGCACTGCTTCTCCAAGTCCTTCATATTAACTGTTTGGACAACCATACCCTTACGTCTGATAAAATTTGTCATTGTTGCCAACTGACAAAGTATTATCTACGTATAGTACAAGAATACCACTACGTTTCCGTCACAGTCTTACATACACAAATCTCATCCGTCCTTTGAACAAATCCATATAACTGGATTATCTCTTCAAAGCAGATGTTCCTCGTCATAGGTCCAGGGATCTTGATTCATGGTCACCAGGCACCGAGTCCGAATACTCTCCCAAGAACATGAATCCTTCTGGTTGACTAACAACCCTCCCACTACGACGAGGTACCACCTATGTATCTTCTGTGACACGGGGTGCAGTGACTTGTGATATTTCCTCTTGTACAGTTGGTACTAAGGTCGGAACATCCTCTCTTAATTCTTCAAGAACTAGTCTGCTCATGGGTTAATGGTTCATCACATAGTCTTCTTCTAAGAATCTGGTATTCGTCCCAACGATTACCCTCTGATCCTTAGAACTATAGAACCACCTTTCGTTTCTCTAGGATAGCTTACGAACAAGCGCACGAGATTCCAATCTTATCAATATCCCCTCTCAGCACATGTGCTGAGCTATCCCATGTCCGAAGATGTCTTAGACTTGGCTTTCGCCCAGTCCACACTTCTATGGGAGCAGGAGGCACTGACCTAGATGGTATCAAGTATGTACGCTGCGTTTCCAGAGCATTTACCCAGAACGAATTCGGCAACTCGGAGCAGCTCATCATTGTCCTATCCCCATAAGAGCCCTTTTCCTTCACTCTACTGCATCATTCTGTTGGGGTGTACCGGCCGCAGTCAATTGGGATTGAATCCCAGTATCTGATAAGTAAGTCCTAATCTTTCCCAAGAGGTACCCATTACCATGATCCGATCGTAGTGTCTTGATGTTGTTACCTTGATGTTTCTCCACAATCGTCTTGAATTCTTTGAACTAATCAAAAATTCAGACTTGCGGCCATCAAGTAAACACATATCCATAACTTTGAATATTCGTCTCACGAAGTATTCAAAGCTACCTCTATCCTGGATAGGCATAGGACCACACTAATCAGAATGAACCATGTCTAACATATCTTTGGCTCTATACCCCTCGGCCTTGAAAAGCCTCTTGGTCGTCTTACCTTCCAAGTAAGATTCAAAGGTTGGGATGTCTCCCACCACCAATGAACCCGAAGGCCCATTGGCTATCAACCTTTGAAACCTACTAAGGTTAATAAGACCAAGCCTTAGACGCCAAAGGTATGTTTGGTTCATCTCGGAAGGAACCTTTCTCCTACTTTGGTTAGATGATGAGCTATTAGTTACTATTTTCATCATGGAAGACTTTGGTTCTAATGTGTACCAATTGCCTATCAATGTACCTGAATAGATAATCTTTCTATTCCACTTTTCATAAAAAGCAATAGAATATCATTTATTTCAGAAACTGAACCAGAGTTCTTTCTAAATATTAGGTACATAAAAGCAATCTTAAAACCAAAACTTTATTTTCTAAAGACAAATAAATAACTCCCACTGCAATAGTAGCCACCTCCGTAGCATTTCCCATATAGACTATTTTTTTTCTTTAGCTAGTTGTTGGGCTTCCTGGAACCCCTGCAATGAATTGCAGACATGTTTAGTAGCATCCGTATCTACCCACCAGGTACCGGTAGATAACACCGCTAAACATGTCACAACGACAAAAGAAAAGATATACCTTTCTCTTGACAACGAGGACAGTTCGCCTTCTAATATCCAATTTGCTTAAGCGTGAAGCACTTGCCTTTCGGCTTCTTCACACCAGTCCGAGGTCCCTGCGATGTAGCTGCCTTCTTGAACCCTCCTTGTTTCTTCTTCTTCCTGCCTTTTGGCATAGAAGAAGAAACCCTTTGAGTCACTAAGGTCTGCAAATTCTGACGAAAAAACCCTTCTACCTCCTGGAGTTCTCCCAGGAGTTCCCCAACGTATACTCATGCTTATTCATGTTATAGTTGAGCTGGAACTGCTCAAAACTCTTAGGCAGAGATTGGAGTATTA
>JAGFNQ010001550.1:360758-420313 GCA_024364735.1 Boesenbergia rotunda
TTAACTTGGTAGGAATTCCTTTGTCTTCCTAGGCAAATTTTATTTTTTTTACTGAATCACACTTCACTTATGAGAATTTATTAAACATTCCTCTCATACCCTTTTTCACCCAATTTACTCTAGTTCATGTCTTAGGATACAAAAGACTTCGAATTAAAAATTACAAGATGGTAACTTGCTAAAATAAAAATAGATAATTTCTAAGTAGTAGAGTATCAAGTCTTAGGGTGAAATGCTTTTTTTTTTAAAAAAAAAAACAATGTAAATAAAAATAATATGAGAGGCCAGGTGAAAATTTATAATTTTATGGGTGTGAAACTAAAAAAAAAATCTCTAGATTTGTAGTCAATCTTGAAGGTCAAAGTAGGGTAGGGTTGTAGGAAGGGTACTAGGGTTTTGGTCAACACTCAACCAAGGTAGGGTTTGCTGTGGGAAGTAGGTTAGGCATAGAGCTTGTCAAGGGATGACAAGGGACTGTGTAGGTCTTGGGGAATGTAAATTCATGGGAGACAAATATTCCAAATTTTAAATCGATTATTTTAAGATTTTTTGATACCATAATTCATAAAAGAGACGGAAAATATTTTTAGAATAAATAAAAGTAACCATTTAATTTTGATTGTTTTCCCCATCACTTTTCTCTTCCTCTCTCTCTATCTCTCAACCTTTTGTCTCTCCTAAAGTAAACACGGTCTGTAAGGATGGTAAACGATATAATGTTATTTTTTTAAAACAAATAATGAAAAGAAAATAGATAAAATTTAAGGGAATGTTTGGTTCAAATTTGTTAATCGGAATGGTAATGAGATTCATTGAGGGGTCAATGGTAATGGGAATCATGATTGCATTGATAGTGTTTGGTTCAAATCCTAGAACGAAAATTATTGTCATTGATGATATTTGTTTCAGTTCAACTTTAATAATGAGAATCCATAAAAAATTCAAAGATATCTAAAATAACCGAATTATTACAAAAATAGAGAATGTGAAATAAAATGAGTTCAGAGATAAAGCAGAAAAATATAGAGAGAGAAATTATGAGAAGTGAGATAAAAAAGAAATGAGAAAAAAAATACAATAATAGAGAAAATAAAGATAAAAAAATAGAGAGAGAAAGTAAGATAAGATAGATGTGATAAAAAAATAGAGGAAGGAATCATTAAAAAATATATATAGAGAGAAAATGAGATGAGAGAGATAGAGAGAAAATGATATTGAAAATGTAGAGAGAGAAAGTGATAGAAGATATAGAGAAAAATAAAAATAGATAAATTTGGATAAGAAAGGTAGAGAGAGAAAATAATATTGAAAATATATAAACAGAAAATGAGATGAGAGAGGTAGAGAGAGAAAATAATATTGAAAATATATAAAGAGAAAATGAGATGAGAGAGGTAGAGAGAGTGTGTGATATAGAAAATGTAGAGAGAGAAAGTGATATGGAAAATATAGAAGAAAAGTGAAAAATAAAGATAGATCATTTATAATAAGAGAAGTAGAGAGAGAAAATGATATTGAAAATATACAGAGAGCAATTGAGATGAGAGAGGATAGTGTGAAAAAGTGATATAGAAAATGTAGAGAGAGAAAGTGATATATAAAATATATAGAAAAGATAAAAAATAAAGATAAATAAATTATGATAAGAGAGGTAGAAAGAGAATGTGATATTGAAAATACATAGAGAGAAAATGATATGAGAAAGGTAGAGAGAGAAAGTGATATAGAAAATATAGAAAAAAAGTGAAAAATAAAGATAGATAAATTATAATAAGAGAAGTATAGAGAGAAAGTGATATTCAAAATATATAAAAAGAAAATAAGATTAGAAAGGTATAGAGAGAATGTGATAGAAAATATAGAGAGAAAAGAATAAATAGGTAGAAAGAAATTTTAAAATGTGTGAGAGAAAGTAAAATGAGAGAATACAAAAGGAGATAGTAAAATAAAAAATAAAAAATAAAAAAGGAGTATTTTGGATATATGAAAATGAAGGAATAATTGAGGAGTTTGATTGACAAGGATAGAGTAGAGAATAAAAATCCCATTGATACTTACCAAACAGTGTCATGATAAAAATAATTACCATTGATTTTCATTCGCTATTCTTTATTATCACAAACCAAATACCCCTAATTTGAAACATTGCACGATCAAGAAAATAAATTCTGACCAACTGAATGTGTGCAAAAGAATTAATTGTCTCATATGTTTTGGGGATGAAAAACAAAAATTAAAATAGTAGCGGACCAAGTCAGTATTGCAACTCTTGGTAGTTCAGTGTATAGAACAAGAGTAATGATATAAGCAGCGAAAAATCTCAGCGAAGCCGCAGCGAATGACGTGGAGCCGACGACGTGGCGCTCCAGCTTATCAGCGAAAAGAAAAAAAAAATCGAGCGGAGAGAGATTTTTTCGCGAACAAAAAACGAGCGGGATTTGGATTTCTCTTTCTTCTCCACCGACTCGCCCGACTCCCCTTTACCTTTTCGCTGCTGCGTTTCTCCACCAAACCAGCTGCGGAAGATCCGGCGCCGCGATCCCCGCCGCCTCCACGACAACGACGGGCGATCCCCTCCGCCGCGATCCAGCTGCGTTTCTCCTCGACGTCGGAGAGGCGAAGAAGACTCGAAGGGCCAGACCAAAGGCCGCGAAAAATCCTTGTGAAGGCGCGTGACCAAAGGCGGCCGTCGACGGCCTTTACTTTGAAGTCGGCTTCAAAGTTTTTCCCCAAACAAGCTGCGGAAGATCCGGCGCCATTCTTCCTCTCTGTTCGTGCAGCGTCTTCAGCGTCGTTCTTGACGGATCGAAACCCCGTTTCGCCAATCTTGACCGCCTGTCTTTGGGAGAAAGGAAGCAGCTTGTTCAAGGTTATTTTCATTTTCATCTTCATCTTATTTGGGACAATCTGCCCCGTTTCATTTTCATTTTCTTTTGCATTGTAGCATCTTCGGCCCCGAAAATCTGCCCCAAACCCTAAGAATTTTTTGGAAGTCTTCAGCGCCGTCTGTCTTTGGGAGAAAGGAAGCAGCTTGTGTGGCATCATCATGTCTATTCATGGTCATTATCATCTTCATCTTATTTGACTTTGATTTCTTCTTCTTCGATCAAGTTAGGTTTCTCTGTTCGATCCCAGAGCTTGTAGCTTGTTGTTCGTGTTAGTTCATGCATCTGAAATATGACGTTATGCTTTCTTGGCGCATCTGAAATATCATGTCGAGTATTGCAAAACAAGTGCTATGATTATTTGATGATAACCAATCTCTCTAATAGTTCTTGCTTTCTCAGAATGTACATAAACTGCTGCCAATGTGATATGCAGTTCATAACTGCGTAACCAATCTCTCTACAAGTGCTATGTCTGAGGTTCATTTGTAGTATACAGTTCGCAACATGATAACATCATGAATGTAACAATGTGATATGCATTTATGTTTATATTGACTGGAAGATGACACAGTACAAACTGCTGCCCTATATGTTTAGCTTGATATGTTTTCTTCTATTGTATTCTTGATCTGTTTTCTTTATTCAATGACTTAGTAGCATGTGTGTTTGAATTTTCTCTTTTAATTGAGCTAAAATATGATGGACTGAGATAATACTTAAATGTAGGTGAAGAACTTGTCATGGAACAAGGCAATACTGATTCACATCAGGACAAAAATAACGAGCATGTGCATAAAGCTTCATCAAGTTTTACTGAACATAAGATTCCTGAGATTGGAATGACTTTTTCATCTGAAGAGGAAGTGCGTAATTTTTATAAATCATATGCTCAAGATGTCGGTTTTGGTATTACTAAATTAGGTGGAAAAAATGGAGATGACGGAAAGCAAAAATATTTCTCTATTGGATGTGCCAAAAGTGGTAAGACCATTTCTCAAGCAAAAAATATTTTATACCCTAGACCTTCTACTAAGACGAATTGCAAGGCTAAGATTAATGTTGTTATTCGGAATGATCAATTCTTTGTGATAACTAGTGTTCACCTTGAACATAATCATATCTTGAGCCCTGGAAAATCACGACATTTTAGATGCAATCAAGTATTAGATTCATTTACAAAGAGGAAACTCGAATTAAATGATCAAGCTGGAATAACTTTGAGTAAAAGTTTTCAATCATTTGTAGTAGAGGCTGGAGGCTATGAGAATTTATCATTTGATGAGAGAAAGTGCAGAAATTATATTTCAGAAGCTAGAAGATTGAGGTTAGGGGATGGAGATGCTGAAGCCTTAAGTAATTACTTTTGCCGCATGCAATGTCGGAACTCAAATTTTTTTTATGTACTTGATTTAGATGGAGAATCTCGAATAAGAAATGTATTTTGGGCAGATGCAAGATGTCGGGCTTCATATGATTACTTTTCTGATGTCGTTACTTTTGATACAACTTATTTGACTAATAGTTATGACATGCCATTTGCTTCATTTGTTGGAGTCAATCATCATGGCCAATCTATTTTACTTGGATGTGGATTATTGTCATGCGAAGATTCGGAAACATTCATATGGTTGTTCAAATCTTGGTTGACATGTATGCTCGGTCGTGCTCCAAAGGCTATAATCACAGACCAATGTCGAGCCATGGCAATTGCAATTGCAGAGGTATTTCCAAATTCTCATCATCGCTTATGTCTTTGGCATATCATGAAAAAAGTTCCAGCAAAATTAGGTGGTAATGCTCAGTATAAAATGATAAAGAAACAATTGAAGAACATTGTTTATAACTCGCTTACAGTTGATGAATGTGATGAGAATTGGAAGAAAATGATTTTGGAGTTTAATTTGGAGAATAATGATTGGTTGAAATCATTGTATGAAGAACGGAAAATATGGATACCTGTATATGTTAAAGATAACTTTTGGGCAGGTATGTCTACATCTCAAAGAAGTGAAAGTATGAATGCTTTTTTTTGATGATTACATCCATTCGAAAACATCCTTGAAGCAATTTGTTGAGCAGTATGATAATGCTTTGAAGAAGAAGATTGAGAAAGAAAAAAGTTTAGATTTTGGTTCTTTTAATTCCATCATACCCGTAACAACTGGTTATCCTGTTGAAAGACAATTTCAAAGTGTCTACACTAACAACATATTTAAGTTGTTCCAAGATGAAATAAGAGGGTTGATGTTTTGCAATACTTCATTGGTGAAGCAAGAGGGGACAACTTTAATATTTGAAGTGGTTGAAACTATGTTGGGTAAAAATGGAGAGCCTCTACGTGAAGTTTCCTTTAAGGTACACTACATTGAGTTAGATTGCCAAGTGAAGTGCATATGCCGTCTATTTGAGTTTCAGGGAATTTTATGTAGGCATGTGATCTCTGTGTTGATAAACAAGAAGGTGATTGAGATTCCTATGAATTATATTATGAATCGATGGCGCAAAGATATTAAGCGTGGATATCAAAGTATCACTAATATCTATGATGATTATGTTTGTGATGGAGAAAGGCATCGATATAATTTTCTCACACCATTGATACAAGAGGTTCAACAACTTGGGGCAAAAAATGAAGACAGTTGTTCTTTTTTGGTAGAAATTTTGAAAGATACAAAGGAAAAACTAATTGCTATTGATCTTGATCATTCATCGGCTGAAAAAGATTGCAGTTTATCATCATTAACTAAAGATGGGGAACAACTGAAGGAAGTATCTAAATCTGGTGCAAAGAGGATACACTCTCCATTAAAAGTACGATCTCGAGGTCGTCCACCCACAAAGAGAAAACAATCTAAGATAGAACAAATTATAAAGAAATCAAATGCAAAGGACCGAAAGAAGGTTTGATAGTAATTAGCTTATTATATTGTAGCTAAAGATTTCTATTAACTATTTATTGGTTTCTTTATTACAGGTATGTACTGAGAAGAAGCTTGTAGCATTGCATGATCACGCGTCGCCTTCACATTAGTGCACAACTTTTTGGTAAGTGCCGGACCGGCGCTAGTATTTTGTAACCAAGTACATCCTCTCTTTACTTGATCCTTAAGTGCACTATCAATAGTCTGTGACTCTGCTAATCCTTGAAGTTTTTTTTAGTTATTTTATGTTCAACCTCATTGAAGAATTCATTGACACTAACCTGAACATGACAGGTATATGAATTCATGATTTTTATTTATTTTTTAATCAATGTTGTATGCATGCAGATCTTTGTAAAGGTGTCATTTTCATCAAATTGAATATTATTGAGTAATTTGTCTCAACTACTGATCTGTTATGTTCAGTCGACTACATCCATGAATATTATTCAAGATTTCACTCAGTTAAATTCTTATCTGGAATTGTTTCAATCCTAGTTTGTTAACAGTTATTTATAATCGTGAATAGTTATATGCTGCCAGTTTTAAGACGTTCAATTTCCATTAGATACAGTTATAGGGCGAAGAAAAACATCAGTTCTGCAAAAGTTCATCTATAGTTAAGGGTCATACTTCAAAAATTCAGCATCGACCTGGTTAAAAATTGCAGCAGCAAGGGTAGAGTAATCCCCTTTTCCATTACCTTTATGACTCAGGTACAAACAGATTCGGAGGAACTACTGATAATAAAGACTCGCGAATCTCTTCTTGGTGCTTTGACAGAGCATGTGAAGTCCAATCATGAATACGAGTAAGTGCCATTTGAACATTGGTTGTGATTGAAAATGTTTAACTGATGAGAAATCAATCTGCAGGTTCAACCTCCCTGATTGGTAAACTAACAATCTGAAATTGTTGCAGGGTTCCTGAAGTGATTGCGTTGCCCATCACTGGTGGTAATCTCAAGTATCTTGAGTGGATCAAGGACAGTACTAGATCATGAGGTTTTTCCCAGGGAATAGTTTTGAGCGTGTGAGGCAGAGTTTTCCTGCTCGAATGGTCATTGTTTAATAAGTCGAGTTTGAAGGACTATCAGTTAAAACTATCGGGCCTCGCATGTAGATGGTGAAGGAATGAGTTTGTTTGCATCTCGGTTTTTTGTATGCAGTTACGTTTGTTTACTGGTGCATGTTTTTGTTTGACGCTTAAAAAACAGTGATCCGTCAACTAGAATGTTGGCGAAATAGCGTTCAGTTCTCAGGCGTTCTATTCGTCACTCAACAATCCAATTTGCTCAATTTGTCCAACCGATCAATTAGCTCATTACGACATGATCGATTCACTTGGTCTGTACCACTTGATTAATCTGCTTAGTCCATTTCGCTCACCTGGTATGCCCTACCCAATCAACTCTAATGGTTCAGTTGGGAACTTGTGAAAGTGTTCTTGATTCAACTTTAGTCACTCTTAATCAGGTAATGGTTTCAGGATGCAAACTTTTCTAATTGATTGTGAGGTGAGGTGCAAACTTTTCTCGGTGACAAGCCAAACGATCCAGATAAATCCGATCTATCATGCAACAACATTTAAATGTTATAGTAATATATGGTATGTAAAAATTTCATACAATCACTGTTATCAATTAGTGCAGAGATGACTACTAGGTGGTTTAATATAAACGATAAATTATGTCATTATATGAATAACTTTGAATTGGTCAGTGGCACTTCAATGCAATTCTGGAAAAGAAAACCATGGACTGGCACTGCAATGCAATTCTGGAAAAGAAAACCATGAGTATACAATAAAATTAAGATAATTTGCGTAAAAAAAAGAACACTAGATTGAGCGCAGTGTCATCTGTGGACCCTAGCAATTAAAAAAAGAAAAATTCAAAACATAATGTAATTTTCTTAGTACACATGTACCAACAGCAACAGGAAAAATCATCTCCAATCAAAACATTTGTCTCATCATATTACAACACCAACATTACTCAATACTAATTAACAAGATGAAATACTAATTTTCCTATCAAAAGTACAAACATTTGTCTCATCATATTACAACACCAACATTACTCAATACTAATTACCCAGATGAAATAACAAACTAATTTGGTATACAGCCAAAAGAAACAAGTTCACAATCACTAATATCCAAACCAACATCGGTACATTCCAATTTCCTAGATTATGTCCATCAGAAATAATTTGTTCACTTCCTAACTTTGACTCTATCTTCGCCCGCCTCCTAAAACATATATTACTGTTGTCTTCATCCAACACAGTATCGTTCATGACCCACTTTAACCAACCATGATGCCTACAACCATAATAGAGTCTTCCTGGGTTTTTGGTCGATCTAGAAACTAACACCAAAGCTCTTCGTCCGCAATCCCTGCATGTTATAGTTTCAAATTTCGAATTGTCGATGTTGCTGTTACTTGATGATGCCATGATGTAGCAACCTAATAATAACATTTTCAATACTTAGTTTAAAAATAAATAAATTATAACATGTAGAGATTGAACAAATTACAACAGTAAGAGATTGCATACTAAATCAATTCGAATAACATGTACAAAGAATATTCTTGCAATCCCAGCAACATATGTTTTATATTTTAAAACCCTCTCAGAAACATATCAAACAAACATACTACAAGGTCACTGAATATTTTGTACTCTAAGCTTGATATGCAATGACTTTTCTTTTCCTAACATGAGGTCCAGCTCAGGGTTACTTGAATATTTTGCTAGATCAAGTTAGTTTGTTTTTCTTATGATTAGAAATGACTTTTCTTTTCCTAACATGAGGTCCAGCTCAGGGTTACTTGAATATTTTGCTAGATCAAGTTAGTTTGTTTTTCTTATGATTAGAAATAGCAATCAGGGTTACTTCAGGATTAGATTATTGTATAAGAAAAATTATGGGGTTTCATTTTAAACATATACGAATATGCTTGATGGAACTTATATATTCACACCAAAAACAAAAACCTGCAACTTGTATGACTGAAGTCTCTTCCACTGTTACCTAAAAATATGCGGGTACAATAAAAGAATTCAGAAAAAAAATATAGTTCGGATACATATAAATAATTTACCATAGCATAACAATGGAAGCAAATTCAGAGAACTAGAAGAAAACAGATTATTCAATAGTGTGCTTGCATTGTCTAAGCATTCATGAACATGATAAGGAACTAATAAAATTAGAAAAGTAACAAGGACTTTCAAAGAAAAGTCAAGGATATTTATTATCCTTACAAGGATAATAAAATAGAGAACAGGTATACAAAGACCTTACAAGGATATTTATTACTTACCACACCAACACACACATGGACTATAAAATAATGAGAAAGACAACAGGATATCAGCATTCTTTCAATTATTATCATGTTCAAATGCCTTTAGTATCTCAAGGTATCAATATCTCTTCAAAGCCAGACAAAGTCAAGGTCATATTCATATGCTTCTGGATCATGAATCAGCAGAGTTGTTTACAACTGATAATGATTTTAAAAGAAATTGCTTTTTGTAGACAACTCATTGACCAATTGTGCCAATGTCAAAGTTATGTACCTTCGCAAATTCTAGATCTTTTCTAGGTCTATCATATGACGAAAGAGTAACAGATCCCAGAATGGTTTCGATGACCTTGCTGGCATAATTACAGTTGATTACAGAAGAAGAAATCTGTCCCAAATAAGATGAAGATGAAATCTAAATCTAACTTGTTGGCATAGTTACAGATCCCAGCGAAAAATCTAACTTGATCTAAGAAAATTCTTAGGGTTTGGGGCAGATTTTCGGGGCCGAAGATGCTACAATGCAAAAGAAAATGAAAATGAAACGGGGCAGATTGTCCCAAATAAGATGAAGATGAAAATGAAAATAACCTTGAACAAGCTACTTCCTTTCTCCCAAAGACAGGCGGTCAAGATTGGCGAAACGGGGTTTCGATCCGTCAAGAACGACGCTGAAGACGCTGCACGAACAGAGAGGAAGAATGGCGCCGGATCTTCCGCAGCTTGTTTGGGGAAAAACTTTGAAGCCGACTTCAAAGTAAAGGCCGTCGACGACCGCCTTTGGTCACGCGCCGCCTTCACAAGGATTTTTCGCGGCCTTTGGTCTGGCCCTTCGGGTCTTCTTCGCCTCTCCGACGTCGAGGAGAAACGCAGCTGGATCGCGGCGGAGGGGATCGCCCGTCGTTGTCGTGGAGGCGGAGGGGATCGCGGCGCCGGATCTTCCGCAGCTGGTTTGGTGGAGAAACGCAGCAGCGAAAAGGTAAAGGGGAGTCGGGCGAGTCGGTGGAGAAGAAAGAGAAATCCAAATCCCGCTCGTTTTTTGTTTGCGAAAAAATCTCTCTCCGCTCGATTTTTTTTTTCTTTTCGCTGATAAGCTGGAGTGCCACGTCGTCGGCTCCACGTCATTCGCTGCGGCTTCGCTGAGATTTTTCGCTGCTTATATCATTACTCATAGAACAAATATGGCCCGGGACAACAGAAAGGGAAAGGAAGAGAAGATAAAAGAGTTAAAAGGCGAAATCAGTCAGTAAAGATGGAAGAGGAAAGAGGAAAGTGGGAAGGGGGGAAAGGAAAGAGACGTATGGTAATGCATCAGTACAAGAAGAGTTATAATGAGAGAGAAAAATAATGACAAAGAGCACAGGAATCAAAGGAGAAAGAATTTAAAAGCCATGATACGGCACTCGATTGCTTTATGATTGGTAAACGGCATGCATGCATGGGCTCGACTTTTCATGCATGACGTGGCAACGCATGTTTACATGGGGGGAAAATAAAAAATAAACACAGTGATGCACGTAGGGACGGACCTGGTGCTTTCTGCATACTCGCATTTCTGAGTTTTTTTTTTAAATTTTTGTTTTGAATTCTACGATTTTATGTAAAAATTATTTAAAATATTTATTTTAAACTTTTTTTTTTGCTTTATGTTCATTTTCAGATAAATGAAATCAGTGTTTTTAAACTAGAAATCAGCCCATACGGTAACAATAAATTCATAGGCCCAACTGGTGGTGGGAACAGTGGCCTTATTAGCCCATTGAGCCTTAAATTGATGAGATGGTGGTTCTCTCTATCTACCCGTCCAAACCACCCCTTCTTGCTTAATTGCGAAGTATTCCTCCGGCTTCCTTTTAATTAAATAAACCTCTCATCTTTCTGCCTCACCAGCAAATCACTGGAGTAGGGATGGCCAACGGCGAGATCATCATCCTTCCCTTTCATGATTCCGGCCACGTATTTCCCGCCACTGAGCTCGCCGCCCGCCTCGCCGCCCGGAACTACCGCGTCACCCTTCTCCTCCCTTCGGCTTCCTCCACCAACTCCTCCTGTCTCAATCCCCTCATCCAAATTGTGGAGCATCCCAGGCCTCATCCCCCATCAGCGTCGCCGGCGTCGTCCTTTCCTCCTCCCTCGCCGCCCTTTCAGGAGGATTTCTCGATCTTCCGAGACCTCCTGCTCGAGAAGATGCGTGGGGAGGATCGATCTGCTCGCCCGGTGTGCGCCATCGTGGATGTGATGATGGGCCAAGCGATTGATGTGTGCCGCGAGTTCGGCCTGCCGGCGGCTATCTTCTTCACTTCCAGCGCTTGCTCGGCCGCGATGGATCACGCTGTGGCGAAGATGAGATCTGGAGAATCCGACGCACTTCGAGGATTGCCGAAGGAGATGGCTCCATCGACCACAGACCTGATGCGGGCCGGTCCGCCTCCATTACATTCGAGCGACGATCTTCCTCCGCCACGGCCTCCGTTCGAGCATTGGCACCGTGGTGGAGGGCCAATCCCTCCGCCTATAGTTCCGGGTGGCGATCTCGTTCAGCCACCGCCTCCATTTGAACATCGGCACCACGGTGGAGGGTCGATCCCGCATGGCCCGCCGCCGGCCCTCGCACAAATGGACGAAGCGATCTCCCTTCTCTTCAACACGTGCGACGATCTGGAGCATCCATTCCTTGAATACCTAGCAAGCGAAGTGAAAAAACCGATTTGGGGCATTGGCCCTCTGCTCCCGTCTCAATTTTGGTCTGCCGCAGGCTCCGTCCTTCGCGATGGCGAAATCAGGTCTACAATAGGAGAAGGTAACCCTGACGCTATCTCAGAATCTGACGTTCTCGAGTTCCTCAACTCAAAGCCCCATGATTCCGTGCTCTATGTCTCCTTCGGGTCGATCGTCATCCCTAGCGATGAGGAGCTCCAGGAGCTTACGCAAGCTCTCAAGGAGTCGAACCGCCCATTCATTTGGGTCTTGCAACGACACACACGGCAACCCGACACAACCAAGATATACTTCCCTGAGGGGCTGGCGGAGGAGGTCAAGGGAAGGGGGATGGTGATCCACGGTTGGGCGCCGCAGCTGTTGATACTGAGCCATCCGGCAGTAGGGGGGTTTGTGACGCACTGCGGGTGGAACTCGACGGTGGAGGCGCTCGGCCTTGGCGTGCCCGTCCTCGCGTGGCCGGTGCACGGCGACCAAGTTTGGAATGCGAAGCTGGTGGTGCGAAGGCTGAGGACAGGGTTGGACATGAAGGGCGGGAGCGGAGGGATGGTGACGAGGACGGAGTTGGCAGAGGGGATTGAGCGGCTAATGCTAGACGAGGAGACGAGGAAACGGGCAGCGACAGTGGCATCGGAGGTGTTTGCTGGTGGGGCGATCAAGAGCTCGGAGGCTGCTTTGGGCACGTTTCTAGAGTTCGTGGAGAGCAAGCGTAACACGTCATAATAATGGAGGTCTCCAAGGCTAACGAAACACATGAACCGTTATTGACACCGTCAATGAAGGTGAAAGAGACTATGAGCAATAAGGAGTTCATTACCCTTATTTCTGATGTTTTAATTAAGAGTAGACCGTTAAAATTGTGTAGTGTGTATGATGTACTGGTAAAAAAAACTACGTATTTTAAAAAAGAATTAAAAACACAAAATGGATAAAATTTTAGCTGAAGAAGCTTGTTAAAATACTTTTTTATTACTTGCCATAAACATATTGACGTCAAATGCCTTGGAATATTTACATTTTACTTTGAAATAAAAGTATTTATTCAATCATTTTAAATCATCATCAAATTAATTTAGTTAGACCATTTGTAGTCAATTAAATTATCATCAGTTAGAAAGAAGTATTTTTAATATTAAAATAAAATATAAGAACATTTCATCATCAGACTAAGGAATTAAATGAGCACGTATTTTTTAAAACAACCTAAGGATATTTTTCTTATTAACATCAAAAAAGCAGTTGATATTAATTTTTTGTAATCTTTGTAAAAAATAAAAGGACACTATAACTATTCTAATCAAACTTTTATAAATTTTAAAAATTATATATATATATATATATATATATATATACATAATATTCTAAAATTCTAAAATATTTTTAAAATACTATAAAATATAATTTTTAAATCCCATTTATACTCGGTACACTGTTATGTGAGCACACAAGCAACAAAAATATAAGTATCGATAGTACCATATACAATAAACTACTAAACATCGTTATACAATTTAACGAAAAGTTGGATGTTTGTTTGCACCTGAAATTATTGCTAAGCATCAGGCTTCTAAATAGTAAGTTACATTTACAGGAATGGGCAAGTCAAAAAGATCAGAGCAACCAAGCATAACCAGCAAATGTTTGCAACGAATTTATTGTAAATAATGTAAAATATGCATGACAACAACAGGGCCTCGACCTTTCGCATCCAACTCCTCTCCTAATCACATTTTTGCTATAAGCAACATGCTTACTGCAAAAAGTTTACGAGCATCAGCGTGTGCTATGATACAATTGCCATGTTGACACTGTCAATCAGAAGCATTCTGTTCAGGAGAAGAGACAAGATCGAGATCCCTAGATGTTGGCTCGCCATCTTCGTCATCATCCTCAGAATCAACATCGCCACCACTGAACATATTTTGATTAAGATCCACATTATTAACTTGTTTTGCGAATTGCCCTCGTACCCGTGGTCTTCTTTCGGCAAGGGACTTCCGTTTTTCATACCTAATTTTCTTATCAAAGCATCTATCCTTTCTCTTCTGCCTAAACTTCACTAATGCAGCTGCTCTTCTATCTGTTCGACTAGATTTCAGTTCTGGTGCAGAAGAGCTGGTCATTGATGACCATTGTGTTGCCGAATGACTTGACTGTGAGTTTGTGCCCATTGGCAGGCACGGGAACGATTGTATCAGAGGCATATAAGGAACAACATTGTACTGATTGTACTGAGGTAGCAATGGGGGTGCAGTGTGTGTTTGCACATCATTGAAGCTACCCTGAAACATCTGACCAGGGGAAGGTATCATTGTCTGATTCACCATCCCTCGATAACACAATGAAAAAGGGTACAAAGTTGGAATGCCGGAAGTGTCAGTACCCTCATTTCTTGGCTGTGGCTCCTCAGCGGAAGAAGATTGATTTAATAATGGTGTCTGAAAGTCCTTCATATTGCATATCCTCCTGCTTGTTTCAACACCATTTCCAACAGTACAACCTTCTTGCACCAATTTGCTGTTGCCGTGAGTGCCACCAACCTCGAGAGAGTGCTCTTCAGAAATACAAGGTAATGATGGAGCAGAGTTCTTATCAACACCCACATTTGGGGTTCTGCTTGGTGCATTTGACTTAACATAAGACAAAAATGCAGACGATTCACCAACTTTTAACTGGGTCTTCTTAGGTAAAGATAACAATCTCCCTGCCAACACTAGCAATGACATAGTTCCTTGAGGAAAATTGCAGAAGACATTTGAGAATGTTAAAAAAAAAAGGAAGGCACAAAAACTGTAAGAGGACAGCCATGCCTACCCGCACGATCAGAATCAACTAGAGTATTTTGTACATCGTCCAAAGAATTTTTGCAGGTAGCCTCGATGGGAGAGAGATTGGACTGGTGTATAAGATATAAATAAATCAAACCACATTTGAAAATGCAAAGTATTCCAATATAGATTTTAAAAAGGGAATATAATAAAAAAAAGTGCGAGTCAAAGAACCTGCAGGCTTAGTTTCTTAATTAAATTTAGATCCAACTAAACAAGCAAGAAACTCCAAAGTAATCTTACCTCACATTCGCGATTATTTAACACCTTCGATTCAGGATTCATGACCATATATTGGTCATCTGTGTCGTCTGAAATAAGAATTGTACTATTTGTGTTGGCGTCACTAGGATCTGATAACAGCATCTCAAAATCATGGCAGAAGACATCCTTCTCTCTCATATTAAGCTAAGAAATGATAACCATCCAAAATGGTGAGACAATTGTTTATCACATGTATGAAGTAGGATATAAACATCAATATATGTTCAAATTGATTGGTACCATGCGTCTTCTTCTCCACATATGGGTCCAGAGGTTCAACAATTCATTCATGCGCAATGGCTTTACTAAATAATCAGCTGCTCCAAGTCGCAAACACTTTACAACCACTGAAATCTCATCTTGAGCCGACATCACTGTAGAATGGCCAATATATATTAGTGGATATGTGGAGCCAAGAAAACAACCATAATATTAATGAGCTCACTTATGATAGGAATGTGTCTCAGCTCCTTATTCCTTGCTATATATTTCATCATCTTGAATCCTTTGTCCATTGGTAAGTCAACTTCTGCAAGAATGATATCAATTTCTGATCCTTGGACATTAAGGGCGTCAATCACCCGTCTGGCAGATTTCACAGAAATTACTGCAATATGACAAATTTAACCAGCTGAATATTATTCACAATGCTGATGAAACAGGTAGCGTCATCACATTAGAGTTTTAGTAAATCAAAAGGAAAATAACACCTATATTTTGAACATTATCATACAAAAGGACTGAATTGGGCCCTGAATCAAAGTACAAGACAGGCAATATGTAAATGCACCTAAATAATCACAAACATTACAGATATATCTCTCATTTGTATTGTTTCTGTTTATTCAAGTCATGTGAGAGATATTGAATTTTCATACAATCAGGTAACAAAATCCTGAGAATTGTTTAAATTCCCTAACTTAAGTTTATAACTTTTAGTAAATCTGAAATTCACTGAAATTAGATCACGCCATTATTTACAACAATCAGCCAACACGTGAAATGACAGCTGAGTAAGCAACGACTAGTATCACCTCCTAATCAACCCTAATCATCCAAATTAACATGAAAATGACTTTTCCAGAAATTCCATTTATGAGACCAAAATGACTAAATGCGTGCATAGGTTATATATTATTTGCAATCCCATATATCAACTATGCCATACAGAATAGTTGACTGCTTGACTATACTACCTATTTGAAATATGTACATATAGCTCCAAATTTAAGAACCAAAATAAAGTTCAAAACTTATTCAAAATATTTGTGTCAGTATAAGGAATAATTGAAATCATTTCTAGTGATGCAAAATAAAATAATTAATCCAAATAACAAATGGTTCAAAGGTTAAGATGATATTATTTTATTTTTGATTAAATCTAATCCACTTCAGTTGAATCTTAATTAGATCGTGTCTTCTGTAAATCTTTTCATAAGAGACTATGATCTATCGTGTGATAATTGTTATCATTGATAAAAGTATTCCCCCATGCTCTCCCTCTCTTTTTAGGCAATGAGGTATATGATCTCACGTTGCTTTAAATGATGCCAATTGTATGTGAACCTGCCACCAACATCATTACCGAGACTATGAGAACATTGCCTTCGGATGCATTGTCTAAGGCAAGAGAATAGCTAGTGGCAGAAAGGAATTTTTAGTCACACGTTCCAAGTGCTATAACTGTAAATATGCAAATGACTGGTTTAGGATATCCTCCCAAATAACTAGCTAATGATTTTGAATTGGTGTTCCATCAGATTTACATAAATTAAATGCCAGAGTAAGTTTGAATTAGATGAGATCAAGGCCATGGAGGAGCTTGGACTGAGCCCAGCTTTAGGTCGACTTGTTGTTTGTGGTTGGGGAGGAGAAGGATGTGTACCAGAGTAATTTGTCTCGTTGAACTGATTGCATTGCCTCCTATTGGATCAACATAAAATAAATGACACAGTTTAGCTGACCAATTAATGCTGTGAAATTAGTTAGATTTTGCAATGATTCAAATTAATCAATTGTAAACTTAGTTGCAACATAGAAAATGTTTATCTACTCAATCAAGGTGCCCAGTCGTGTCAATTTCATGTCAACATAATCACGATGTGTCATTTGTTAGTCATCGCCACTATATTTCATTATTCCTCACAAGGCATATTCAGGTTGTTTGATCATGTGACTGATCCTGGCTAACATTGTCATTTGTGGCCTCTATCCAAAATATAATCCCAACAAAGATCTATGCACTATTACTTTGGTGATTTATTGAACGGAAGAATGAAAACCAGCGAGTGAAAGATAACATAATGGAATAACTTTCAAAAAGAGGTCTTTCAAAAACAATTTCAAAAATAGTATCTTTATGATTCTTAATTGCGACCCAATTCATAACAAAACATGAGGCCAGGAATGTTCCTACATGAAACAGAATTTTTTTTATGATTCGTAACCGCTAACAAATATAGGCATTGAAAGCAAAACATGAGGCTAGGAGTATCGCCTAAATGTTCAACATGTGATAATGAGAGAGTAATACCTTGGTAGGAGCACTTGCAGAGGAGCTGAAGAACATCTTGGGAACTCTTGGGATCATTTTCACAAAGAAGAATCCTGACCTTACTTCGGTCCAAGACATGGTGGCGACCAGCATCAGCAACACCAGCACCTTCTTCGAGGTCTCTCCTCCTTCCCTCTTCCTCCTCTTCGCCCCTCTCTCGTCCCATCCCCAGCACCGCCAAATTCTCTACGACCTTCGGCTACCGATTCATCCTATCGCCAAACCAAACCAAAAATCTACCAAACAAATGCCGTAGCACAGAACAATTAGATCTCGCAGAGACAACCTATTATTTCCAAATTCATAGCCCAAAAATCTACCTATTATTGAGGTGGGAACCAGTTGGAGCTGAGAAACAGAACGGCGTTGACCTCCATGGGGAGGAAGGATAAGAGGTCGAATTTTCGAAGAGGAGGAGAGGAGCAGACGCCGGCGGTAAATGGTAGGGATTCGACGAGCAGTCGAAGGTGAAGTTATAGGAAGAGTAGGAGATGAAGGCGTCAGGGCGGCGGTGAGAAGGCCATCGGTGTTGAGTGGGGAGGAGGGAAAGGGGGAGAACGAGATCGGCGGCGCTGGCAAAAGCGGAAATGGTAGCCCGAGGGTTTTTTCTGAGGCTGGGAGAGTTCGGCCCGGGTCAGTGGGACCCACTGGCCATCAATAGCTTATCCATCACTGTGTGAACCAGGAATTGGCTGGTCCAACCCAACTCTCGCTATCAGCAAGGATAGTTTTTTTTTAAATTTATTTTGAATAGTCATTAAAAAAAAATAAAAAAGATCTCTTTTTTATTTATATTGTAAAAGACATTTTTCAAAAATTTAATAAAATAATATTTCATCTATAATTTTCTCACCTAAATCACGTTAGAGCTGCTTTACACAGAAACAACTCTTCCTTTTCCTCTACTGTATACAGAACCAAAACCCAAATCACATTAAGCTGCGATGTGATAACCAGGCGTCCCTCTTCCACCCCCTCTAAGCAAAGCCAATGTCTCCATCCTCCCCACACATTAGCCACAACATCTGGACTAATAGCTCTCATAATTTATCTCCTCCGTATTGACCTTGAGATGGATTGACGGAGACCTTGAGGGTGAGCGAATCGCCTTTATACCAACATAACATGTTGACAAGTAGAAATGTTCCTTACACGGCATGTTTGCCATTTGATTGGTGCATCATTCTTTGACTAGACTTCATTGTAAATCAACAAGGGGCTTGATGCAGCAGCCACATTAACAACAATTCAAAGTAGACTCAAACCATCTGATAAAAAAAAAATACAACAGATCGAGATTCATGCATGAAGTCGTTGCATAAGAAAGTTGAATATGGTGCACATTTTATATACATGGGATTATGGGAGATGAACGAAATAGATAATGGAAGTAATAGTTTTGACAAACACATCATTCTCAAGTTTCAAAGACATAATTATTGTCATTGTTTTGGAGGCCAAAATATAAGGTTTGAACAATGCTTGCTTTGATGTATCATCAACTGTCAATTGCCAAAAGCTTCCACCTCCTTCGAATGTGCAACCAAGATTGGAGTATTGTTGGCATGCATACACTGGAGCAGGGTCTGCACGGGAGAAGAAGTTAGCTTTCCAGACGGGAAATGAAGATAGGAATAAGCCACGAGGCGCTATGGCTTTAATATGGCCTACTAGTAAACAGATTGAATCGACACGATAAGATTTATATCGGTTGATAGCTCGAAGGAGAGAGGATAATAAAACATCAATCTACAAGACTGTGTCACGTAGTTCTTAGATCAGATTAAGCAAAAAGAGGAGGGAAAGGATCTCACCCCATGAGTATCAGATGAAACTCAGTTGTCTTCGTCGTCAGTTTGTGCCTTGGCCGATTTTTGTGGGCTCTTCACTTGTGGAGACGGACCTGTTATAGGTGAAAGATATTGTGACCCATCACAGACAAAAATACTTACCACTATCTCAGCAGCTTGTCTTTATGTTTGATTAATTCGCTAACCAGATATTTCAAGCATCATTCGATAACTAAATAGTAAATGAATCGAAGAGAGATAGCAATAGGACAGCTTCAAAGGGTTATTCATGATTCCTAGCAGCAGCAGCAAAGACACCCAACTAGTGAACTCTTTGGCACAACTGTAACAAAATCTGAACTAGGCTCAATCACATCAGCTGGTTTATCTAAACTACTCCTGATGGTTTACATATTCTACTTTCTACTGGAGATGATGATACATGTAGTGAAGAAAAACTAGCAAGATGGAGAGATAATTGTGACAACAAGTCATTAAAATTTACAAATATGAAAAGAGAATACGGGAATGATCAACATTGAACCGAACATTGTAGTAGCCATTAGCAAACGAGCATAATTCACAAATATAGTTGTATACAGCTTAAATAATTTAATTTGCCAGTTACCAAGTAGAAACTATCTTAGATGTCAACAAAAATCAGCAAATAAATTCAATACCCAATTGTCAGTACTTCAATATATCCCAAAATCATGAAGATTAAAAGAGAATTTCATACATTTCATCCTATACATATTACCATGTCTCCCCCATTCCTTGTAGATCCAGACGCATCAAACTCAGAGAGTAAAAAAGACTCTGACCTCAGTCATCTTATTGACAATAATACAACATGCAGGCCTCGTCCAAATGGCTCTTTTTGCAAGAAGTATATTCAAAATTTAAGAAATGATTTTGCTCTTCAGAACACTGAAATGATATACCTTTTCTGCCTTCTAGCCAAGCATTGGAAGGCGATATTCTAATTGTTCATGAATGTAAACTTTGAAAAATAGAGAAGAAATAGAATAGTCATTCCGATGTTAGGAAATCAAATAAGAAAAAAACAATCGTGTGAAATGTAGCAGAGCAATGAAGAATAAATTCGCAATTTTTATCCAAATGCCAATTAAATCCGAAATTCCTAGATCTAGAAAACTGGATCAATTGAGCTATGGAGAATCGGTAGGGATTCACCAATCAATACTCCTAAAACAATATGAAAGATTGAAAGAGATTTTTTTTTTGTGCAAAGATAATTAATATTCAAAGGCCTGGTTGCTTACTCCCAATGAAATAGGCCGAAGAGGGCCAACCCCTCTCGGAGGTAAGCGACATCTTCTCCTCCTTCGAGAGCAAGTTTTTAGGCTTCGGATCCTTAAGCTTGGCATCCGCAAGACTGGCGATGAGCTCGGTGACGCGGTAGGGTCGCTTCTGGCGAGGAACCCAATAGGATCTGCCGGGGACCAAAGGGAGCCAATCGGGGGCGAAATGACGGACTATCATGCCGTGGATAGCGTCATCTACGATGCGGCGCCTTCGTAGGGTTTCAATCTCGCTCGATCCAGACGCGCCCTCGGCATCGAGATCGATCTCCACGACGTTCACATCGGCAGGGATGTTGGATCGGCAACGAACTGCGAGGAGGAGGGACGCGTCGAGGGAGGGGAGGAAGGCGGAGCAGAAGGACGTGAAGGCTGCCGGCGACCGGATTAAGGTTCGGGAGGAGAGACATCGAGCCATCGAAGCAGATGCAGATGCAGGAGGCAAAATTGACGCCGTCAAAAGCGTACGGAAGCGAACAAGATCGTGTTATTAAACGAAGGGGATAAAATTGTGGAATTCAGAACCGAGCCGCCCTAATAAACACGATCAAATTATGTATTATGGTAATTTTTAAAATTCCCATAATATTTAATAATATTTTAAAATTTTATTAATGTTAAAATTTTGTTTAAGATTTTTAATTTACTACCAAATTACGTATCTAATATTAAAAATATTTTTTTAATTTTTTAAAACTAAGAAAAGATATTTTGAATTCCAAATTTAGTTTATTTTTGGCATTTTAAATACCAAACTTTAAAAAAAATCTAAAATTAATAATTTATTTTTATTTTAGTCTATCATTCACCTTCTCAATTGGACTATAAAAAAAATTAAAAATCGAAAATCGCTAGAATTCACCTTCTCAATTTAATTATAATATTTAAGTTAAAAAAAATTAAAAATCGAAAATCTTTGTTGTTCACCTTTCTAATTAGGTTATAGTATTCAATTATAATTTTTTTTAAAAAAATTGAGACGTATTTTATTATATGGTATTAAAATTATTATTTTTATAATTTAGAATAAAAAAAGTAAATGTCTAACTTTTGACTATAAAAATATTTTTAAAAATTTAATCGTTAATTTAATATTAAGTTTGAGACGTAGACAGTATATGCTCCCTTTTAAAACGCTTATTTATTAAAATAAAAATAGTTTACTAATAAAATAAAATACGATAATGTTTTAATATTAATTTAATATTTGATTATATATATATTAAAGAGAATAATAAATCTCACCTACAAAACAAATGAAATAAACTACAAATTAGAATAATTAACGGACACAAACAACAAATAATTCTTAAAATATTAGCAAGTTAAATGAAAAAAATAAAATCATATTGATTCAAACTCTAATATATTTTTTTAATTATCCGACAAAAATTATAATGATTTTTTTTCTAAATAAAGGCTGCTCTCTTTGTTTTTATTCTTAAATATTCTTACCAATTTACTTTCTAATAATTCGGCTCTACGAGAATTGTTGGTTTTTCATTTCTTCCAAACATATAATTGCTTCAGTAATTTTATAAAGGTGAATAAATGTATGTTTTTTTTTGCACTTTTAATTCAATATATTTATTTTTTGATTAGCCATAAACGACTTAAAATAATTTGATGTAACATTATCAATGATAAGATAATTTTGCATCGTATACAAACAATGATAATAACTAAATATTTTTCCTGTTAAATACGAGATATGAGGCTCCACTATTATCAGTCTCCATCTCTATTATATTCTTATTTATATTTTATTTTTTTAATATTATTATTAATTATTTTATTCAATTTCTCTCTTATTGTTATGTATATTTAAATAATTATATGAGTAGTTACTTTAATAAATTTTAGAATAATTTTTAATAGATACAAAATACACCTGACCTTCCTAATATAAGGAGCCACTATATTAAAAGAACAAAAATCCTTTACTTATCTTTATGATGGACAATACTAAATTATTTGAGATAAATATTATTCATTTTGAAAAATAATCAAAATGAATTGAATCATTCTCCATTAAATTTTTATGTATTTATTTTGTAGGATCAAATTAAACAAATGCCACAACGGTATATAAAATGTTTTAAAATTATTTTTTACAAAAATAATATTGAAGTAGTTTTTAAAATTATTTATATCTAATATTTTAAAATTTGTATTTTCATCAATTATATTTTTAGAATTCTATTATTATCTAATTATGTATAATCAATTATATATATATATATATATATATATATATATATATATATATATAATATATATATATATATATATATATATATATATATATATATATAATGCTCCGCTGCGGATTTCACATCGTGTGCATGTGCATAATGTGACTTGAGGTGCCTTCCATCATCCGATAAATCTTAAATACTTATAATATATCTTGTGAATATCTAAATTTTTTTCAACACTATAATCCAAAAGGGACGATTAAACTCTAGGGTAAAATCTTATTCACGTAAATTCAACTCCTAAATCTTAAAATTTTAAACATTAAATACCTATAATATAACCTTTGAGAATCTAAATTCTTTTCGTTTGAACACTATAACCCAAAAGGAACGACTACCCCCTAAGAAAAAATCTTATTAGCTTAAGCCCACTATAATCCAACCTCTAAATCATAAAATTTAAAACCCTAAATATATCCTTAAAAAAATAAAAAAAATCTACTGTATGAAAAAAGCAACCGAAGGTGTCTTCTGTTGGGACCTTGTCGTTTAGCTAGAGGAGGTGAATAGCTACTTTTTGATTTTCTTCCTACACGTGTTAGCAAGCGCAAACGGAAAACTTAAACAAAAACTAAAACAATGTTAACACAAACCGTTTACATGGTTCGGAGATGATACTCCTACTCCACGGCTGTCCGTAAGGTGGACGATCCCGATCCGTCGGTGGATGAGTTTCCGGAAGATCTCCGGCTAGCTCTTGTCGCTCCTTGAGGGTGGAGAAACATCGCCACAATCCCTTGACAACTTCTGAGCACTTGTAGGCTACTAACAGGCTTTACCCAAGTTTGTTTCGCCAAGGAAACTAAGCCAAAATCGAGTCCTCTTAAATAGTGCTCAATACTGTTCTGACCGTTACCAGTCGACTGGTCCTCGCGAATTTGAATGTCACAGCCTGACGATTCAACTTCTAGTTGACACCAGTCGACTGATCTAAGAATCAGTCAACTGATCTTTCTGTGCTCTTCATCAGTCGACTGATCCAAGCATTAATCGACTGCCACCTAAGATTTCCCTTCTCGAGTACAATTCTCTCAACACTAGAACCCAAGTATTTTCCTTCCCGAGTACAATTCTCTCAGCACTCGAATCCTCACGACTTAGCTGACTCTTCATCCAGCTGCCTCGACCTATTACCTTCAAGCCTTCTTCGACTTTGGCTCTCGTCCCTCAGATGCATGCAAGCCTACAGCTCGTCTCCCCATGCCATCCTTCGCGTATGCCTCGAAGTGCGCTTTCCTCAGCTCATCGTTCCTACTTCCAGCAGCCTCGACCTGTTGCCTTCAAGCCTTCTTCGACTTCAGCTCTCGTCCCTCGGATGCATGCAAGCCCATGACTCGTCTCTCATGCCATTCTTCACCGGACCCGAAGACGTCCAACTAAGTCCATGTGTATCCTGCAAACCTGCACACTTAAATACACATATCAAACACAAGGGCGAACATAACTTAAACCCTTTGTCCAAACATCAAAACACATGGTCACTCCGGACCATAGATTGCCCCAATAATCTCCCCATTTTTGATGTTTGGTAATACGTTTAAGTTAGAAAAAACAAATAACAAATACAATGCTAACAACCATTTGGACTTACATTGCCAAGTCTTCACCTTGGACTTATACCGCCAGTGCATATTCAATGCAAACATGCATGGATCCTATCACAATGCATCCTCACACCTAACCTCCCCAAGAGTTAGGATTTCTTGCAAAGGCGTGTTTGGTTTCCCATATAAACCTAACACTTCTCCCCTTTTGTCACACATCAAAAGGACTTCAACAATTTCCCTCTTATTAGATTCTTTAACCTCTAATGATTATAAACAAAGTATATTAACCCCATAAGATTATACCCTTATTTTATATCATTACAACACTTTTCGATTGTTGAAAAACAGTTTCATCCTATATCAGTCGACTGCGACAGTTACCAGTCGACTGATCCCCATCGAAAAACCATACAGTATCTAGTCTCTCTCCGACAGTACTGTTACCAGTCGACTGCCCTCTAAACCAGTCGACTGGTACCTTGAAAACTCTATTTTTAGTATTTCTGACCCAATTTCAGAAATGCACCAGAAATTCCATAATTCTCTAAAAATTTTCAAATTTTGTGGAGAGATTTGTGGTGACCGTATCTTCTTGGGAAAAATATATTAAAAAATATATCTATCACCAATCCCAAGATTGACATAAAACTCAAAACTAGCTAAATGGTTCAATTGAACCTTGGCTTAAAGTCCTAGTTTTGGCCTCATCTTGATGTCTCTGCTCATACCAAACCACAATGCATCCCTAGCATTTGTTTATATGACATCTACACTTCAAAAACCAATTTTCATGCAATATGACCCCAATGCCATATTTTATGCATGATATATACACCCAATATGCCAAAACCCTAGAATTGAGACTCAAGTCCATCTCCAACTCTTTTGGCACACTTCATGACCCATCTAGACTTCCGGAAGAAATCCTCCCGAGATCCATAAACCATGGGTCCCAACTTGGCTTCTAGAGCTCCCCCTTGAGCTCTTAGCCTTAGTCACCTCCCTAAGTGACTCTTCTACAAACACAAGACCACACCGGTGTACCTCCGGTGATCCTTGGCCTACAAACTTAACCTTCTTAACCTTAGACACCTTGTCCTTAGTTAAGTTCTTCTTCTTCCCTTGAAATAGCTTTCCCTTGCCATTCCTTAATCTTCCATCCTTGGCATGATTATATGCTACCCTAATATATTTTCTTCCATTTACCTTGGATGCACCCAATTTGACATTTTTGGGTTTTTGAACACCCAAGCACATGTCAAGTCCCCTAGGTCCAATAATGACCCTACCTAGGACTCTTTCCATTTCTTCAAGTCTTGCCCTCAAGACTTGATTTTCCCACTTAGAGCTCTAACTCTAGAATCAACATGTTCACCTTGGACATTTCTAGATCTACCCACCTTTCTAGGCATATGTCTCCCCTTTTTGAGATTTGTGCATTGATCATTAACCACCTTCCTTCCCTTAGGCATGGTAGTTTGGGTCTTTCTTGGTCTAGCCTTAGGTAATGATTCCTTAGAATTATTTACCTTGTTAACCCTACTCCTATCATTATACCTAAATCCATGATTATTCTTAACAGGCATATAAGAATTGGAAATTGGATTTATTTTCAAATAAGGGATTACCTTCCCCTTTACCTTTAAAGCTCCCCCTTGACTTAAGCTTCTCTTCTTTTCCAATTCCTTCAAATACACCCTTTTCTTGATTTCTCCTTTCTTTGGGCACTTGGAGTGGTAGTGTCCACGCTTACCACATGTGAAGCAAATTATATGTTTCTTCTCATTCTTTTTCCTACAACCCATGTTAGTTTTCGAAGAAATTGACTCGGATTTAGGGTTTATCTCCTTTTTCTTACCCAATGGACACTTGTCCTTGTAGTGTTCCTTTTGATTGCATCCAAAGCAAATTATGTGATCCTTTAACTTTACTTTGATGGAGGTGGACACTTCCTCTTGCTCCGACATTGAGGATGATCTTTCCTCCCCCTCAATCCTTGACGTAGAGACTTTTTTGATTTCTTCCTCACTTGAGGATGTGGACGATTCCACTTTCTCCTTCTCTTCGGATGTTGAACTTAATTCAACTTCCGATTTGTTCTCCTCCTTCTCTTGGACCAATGACCCCTTTTTCTTGGGCTCCTGTTCTCCTTTGTCTTGTGTCGAATTTTCATGTAGAGCTATCATCTTTCTCCATAGCTCATACGCATTCTTGTATTCTCTTATATTTGACACAATATATGGAGGTAATAAATTTAATACAATTCTAGTTACCTCCTTATCCGCCTCCGCTTCCTCCGTTTGATCCTTGGTTCAATACCGAGGTCGAAGGCGTTTTCCCTTTTTGTCCGTTAGAGCTCCAAATGAAACCTCCAATGTGGTCCAATGGTCCTAATTCATTTGGAACCACATCTCCAACCGCTTCCTCCAATAATCAAAGTCATCTCGATCGTATGGAGGTGGGATCCGAATATCCCAACCAAGCGGACCTTCCGAATTCATCTTCCTCTAGCACCTTTTCTCTTTTGGCGGTTATTCCAACAAGAGCGAATCTCGTGCTGATACCACTTCTTAGGACATTGTCGTTTAGCTAGAGGGGGTGAATAGCTACTTTTTGATTTTCTTCCTACAAGTGTTAGCAAGCGCAAGCGGAAAACTTAAACAAAAACTAAAACAACGCTAACACAAACCGTTTACGTGGTTCGAAGATGATACTTGATGGACCCAAAAGAGCTGTCACAAAAGTGGGTCTCAAATTTAGATATTTGTAAAGCTGGAAACCCTTTTGCAATCTAAGAATAAAATGGTAGTAAAGGGGCCACATGTCGTATTTTTCCTAGGGCTAGTTGAGATTGTGTGATTCGAGCTTGAATTTATGTGTCGTTAATATGTTTTTTTAGGTTTCAAATAAAATCTGGTGTTTGGTTTCAAATAGACAAGAAAATGCAATGAAAAGGAAGGAAAAATTAACTATGTGAACTTAAGCAAAATAGTATCAACTCCGACATTTAACAAGTCCATCTAGGTATGCTTTATATTCTTTTGTAGTTGTAACATATGGAGGTATGTGAAGCAGTCTTTCTTGATAACACCCAAGTATGCTCACCCCAGTCATAATGTTTTATTCTAATTTTTTATTATTTTTCCTAATAATATTCTCTGTTGCCAGTATGTGAAGCTGAGCTACATGTGGAGGTATACATTGTTTTATTCTAATTTAAATTTTGTATACAACCTGATTACCACTGCATGCTATTTAGTATGAATAGTTTCAACTAGCTGAGAACACTAAGATTAGCAAGTCATTATTTGCACTTATAAATACTGTGCACGCTCTTAATGTTGGTGAAAACTTCATTCCCTATCGAGAAAGCAAGCTAACTCGCCTACTGCAAGATTTCTTGGGCAATTCAAGTATGGCTGTATTGTTTACCTGCTTTTATTCTTTTGAATGATTGGATTGAGATTTCCATTATCATTGCTTTCGTGGCTTGAGCTCTATAGTCAGGACAATAGCTAATATAACATGTTAAACTTTTATTGACAGGCAAGAAAAGCTAGGAAGTTCCCCAAAGATGACAAGTGCTTCCTCATTTGGTTCAATTGAGAAAGAAAATGAATTTTCGTTTGGTGTAAAGGAAAGGTATCTTCTGTTAACACAATGTCTATCTTTATAAGAACTAATTCTTTATTATTTACTTTTGTTCTCAGGGAATTGCTCAGTGGAGCCACCTAATTTCAGGCAGGGCACAAATCTCCTGACATATGTTTGTTGGCTGTGGGTGGATCTCTTCTCTCTTACATATATTCAGCGCCTCCTCTTAAAGTACACAGACATTTCATCTCTACTGTCCTGGTTCAAGTGGAATTTTGGATTGTTAGAACCAAACTATCCTTAAAATCTATTTTCTCTCGTTTTAATTTCTGGCTCTTGCAGCTCAAGCAGAATGGCTGGATTTGAAATTTTGCTTTAGGAGCAAGTTACATCTGTTTGCCATGGTAGTTGTGGATGCCTGTTATCATAATTGGTTCTGCTCTTGCTTCATTACCATTTATTTCTGCTCTGAGCTTTCTGTTCAAATGTATGTTGGTAGGTGGGCTGGTCAAGCACTTTTTGGAACGCTAACACCTGATATAATTGTCTTGACACTCCTTTATAGCATAGCTAGGGTACTAGCAGTTATTCTACAAGCCAGTCTTGGAAACATATTGCGCTATTTAATTTAATATCCTGTTCTTTTGTTTCAGCTTGGCATTGCGATAGTAAATGATTTTAAAAGCATTGAAGGAGACAGGGCTTTGGGACTTCAGGTTGGCTCATAGCCCATATTTCCATAATCCTAGCATTGGTATGGCTTAAACTGACGTCCATAATTGTACATCTGTTCTCACAGTCACTTCCAGTTGCTTTTGGCATGGATATACTGCTAAATGGATTTGCGTAGGTGCTATAGATATAACCCAGTTCTCAGTTGCAGGTATATAGATACATATATAGTTTTCTCATCTTCTCTTTTTCTTCCCATGTTTCAATAGAATCCCTCAGACACAGTCTTGCAAGTATGAAATGCATAAAGTAATTCTGGAAGCTAACAAAAGGGCAACTTTTTTTGTAAGTTGAATGCCGTATTGAAAGATTTAGCACAAAAGCATCTTTTCATATGAATCTATCTCTAACTTGCTTCTCTTCCTCGTGCCATGTAGATGGGAATATTATTTCCTTTATCACCTTTTTCTGGGTTTTTGCTTCTCTGTCGTCCAACTTCTCAACTTATGCTGCAGTGTGATTATTTTGTTCAGTGCCATAGCTGACTAACATAAAATGATCAATCAAATTGATATTTAAACTTCTTATAGTCTTTGACAGATTTGGTGGAGATAAAAGCATGCTGTTATTGCCTTCTGACTGCTTGTTTATATTGATTTTAAATATAGAATCCACTTGTAACATTTTTTATCCTTGTTCCAGCGTACCTCCTTGGTGCTGATAAACCATTCTATGCACTAGCATTGCTTGGATATTCTGTGTCATCAATCATTGTGAGATATTCTGAATTCTCTGTTTTACTGGAATCCAAATGATTGTGGTGGAAAAGGTTAGCTCACGGAATCTAGCACCTTATTGGTGCTATAAAGAGGAGGAAAGATTTCGAGTTAACAAGCAGCCCCAAAGAACAACTTGTGAATGATGAAGTTTTATAGAATTATTATCAGTGTAAATTGTAAGTGAAAATTGTAAAGAGGGGTGTAAATTATCAGTTTTATAAAGAGGAGGAAAAGATTTCGAGTATTATAAGTGAATTTTGTAAACTATTATCAGTGTAAATTGTGAATATTATCAATTGTGAATAAAAATGCTTGTAAATTGTGAATATTGTAAATTGTGAATATTATCAATTGTGAATAAAAATGTTTATAAATTGTGAATATTATAAATTGTGAAAAATACTGCCTATTAAAAAGACAACGTTTTTTAAGTAACAATACACAACACGATTTTTGCGTTGTCTTTGTGCCAAACCACAACGTTTTTAAAAACCAATAGACAACGCGAAAAAAGCGTTGTCTTTGCTCCAAACCACAACGCGGAAAAAGCGTTGTCGTAGATATACTTTCTACAACGGCTTCATCAATAACGCTTTTTAAGCATTAACGACAACGCGGAAAAAGCGTTGTTGTTTCACTTTTTTCTTGTAGTGGACTCGCTTGACTCTTCTTTGCAGCCTTGACTATTGCCTTCAAGTCTTCTTCACTTTGGTTTCGTCCCTCGGATGCATACAAGCCCGCGGCTTGTCTCTATGTCATCCTTCGCGTATGCCTTTGACTCTCGTCCCTTGGATGCATACAAGTCCGCGGCTCATCCTCATGCTATCCTTTACGTATGCCTCGAAATGCGCTTTCCTTGGCTCATCGTTGCTGCATTGTCCATGGTCCCTTGGATGCACCATCCTTCACTAGACCCGAAGCATTGGCGCAATGGTAAAGTTGCCGCCTTGTGACATAAAGGTCACGGGCCTGGAAACAACCTCTTACAAAGCAGGGTAAGGTTGCATACAATAGACCTTTCCCTGGGATTCCACATGGCGGGAGTTTCTGCACCAGGTTGTCCATTTTAGATGAACTTAATTATTGATATTCAAGATAACTCTCATTGGTGAATGCTATTTTTTCATTTTGTTAATGCTGAAGTGTAAATGGAATAAACTTGAAACTTTAATTGGAGAGTGAAATTCTAGCTAATGTTTTGAGTGGAACTACAACTGAATATATGAAATTCTATTTCCACAATATGAAAAGATGGAGAAAATTGTTGAGATGTAAATATTAGAACTAAGAGTTTATCTTATCTCCGATCTACTATTTGACAATGATCCCGGGCCAGCTTGCGTGTAACCTGGCCTGGCAGCCTGGCGCTCAGCCAGAAGAAAGGTGGCTAGTGAGCTGAACGATCCCGTTAGATAGGGGGCCAGCAGGCTTAGGCCCCCTGGGCTTCCATGTCAAGGCCCACATAGTTCTGTAGTAGCCCGATCCTGAGTCAAATGGTCTAAGACTCATCCAGGCTTGGCTCCCCGCTGACGCGTGGTGGCCCACGCTCCGGGAATAAGCCCGAGCCGAAGGAGATGTTACTCAGTGCCCCAGTCGGCACCCGCATAGGCCCTCAGCCAGCCTCGTTAGTCAGTGACCCAGTCGGCACCCTCATAGGCCCTTAGCCGGCCTCGTTACTTAGTGCCCTAATCGGCACCCTCATAGGCCCTCAGCCGGCCTCGTTACTTAGTGCCCCAGTCAGCACCCTCATAGGCCCTCAGCCGACCTCGTTACTCAGTGCCCCAGTCGGCATCCTCATAGATCCTCAGCCGGCCTCATTACTTAGTGCCCCAGTCGGCACCCTCATAGGCCCTCAACCGACCTCGCTACTCTGTGCCCCAGTCGGCACAACCACTCCCTGACACCAGACTACCAGAAGTTGTACAAGGTCGGCGCAGGACCGGAGCCATTCTGGTCCCAAGTGGCGGATATCTCGCCGAGGTATTGATCTGCCTGCCACATCTTGTCCCCCCGTACCTCGACCACATGCTTTGGTGTCAGGTCGAGCGGCGTCCAACGACGCCAACCCTTAAGTTGACAGTGCCCCTTTCCTTAATACAGCATGTGTCACTTTTTCCTGCCACTCCTGTACATGCATTACCCTGTCCTCACTATATGATAGCGGGTGGCAGGTGGGGCAAGACCTGTCAGCTCCCCCGGCTACATATACCTCCTCACTCCGCATTTCCCAGGTACGCGCGATAGTGCAATTTTCATACTGTTCTATTGCCTTCCATCGCCACCGTCGTGTACTGACTTGATCATCGGAGTGCCTGGTCGGGAACTTTTCCCGGCGGGTTCTAACGGTCTTTGCCTTGCAGGTTGGGAGCGATCCAGCTCGTCAAGCCACCTCAGTGACCTCGCCCTTCTCGGAGGATCACTCAGCTGTAAGGGCGTCCGACTCACTTCGCGACAGGATCAAATTTGGCGCTAGAAGAAGGGACACCAGCAGCCTGATCGGAAGTAGAGATGACTGACCCTTATGAGCTGAACGTGGATGTCTCTCATGAGGAGTACGAGGTACTCATGGCTACACGAGCTCAACAGAGGGTTTCTCAAAGGCCCTCCCAAGCTGCCAACCAAGGGCCTCAGGGCCCAGAGCCAGTTGCACATCACATCTCGGGAGGACAAGGCAGGCCTACTATGCATGAGGGTGGTTCCGCACCTCCCCCTGTGGTTGTCCCCCGGGAGCAAGTCGGCGAGGCCCATTCAGTGTCAGCCGAGGCTTCAGTTTCTAACCTGGTGCGCGGGAGGCGACCGGATAAGGGAAAAGCTCCGGCTGACCTTGCTTTGACCATGCCGGTACGCAGTCCTTTTGCTCCCTGGATCTTGGAGGATCCCGTGCCTCGTCATCTTCGTTTCTTCACCGTCCTTGAGTACGTGGGGACCACGGATTCGGAGGAGCACTTGATGAAGTTCGAGAATGCTGCTATGCTTCAGCAATATCCGGAGGGTGTTAAGTGCCGAGCCTTCCTGACCACGCTCTCTAGTGCAGCCTAGAGATGGTTCGACCGACTCCCCGACGGGTCGATCACGAGCTTTGAAAGGTTCAAGAGGGTGTTCCTGCAGCACTTCGCTAGCAGCCGACAACACCACAAAACGAGTCTCAATCTGTTCGCCCTAAAGCAAGGACCGAAAGAAACCCTTAAGTCTTACATCCGGAGGTTCAACAAGTTGGCGATGGACATGCCAACAACCACTTAGGAGGTTATGGTTAGCGCGTTCTCCCAGGGTCTGCAGGAGGGAGAGTTTTTTCGCTCGCTGATCAAGAAGCCCCCAAAGGATTTCAACAGCCTTCTAAGCAAGGCTGACAAATATATCAACGTCGAGGAAGCGCAAGCGGCTCGGCGCAAGGAGTCGGTGGCCTCGGCACCTCCTCCTCCTGTTCACGGTGCTAGACCCTCAGGAGGACCTATCCGTAGTCCGTGGGGCCCCGCTGAGCACGTGGGTCTGGAACGACGCCACGTACAACAGGTGGCCCAAGGATGCTTCCCTGCCCAATGGAGGCCATACTGCAGCTTCCACCAGAGTCATGGGCATGCCACCGAGGAGTGCCGACAAGCCGGCCGGGGTCGGGCTCAGGCCCCTAGAGGACGAGGGCGGCGAACACCTCCCGGACGGGGGGCAAGCCGTGGTGGCCTGAACGCCGATCCAGTGGCCGAGGAACTGTGAGAAAACTCGTTGGCTGATCGAAATCTATTCCCTCAAGGGAACCGAGCGGTGGAAGAGGAGACGGAGGAAGAGCGGACCAATCAGCAAAATGTCATCCGAGGCGGCGTGCATGTCATCTCGGGTGGCCCGACGAGAGGAGACTCCCACCGGGCTCGGAAGGCCCAAGTGCTCCGATTGGAGATTGATAACCGTTTCAGTCGTGTCACGGTTTCAAATACAATTAAAGTACCGAATTCCTCTAAACTAATGTAGCATAGAGTAACTCGAGTCGTCTCCCAACGAATGTAGTTGGTACATGATAATTCTCAGGATCCTATGTTATTGCTTTTGGCTTTTGGATATGAAACTGGGTTTTGGATTTGAGAGCTATGACTACGAAATGAATAGCTGAGCAAATATGAAATCTAGTTCTAATTAAGGAAAGACAATGCAGATAAGGAAATCTACTTTACCCTAACTACAATTGCAGCAAAGAAAGACAATTTGAAAGAAGCATTCAAGAAATAAAGCATCAATGAAACCTAGACATGAAGCAAAACCTACAGCATTAAAGAAATCTAATTTAACCTAACTTACTTGCATGTAATAAAGACCTAAGACTTTAAGCAATGGTAAAAGCAATCCAAAATAGAAGTTAAGCAACTAAGAAACATCACAATTGACAGTAATCATTCTAAGAGGCATTTAACCAAACATCATATAGGCATGAATGAGAATTGCTTCGAGTACGTGCCATTTGAATTGGGAAAGTTCTATTCAATACAAAATTCACTCCAAACAAACACAAAACATTCAACAATTAAGAACAATCAATCAACTAAGAACAATCAACAAGCAGAGCTCCCAGTCAGCTGTGATGAGGAGCTGCTGGTATTGGAATAAGGAAGAAGCTGCTGTGAATTGATTCGGATGGGCTGCTGCTGAAAATTGAAGTAGGCTGATGCTGGAAATGTGAAGAAATGCTACTGCCGTAGCTGTTGAAGAGGTGCTGCTGATGAAGGAAGAACTAGCTGGGAAATAAATCTGCTGGAAGTAATTGCTGATGAAATGGAAGGCATAAAACTGCTGGAATTGGAATACAACTGCTGGTAAGAAATGGAAATGTTGTGAAGAGAAAGCTGCTGACTACTGGAATTGAAGGACGACTGTAAATGAAAACTAAGTTCCGAAGGAATGAAATCTGCTGATGAAAAACTCTGCTGGATCTGATGAAGGTGGATCGTCGCTCCCGAGCAACTGCATACGAGAGTGAGATGGCGAGGCTAGTGGAAAGTGGATGGAGACGATCTGATCGAGTCGGGAACCCCTCAAACTGATCGATCGAGCTCCGGCCGGCTAGGGTTGGAACCCCTAACCCTAGAACCCCTAACCCTAGCTTGCGGCGGCGATGAAAATGGCGGAGAAGAAGAAGGTGGCGATGATGAACTCCGGCCGGCTAAGGTTGGAACCCCTAACCCTAGCTGTGCAATGGCCGGAGGAAATGAAGGTGAAGGTGAGGAGGAAGAAGAGAATCGGGTGTGTCGAATGAATGGATCGAAGCTTCCCCTTTGGTTTTCTCCCTCTGGCATGCATGCGGCTTCGGTTCGGCTCAGCATCTCAGTGGTTCGGTCAATCAGTTGAGTTTAACCCAGCCAGTCCTTGGGTTCAGCCAAACTTGAGTTCGGCCAGCCAGCTAAGCTAGAGCTCACAGCAGTTGGGTTCAGTCAACCAGCTTCAGCGGTTCAGCCCACAGCTCAGCTTGAGTTCAACCAGCCTTAGTCCAGCAGTTGGGTTCAGTTAACCCAGCTTCAGCGGTTCGGTCCAGTCAACTCAACTCAGCCTTTGGTTCAGCCAGCTTGGGTTCAGTCAAGATTTGGGTTTGGTTCAGCCCAGCCAGAGCTCAGAAATTGGGTTTAGCCATCTTTGGTAGAAGAAGAACTTGAATACTTAGTAACGGACGGCTGAAATCAATCTGACTTCATCCAACGGTCGGATCTCTTCAGATCTGAACCAAACTCCATAGATCTCAATCAATGGTCCTGATCTACCTGTCCCCAGCTCAGATTAACCATATCAGTGGCGGATGGTCCATATCTTCCTTTTTCTTGAATGGATAGTCTAGATCATCTTGAGCTTGATCCAACGGTCAGATTACTTCTGATTTGGCTGAAATTTTCAGATCTTGATCTATGGTCAGGATTGATTCTATCTTGAACTCGGATTGACCAGAAGTTGACTGATGGCTCAGATCTAGCCGTTCTCTGGAATGGGCGGCTCCTAATAATCCGATGCTTGATCCCTTTAATCTGGATCCAATGCTGACTCAAGTCTGACCTGATTTGATCTAGGTCCATGATCAATTGAAGCCTACAAAATGATATTCAAATTTAATGCCAAAAATATCCCAAATATACAAAGATTTGAATTAAAAGCCAAAATAGAGGGAATACATGAAACCTAATACAATTGCAAACTTAAGCATATAAAATGTGAATCAAACATGGATTTTAGAGCCTAAAATAATCAACAAAAATAATGGTTATCAAACTCCCCCACACTTGTTCTTGGGCGTCTCGCACAAGTAAACTAAGGATATATCTCCCTAGATTATTCTCAATCATAGTTAGAATCAATTGAAAGAAAATTACCTAAGGTCATCAATTCTCAAAAATCTAAGCTCAATGGACTAGAGACTTGTCCTTAAATCAATAACTTAGCATTTTCATCCTTCATGATTCATTGAGATGAATTTAACTCACTAAGCCTTTCAAGGGAAGTTTTGGTGGCTCTCTTCTTGAATTCTAAGTTCATGATGAAAGTGGAGCTCACTCAAACATATATGCTTTTTGCACTACCATAGGCTTGCTTGTTATCTACTCTCCACCATTATTCATGATTCGGATCCACACCTACAAAAGCTTATTCAAACAAGTTAAAGAAGATATATGCAATAATATAGATGAAATAGAAAATTGAGAGACTTGATACTTATGACTCATGATAGAGCAAATAAAGAATATGATATGACAAAAAGATATGGCAAAGCAAAGAAACTAATATGATAAGGAAACATGGAGAAGAAATATAGCATGATAAGAAAGTGTGAAAAAATTAAGGAAAATGGAAGACTTGGACACTCAAAAATATATCCCAATGCACTTTGCCCATTTCTTTTGAGTTATCTTGCATGTATTATGATTATGGTGGAGTAGGAATTGAAGAACTGTGAAAATTCAGTGTGCCAATTATTTTCCAGCTTTTTTTTAATAGCTCACATTTTTTTGTTTTTTTTTTCACTTTTTTTTTAGTACAATTCTATTTCATAACTTCACCACTTGGAGCTTCTAATGATAGTATGCTTGCATCCTCCCCCACACTTAAACTTTTGTCCGTCTCGAGCAAACTAACATTAAGACACATTAAGGTATCCAAGTCCATGCAAAATATTATTATGAACATGAACAAGAGGGAAAGGAAATATGGAATAAGAATGTATTAACAAGGAATTTGCAAAAACGATATAAGAAAAGAAACAAAGTGATTTACTTCTATAGATGTGGTCCAATCATAGAAATATAGCTTTGAAAGAACCTAAGCAAGTTCTAGAGTATAATCACATGTGTGTATCACAAAAATTTGGTTAATTCCTCACTAGGTAAAAAAAATTCATCTCAATTCATCAATTTAGAATCCAATACTAAGAGGTACTCAAGCAACCAAGAATTTTCATCCAATGACTCAAATCCTATGTTTTGACAACCAAATTTAATTTGCTTTTAAGAGACTCTAAAATGATGTAAGAAAATCTAGATAGATACATTTATTCCTAATCATGCAAGAAGTAAAATGTCAAAAGGAATAACATGACATCTACAATAACTTTTATGCATCCTACTCTACGCAAACATTTATTAGCAAGAACTCATTTGAAAAGAAAGATTACTACTTGAAAATATGAAAATGATATTCACAATGAAATAAGAGAGTAAGAAGAAAATAACTCCCCTTCAAATAGGGTAAAGAGCACGTAGCATCCATCTTGGGAGAATTATCCTCATCTGATCAATCTCGTAGTGGACAGATTTCTCCCTTATTAATTTTGCACAAGCATCTTCCGGTGGTCGGAGACGATTAAGGTTCAGAACCCACTTAAGAGGTGAGGTGCTACTAGTCGAAATAAGAGCAACTCCTCCCTCTTGATGCTTTTTAGAAGTCCTTCCAGGAGGTTGGAGTCTGTTCAGATGGAGCACCCACTCCAGAAGCCTACGTGACCCTGCAAAACCATGTAATACCTCTCTCAATCGTGCAGGGTAAGAAAGGAGTGTAATATCATCAATCTCTATATAAAAAGAATCCAAAAATGCCTCACTGCCAATTAAATCAATGTTGGGTACCTCTATCAGTTTTTCACTGTCAATATCTGCATATGATGTGTCAAGTAATTCATCAGTACCAATAAAATCAACACTAGGTACCTCCATAGAATTTTCACAATCAAATTCTAAACAAGGTATATCAAGAAATCTGTCATAGCCAATAAAATCAATCTCAGGTGCCTCCATAAGTTTTTCACATTCAACTTCAGCATAAGATATAACAAGAGATTCATTACAATAAACAACATCAATTTCAGGATCTTCTAAAAATTTTTCACAATTCATATCCACAAAAGATGTATCAAAAGATTCATCATAACAAACAACATCAATTTGGGGCACTTCTAAAAAAATATTACAATCCATATCCACAAAAGATGTATCAAGGGATTCATCATAACAAACAACATCAATTTTAGGTGCCTCTAAAAATTTTTTACAATCAATAAAATCAGTTTGAAGCACCTCTATGCAATCTTCAAAAGAAATAGGAGGAATACTTACCTGATCTTGCTGAAGAATACCTGGAGGTTCTATAAGAGTAGATGTAACTGTGGTCCCCTCCTGGTCAAGTTCAGGTTCCATCTCAGGCTCAAGTTCTGGTGGACATTCAACTGGAATAGGTGATCCTTGGGTTCTTGCTTCCACCATGCAAGTCCTTACACTTTCTGGCTTGTCCTCTGAATTTTCTGATGTATCTGTCAATAATGGTGGTCCCTGGGGCTCTGTGCAATCCCCTACACCAATGGAATCATCTCCTATGCATGCTTCTTCCATAATATCTGCAACAACAATATTAGAAAAATTAGGACCATCAATAACACTATCATCACAAATTAAAAGATGAGAAGGGTCCTGTGGAGCTTCAGAAATAAGTTCTTGAGCTGAAAAATTTGGAATTGAATTTTGAACAGGAATCTCTGGAGGGATGCATGCTCTAGGTTTCCTGATTTTGATGACTTCTTCTTCTTCTTCCACCAACCTCCAAGTTAGTTCACAATCATGCCCCTTAAAATCCTGAGTAGCCTGAGGAGATAATTGTCCTGATCTTTCGGCTTCTGTTTGATTCAATTGATCAACCCATTTTTCAAGGCATCTTCTAAGGTTTTGAAGCTTGGTGTAGAACTCCTGTTGGTCTTGAAATGTAGCAAAAAGCTGCTGAAGTTCATGAGTAGGCTGTGAATTCTGAAAATCAAATAGTTGGGGCTGCTCAGATGGTTGAATGGGTTGATTAAACTGCTGAAAATTGGGTTGATAGCAAGGATAATGTTGCTGGAAATTATTGTTCTGAAAATTCTGAAGTTGGGGCTGACATTGTTGATTAAATTGCTGAAATAGTTGGGGCTGAAAATTCTGAGTGCCTTGCTGAAAATTCTGACCTTGAAATTGGAAATCTTGCTGACATTGTTGAAATTGTGGCTGAAAAAATTGATTTGTTTACTGAAATTGGTTGAGAGGCTGACATTGTGGCTGCCCTTGCTGAATTTGATAGTTTGGTTGCTGAAAATTCTTCGTGCCTTGCTGAAAACATTGGTTTTACTGCTGAAACTGTTGACATGGCGGCTGGTAAGTAGATGAATGACTGTTGGATCTTTGTTGGTTCATATAATTCACCCAAAACTTTAACTCTAACAGTGCACTTGTGATCTCTTTACAGTCTTCTGGTGAAAACATTTTGATCTTGCAGCCCTGTCACAAAACAAACAAAATGGCAACAACCGTATACAAAAGATAAAGCAATCAAGAATAGAATCAAAAGATATAATTATCAAGCACCACTACGTTCCCCGGCAACGGCGCCAAATTTGATAACCGTTTCAGTCGTGTCACGGTTTCAAATACAATTAAAGTACCGAATTCCTCTAAACTAATGTAGCATAGAGTAACTCGAGTCGTCTCCCAACGAATGTAGTTGGTACATGATAATTCTCAGGATCCTATGTTATTGCTTTTGACTTTTGGATATGAAACTGGGTTTTGGATTTGAGAGCTATGAATACGAAATGAATAGCAGAGCAAGTATGAAATCTAGTTCTAATTAAGGAAAGACAATGCAGATAAGAAATCTACTTTACCCTAACTACAATTGCAGCAAAGAAAAGACAATTTGAAAGAAGCATTCAAGAAATAAAGCATCAATGAAACCTAGACATGAAGCAAAACCTACAGCATTAAAGAAATCTAATTTAACCTAACTTACTTGCATGTAATAAAGACCTAAGACTTTAAGCAATGGTAAAAGCAATCCAAAATAGAAGTTAAGCAACTAAGAAACATCACAATTGACAGTAATCATTCTAAGAGGCATTTAACCAAACATCATATAGGCATGAATGAGAATTGCTTCGAGTACGTGCCATTTGAATTGGGAAAGTTCTATTCAATACAAAATTCACTCCAAACAAACACAAAACATTCAACAATTAAGAACAATCAATCAACTAAGAACAATCAACAAGCAGAGCTCCCAGTCGGCTGTGATGAGGAGCTGCTGGTATTGGAATAAGGAAGAAGCTGCTGTGAATTGATTCGGATGGGCTGCTGCTGAAAATTGAAGTAGGCTGATGCTGGAAATGTGAAGAAATGCTGCTGCCGTAGCTGTTGAAGAGGTGCTGCTGATGAAGGAAGAACTAGCTGGGAAATAAATCTGCTAGAAGTAATTGCTGATGAAATGGAAGGCATAAAACTGCTGGAATTGGAATACAACTGCTGGTAAGAAATGGAAATGTTGTGAAGAGAAAGCTGTTGACTACTGGAATTGAAGGACGACTGTAAATGAAAACTAAGTTCCGAAGGAATGAAATCTGCTGATGAAAAACTCTGCTGATGAAAAACTCTGCTGGATCTGATGAAGGTGGATCGTCGCTCCTGAGCAACCGCATACGAGAGTGAGATGGTGAGGCTGGTGGAAAGTGGATGGAGACGATTTGATCGAGTCGGGAACCCCTCAAACTGATCGATCGAGCTCCGGCCGGCTAGGGTTGGAACCCCTAACCCTAGCTTGCGACGGCGATGAAAATGGTGGAGAAGAAGAAGGTGGCGATGATGAACTTCAGCCGGCTAAGGTTGGAACCCCTAACCCTAGCTGTGCAATGGCCGGAGGAAATGAAGGTGAAGGTGAGGAGGAAGAAGAGAATCGGGTGTGTCGAATGAATGGATCGAAGCTTCCCCTTTGGTTTTCTCCCTCTGGCATGCGCGCGGCTTCGGTTCGGCTCAGCATCTCAGTGGTTTGGTCAATCAATTGAGTTCAGCCCAGCCAGTCCTTGGGTTCAGCCAAACTTGAGTTCGGCCAGCCAGCTAGGCTAGAGCTCACAGCAGTTGGGTTCAATCAACCAGCTTCAGCGGTTCAGCCCACAGCTCAGCTTGAGTTCAACCAGCCTTAGTCCAGCAGTTGGGTTCGGTTAACCCAGCTTCAGCGGTTCGGTCCAGTCAACTCAACTCAGCCTTTGGTTTAGCCAGCTTGGGTTCAGTCAAGATTTAGGTTTGGTTCAGCCCAGCCAGAGCTCAGAAATTGGGTTTAGCCAGCTTTGGTAGAAGAAGAACTTGAATACTTAGTAACGGACGGCTGAAATCAATCTGACTTCATCCAACGGCCGGATCTCTTCAGATCTGAACCAAACTCCATAGATCTCAATCAATGGTCCTGATCTACCTGTCCCCAGCTCGGATTAACCAGATTAGTGGCGGATAGTCCAGATCTTCCTTTTTCTTGAATGGATGGTCTAGATCATCTTGAGCTTGATCCAACGATCAGATTACTTCTGATTTGGCTGAAATTTTCAGATCTTGATCTATGGTCGGGATTGATTCTATCTTAAACTCGGATTGACCAGAAGTTGACTGATGGCTCAGATCTAGCCGTTCTCTGGAATGGGCGGCTCCTAATAATCCGATGCTTGATCCCTTTAATCTGGATCCAATGCTGACTCAAGTCTGACCTGATTTGATCTAGGTCCATGATCAATTGAAGCCTACAAAATGATATTCAAATTTAGTGCCAAAAATATTCCAAATATACAAAGATTTGAATTAAAAGCCAAAATAGAGGGAATACATGAAACCTAATACAATTGCAAACTTAAGCATATAAAATGTGAATCAAACATGGATTTTAGAGCCTAAAATAATCAACAAAAATGATAGTTATCAGAGATCCATCAAGTCGGCACTAGTCTGGCCCAGGCAGAGGGGCCACAAATCAGCTTCGGGCCCCAAGATCTTCAGGGGTTGGAAGTCCCCCACGATGATGCGCTGGTCATCACTGCCGTCATCGCCAATTATCAAGTCCACCGCACTATCGTGGACACCAGCAGCTCGGTCAATATACTCTACAAGAGGGCATTTGACCAGCTCTAGATTGAAAAGTCTCAGTTGGAGCTAGTGGCGACCCCGTTGTTTGGCTTCACGGGGAACCCGGTGCAGCCCATTGGCCAAATTCGGTTGGCCATATCCCTGGGTGAAGAGCCGCTGAAGAGGACTCAGTGGTCCACCTTCCTGGTGGTGGATGGCCCTTCGTCCTACAATGTCATTCTGGGCCGACCCGCCCTCAATGAGTTCTGGGCCGTCGCCTCCACCTTCTACCTGAAGGTTAAATTCCTAGTCGAGGACCAGGTGGGAGAGGTCAGGGGCGACCAAAAGGTAGCCCGGAGGTGCTACGTGGACGATGTTCACGTAGAAAGTCGCAAGGCCCCACGTCCCTTCCCTGATTGCAACATGGTCCAAGCCTCTCCTTGGTCTGAGTTGCATGAAGACAAAGAGGAAGTGCAGCTCCTCCCCGACCAGTAGGAATCCCGAGTCAAGATCGCCGTAGGACTGCCAGAAGAGCTGAAGGAGCCCCTGCTGGAGTGCTTGGCTCAGAACCAAGATGTCTTTGCTTGGTCCATCAAGGAGCTGAGAGGCGTCCGACCGGAGGTTGCAGAACACCACCTCCACGTCTATCCCCACGCTCGGCCCGTGAAGCAAAGGAAGCGAGATTTTAGCACTGAGCAGAACAAGGCGATCAGGGCGGAGATCGAAAGGTTGACAGAGGCGGGGCACATCAGGGAGGTGCAGTTCTCGTCTTGGCTGGCCAACGTGGTGCTAGTGCCTAAGCCAGACAACAGATGGCGAATCTGCATTGACTTTCGGGATCTCAACAAGGCCTGCCCGAAAGATTGTTACCCCTTGCCCCGGATTGATCAGATGGTGGACTCGACAGCAGGCAGCGAGTTCATCTCCATGTTGGACGCTTACCAGGGGTATCATCAAGTACCCCTGGCCGCCGAGGACCAAGAAAAGGTTAGCTTCATCATGGCGGACGGCACTTACTGCTACACCGTCATGTCGTTCGGATTGAGGAACGCTGGAGCCACCTACTAGCGGATGATGAATAAAGTGTAACGACCCGGAAAATTCTCGTAATATTTTCTTTAAAATATTAAGTATGTCTAGATAATTTTCCGAAGGATCTAGAAATATTAGTACGAACCTTAGTCTAGAAACCCATGGTTCTCTCATTTAAATTGAGAAACTAAGTACTAAGGGGCCTTATAGGGGCTTTCTAGTGCCATTATTATGGGTGGTTTTAAGTAGAATTTAATATAAAAATAGATGGATTTTAATGAAAAATATTAACATAATTATGGGGGAATTTTTAAGGAATTTTCGAAAAATAATAGAAAATAAATTAAAAATAAAATAGAAAATTAGTGCATGCACCAAGGATTGAACCTTGGACCTCTTGTACAACCAAGCATGCACTAACCAATTCACCTAGCAAGGGAGTGCTATGAGGGAATGAAGTGGATATTAGTTAAGGCGTAGGAAATGAAGAGTCATCAAGGGAAGAGGCACCATGACTCTTCATTTACCCCTTTTTAAAATAATATAAATATGGAAAGGAAGTTATAACTTCCCTTCTCCTCTTCATTTCTTCTTCCTCCTTGCTTTGGCCGAAAACTCAAGGTGTCTCCCCCCTTAAGAAAAGTTCCACCAAGGACTCTATTTGGAAGATCTAGGCTCTCTTCCAAGGTTACAAGGGCAAGAAGGGTTCAAGTGGCAAAGGGATTCCCATTCTCCTTCTCTTTTAAGGTCTAAAAATCAAAGACAACCCAAGGTAAAACCCCCTCACCTGTGGTATGATAGCTTTCAAGATATTTATCATGATCTAAGTTTTTGTTGGAATGATATGTTGGAAAAATCCATGGTTAGGGCTTATGGAAGTTTCGGCCAAGGCTATTGCTTGGGCTTAGGGATGATGTAAATTTTCTTTGTGCTCTTAAATGTTTCATGATGTTATGTAAGACATAGAGTATGATCTAGGGAAATTCTTGATACCCTAATGACCCTTTAGGATTTCGGCCACATCAAGGTCAAGGGGCTAGGGGAAAACTCCAATCTCTCCAAGCATGATTAATATGTTTCTTATGATACCTTATGGGTAAAAATGGTGTTAAATGAATTTTTCCATGGGCTTGTTACCCTTCTAGGGTTTCGGCCAACCCTTGCCTTAGGTCTAGGGCTTGGGGTTAAGTCCAATCAAAGGTTTAAATGATTTTTCTATGGCATAATATGTAAGTAAGGGATGTTAATCATGATCTAGGCAAATTTTCTATGGACCCATGGTCCTTTAGGACTTTCGGCCAAGACCCAAACCTAGGGTTTGGTTTGGGTTAGAGTCTCAAGAATGCATGTTATAAGTTACCATGATGCTAGTACATTTTTAAGCATGATGTAAGGGCCTCCATGTGACTAAAATCCTAGTTTATGTGTTATATAACATGACTTTGTATGGTTGATGTTAGGTTACGTTTTAATCATGAATATTTAGATCATATGCCATGAATACATGTAATTGATGTAGAAGTAGGTTATGATAAATATAATGATGCATGAATATTGATAAATGCTTATAATGGATTTATAATTCATGAAGATATATCCATGTTTTATGATGAATGCTATGAACCCTAGTAGTATGTGTTAGGTTTATATGTAGCTTATCATCCATGTCTTATGATGAATACTAGGATTATGTATGTTAGATGAAATGTATCATGTATGAGGTGTATGTTATTATGTATCATGATCATGCAAGCTTGATGAACCCGGATAAGGTTATGACTAGAACCATGATTATACATGTATGTCCTATGTTATGAATAAAGAATGATAAGTATGAATGAAGAGGATGATTATGCCTTAAGTATGAATGATAAGTATGAATGATGAAGGCATAACGATGATATAAAATAAGTATGAATGATAAGTATGAATGACAAGTATGAATGATGAAGCATGCATGTTTATTTTTTTATGTATGAGGCTTGTACCGGACCGAAGTAAGGGTCCAAGGGATGGGCACCTTAAGAACGCCCCGGTTCTGGACTACCGAAGCTGTCCACGGTTCTGGCACTACCGAAGCTGTGCAACAGGGATGGGCACCTTAAGAACGCCCCGGTTCTAGGACTACCGACTATGCTGTCCTTACCCTAGTAGGTTGAGGCTGGCTACCTCATATTTACTTAGGGATACGCGCTTATGATGTATGTATGTGGTACAAGCCGGGGACCTGACAATCGTTTTTGGTCGCGTTACGGTTTCAAATACAATTTAAGTACCGAATTCCTCTAAACTAATGTAGCATAGAGTAACTCGGGTCGTCTCCCAACGAATGTAGTTGGTGCAAGATAAATCTCAGAATCGTATCTTATTGCTTTTGGGTTTTGGATATGAAACTGGGTTTTGGATTTGAGAGCTGTGACTACGAAATGAATAGCATAGCAAGTATGAAATCTAGACTAATTAAGGAAAGACAAGGCAGGTACGGAAATCTAGTCTATCCTGATTACAATTGCAGTAAAGAAAAGACAACTTGAAATAAAGCATTAACGAAACTAAACATGGAACGAAACCTACAACATGAAAGAAATTTAATCTCCTAGCTTAATTGCATGTAAATGAAAACGTAAAACTTAAAGCAATAAGACGAACAACACAAACCAAGAGTTAAACTACTAGGAAACATAACAATTAAAACTAATTGATTTAAGAGGCAATTGACCGAACACAAGGTAGGCGTGTTAAAAATGTTGGTGCCCCAGTTGGTTTTGATGTGATCAACCAAGTTAGGTTAGGTCCTGTTGGTTTTAATCCCTCTGCTAAGTGTGCAGGAGCTTAGGTACGGAGGAAGTCGAGTGTAAGACGTAGCGGACGAGAAGGATTGTGCGGGGAAGTGAGCCGACGGGCTCGGTACAATCCGAGGGACGCGGATGCTGCGGAAGAGTACACCGGTGGAACGAGAAGGACGTGCACGGTGTCCGAGGGATGAGAAGCCGGGAGGAAGGACGCTCGAGGGGCGAAAGGCCGGAGTCGGGTTTGGGTGAGCCTAACTCCGGTTGGCCGGAAATCACCCAGAAGACGAAGAATAAAAAAGACTAGTCCAAGCGCCCAAAAGAAAAGAGAAAATTATTTGGTGCCACGAAGGATCGAACCCGAGACCTCAACAACACACACTAACCCACTTACCATTTGGACTAAAGGGCGATGGCAGTAAAATGTTGCTGATATTACTACTTACAGATTACAACAGCGACATGGAGATTCCAACAGCCATCTCGAGGAAAGATAAAGTTTTAATTAAAATAATTAAAACTTAAAGGATAATGTTACATTATCCTTTAATCAAATCCAATGGATGCAGTTTAATCCCATCCAAGATCAACCATCCAGATTACATCCATGGATCAACGACCAAGAGAAAAGTGATCAACAATCAATAATCCAGATTTATTCTCTTAGGCTATAAATAGACTTAGAGGTTTTGCTTTAGAAATCAATCATTTTATTCATTCTTGTAAAATCTCTAGCGTGTTATTTTTGTAAGGCTTCTCCGCCACAAGGATATTTTTATTGAGCGTCCACTGCCTTGGAAGCAACGTTCTCAGTTGCGACCAAGTTTTTTTTTTTAAGACGAGTGCCTCCACTTTTATAATTTTTCCCCCGTCTATTCACCCCCCTCTAGCCGGTCCAACCCGATCCAACAAGTGGTATCAGAGCCAAGGTCGCCGCAGAAGGACTAATCGTCGACTGCAGCAATTTCAAGAAAAATGGTTGGAGCCGTAATCTACCCGCTGAAATTTGAGGGGGAGTTCGCGATGTGGAAGCGCCGAATGCAGGTATTTTTTAAAACTGATATTGAATTGCTAATAATTATGAAAAATGGATTTTCAGTTCCTAAAGACAACAACGACAAGGATAAAGAAATAAAGTCGTGGACCAAGAAGGAGAAATCAGACTTTGAAGCAAACGGCAAAGCTGAATTTCATCTACTAGCCGTTCTTCCCGCGCAAGAAATTAACCGCATCAAGAATTACAACTCGGCAAAAGAGCTCTGGGAGAAATTCCTAGAATTGCATGAAGAGAAGAATAAGAAATCAGACATCGCCGCACTGAACACAAGGAAGATCCAACTCGACGATGAGTCCTCGTCAGAGGAGTCGGAAGGTCAAGAATACGCGGGACTTGCGCTGATGGCAAACCATCAAGAAGGGAGCACTGATAAAGGGGGAGAGACGTCAGAAGAAAGCGACGACGAAAGAGGAACCTCGCTTTTCGAAACCGACCCGGTAAGTGAGGTATGTCTACTTCCACCTGCTCGAATCTACTCGGTAATAAAATCCATGGTTAAGTCGATGAATAAATTGGAGATAGAAAACTCTGAGTTAAAAGAAAGATTTGGCACTGTATGCTCATCTGTTCTATCCGACCAATTAAAAATAGAAAATGAAAATTTGAAGAATCTAGTGGAGAAATTAGAAAATAATATTGCATGTTTAAGAATTAAAAAGAATTTTTATCCTGAAAATCTGAATTGGTATGTTAAAAATCATAAGGGCCAGATTAGGAAAATTCCTAAAAATTATATTCCTCCAAAGTTTTTGATTAACCCCGTAGATGAAAATTTATTTTGGATTCCAAAATTTATTTTAAACTGATAAGTTTTTTTTGTGCAGAATTCTTTTACAAAAGTTATGTTAATAATTTTCAAATATTTTCGGTCAAAATTTGAAATTAAAATTAAAAAAAAAAGATAAATAATTTATTTTTATTGATCTAATTTTTCATGATTCAGATATAGTGGAAAAACTCATTATAATTTTTTTTTAAAAAAAATATTCGAAGTATCTGTTATTTTCAGACTTGATAAACAAATTTAAAGCTGAAAATTTTTGTCTAAACTCATATCTTCATCTTCGACTTTGACAAAAATATTCAGATTTTTTTTTTCATAAATGTTCGATTTTTTATGAATCGTTTATTGAAATTTATTTTTTATGAATCATAAAAAAATTGGAATTAACTTCTGAAAAAATATGTCGTTTTAAATTTGAAAAATTTGTGGTAATGCGATTCTTTTTACTTAGAATATTTGTTATCACACTTAAAATTTTTCTTCTTCCCTAATTATATTTTCCCTTCCCTATTTTTTTTGTCCCATTTTTGCTGTGATCAAAGGGGGAGAGTAGTTCGGGGGAGGTTATGTACATGATTGCAAAATTTTTTATGCTTAATTCTGTTACAATACTATTATTGTTTGTTGTTTATCCCTAACTAAACTTGGGTTGATGCACATGAAAAAGGGGGAGATTGTTGGTGCCCCAGTTGGTTTTGATGTGATCAACCAAGTTAGGTTAGGTCCTGTTGGTTTTAATCCCTCTGCTAAGTGTGCAGGAGCTTAGGTACGGAGGAAGTCGAGTGTAAGACGTAGCGGACGAGAAGGATTGTGCGGGGAAGTGAGCCGACGGGCTCGGTACAATCCGAGGGACGCGGATGCTGCGGAAGAGTACACCGGTGGAACGAGAAGGACGTGCGCGGTGTCCGAGGGACGAGAAGCCGGGAGGAAGGACGCTCGAGGGGCGAAAGGTCGGAGTCGGGTTCGGGTGAGCCTAACTCCGGTTGGCCGGAAATCACCCAGAAGACGAAGAATCAAAAAGACTAGTCCAAGCGCCCAAAAGAAAAGAGAAAATTATTTGGTGCCACGAAGGATCGAACCCGAGACCTCAACAACACACACTAACCCACTTACCATTTGGACTAAAGGGCGATGGCAGCAAAATGTTGCTGATATTACTACTTACAGATTACAACAGCGACATGGAGATTCCAACAGCCATCTCGAGGAAAGATAAAGTTTTAATTAAAATAATTAAAACTTAAAGGATAATGTTACATTATCCTTTAATCAAATCCAATGGATGCAGTTTAATCCCATCCAAGATCAACCATCCAGATTACATCCATGGATCAACGGCTAAGAGAAAAGTGATCAACAATCAATAATCCAGATTTATTCTCTTAGGCTATAAATAGACTTAGAGGTTTTGCTTTAGAAATCAATCATTTTATTCATTCTTGTAAAATCTCTAGCGTGTTATTTTTGTAAGGCTTCTCCGCCACAAGGAGATTTTTATTGAGGGTCCACTGTCTTGGAAGCAACGTTCTCAGTTGCGACCAAGTTCTTTTTTTTTTAAGACGAGTGCCTCCACTTTTATAATTTTTTTTCCCCGTCTATTCACCCCCCTCTAGCCGGTCCAACCCGATCCAAAAAAAAATTGCTTCATGTAAATGCAATTTGAAATGAGAAGAATCTAACCAATACAAACACTTAACAATCTATCACAACAACTCAAACAATCAACATAACAAGCAAATTTGAATAAAACTCAATGCTCATATGGATCTTCGGCATCACAAATTTCTTAAAGGAGCTGTTGTGAAGGAAATGGAGAACTGTTGAGATGGAAGTAGCAGCCAAATTGATAGCTGCCGGCTGCTGGAACTAATGAACTACTGCCAGAATTAATTGAAGAACTGCTGGAAACGGAATTTCTGAAAGGGAAGCTGCTGGAATTGATGAAGATAATGCTGCCGGCTACTGGAAATCTGCTGCTGGATGCTGATGAACTGTGAAGAAGATGAAACTGCTGGAATTCATGAATGAAACAGAAATGCTTGAAGAAATGCTGGAATTGCGGACGAACTACTGGACTTGCTGAAGAAAAAGTGCTGGAAGAAGAAGATGAAACTGCTGGAATCTCGGCCTGTACGTTCGACTAGAGCTCGGAACCCCCAAAGCCCTAGCTTGAGGTCGTCGGCTGTGGTGATGGAGAGGAAGTCGCCGGTGGTGAAGGTGGATGTGGCTGGCTGCTCTCCGAACCCCGAAAGAGAAGCCTTTACTCTCTTCTCTCCGAACCCCGAAAGAGAAGAGGTGGACGTGGATCGCCGGCGTTGAAGGTGGAGAAGATGGTTGAGACGGGAACCCCTCGTCTGTAGCCGCTTCTCCCCGATCGCCCTCGCTTCTGTGGAGAAGATGGATTCGAGAGGATGATGCCCTAGCTTGCGATCGGCTTCTTTTGTTCTCGTGGCTTCAGCGATTGGGTGTGGCTCAGCCAACTTCAGCTTTGGTCCAGCTCATCCAAGCCAGCACTCGAGTTCAGCCCTCTGGTTCAGCTCAGTCAATTGAGTTCAGCTCAGCCTTAGCCCAGCTGTTGGTTCAGTCCAGCCTGGGTTTGGTCCAGTCAAGCCAACTGAGTTCAGTGGTTCGGTCCAGTCAATTGAGTCCAGCTTGGGTTCAATCTCAGCCCAGCTCAGCGATTTGATTCAGCCCTGAGTTCGGCTCAGCTTGAGTTTAGCTCAATAGCTGGGTTCAGTCACATTCAGTTCTTCAGCCCTGGTTCAGCTTGAGTTCAGCCAAGCAGTTGAGTTAGCTCATCAGTTAAGTTCAGCAATATGATGATGGAAACAATGGACGGCTGAGATCAATCTGACTTCATCCAACGGTCAGATCTCTTCAGATCTGAACCAAACTTCATAGATCTCAATCAATGATCCTGATCTACCTGTTCTCAGCTCGGATTAACCAGATCAGTGGTGGATGGTCCAGATCTTCCTTTTTCTTGAATGGATGGTCTAGAACATCTTGAGCTCGATCCAACGGTCAGATCACTTCTGATTTGGCTGAAATTTTCAGATCTTGATCTCTGGTCATGGTTGATTCTATCTTGGACTCGGATCGACCAGAAGTTGACCGATGGCTCAGATCTAGCCGTTCTCTGGAATGGACGGCTCCTATTAATTCGATGCTTGATCCTTTTGATCTAGATCCAATCCTAACTCAAGTCTGACCCAATTTGATCTAGGTCCATGATCAATTGAAGCCTACAAAATGATATTCAAATTTAGTGTCAAAAATATCCCAAATATACAAAGATTAGAATTAAATGCCAAAATGAAAGGAATACATGAAACCTAATAAAATTGCAAACTTAAGCATATAAAATGTGGATCAAACATGGATTTTAGAGCCGAAAATAATCAACAAAATGATGGTTATCAAACTCCCCCACACTTATTCTTGGGCGTCTCGCACAAGAAAACAAAACTAAAAGAAAACCACATATCTCCCAAACATTACATCCCCTATCAATACTTAAAGAAATAATAAAAGAAAGTTACTTAAGATCATCAAGTCTCAAGCATCCATGTATTTATGGTTCCAAATCTCACATAAATCAAAAGCATGGTAATTTCATCAACTTGAATAAACTAAGCATGACAAAAACCTCACAAGATGGATATATGCACTGATGCTCACAAAAATAACATATATGAAAGTGGAGTTCTCTCAAAACATTCATGACATTGCACTACCATATGCTTACTTATCTTCTACTTCTCCACTACTATAACATAAGTACACAAATCAAGAGGGCTTTTCAATGAATAATAATGAAACCAAGTGCTAACAAGAGAACAAAAAAGTAGATAACAAAGAAGATCATAGAGAGCATGAAAGAATATCAAAGAGAATATAAGAGCATTGGGGTAATTAACATGATGTATACACTCAAACAATAGGCCAAAATAAACAACTCAATCAAGTCTCCAACACTCAAAATTATCCTTTCACATTCTCAATGCACTACATATCAACCACTTACAACATCTCTCAAAATGCATGTATGGATTAACAACAAAACTCTTGAATTTCTCTAAACAATAATATCAAAAGAGTACACATCAAGAAAATATTCCTTTTTGTTCATCACTAATAAAATCTCGAATGCTTGAGGAATTTTTTTTCACATAGAGAGATTTTTTTTCTTTTCTCTTTTTTTTCACTTTTTTTTTCATCTTTATTATTTTTTCTATCTCTCTTTCTTTCTTTTTTTTTCACATAGAGAGATTTTCTTCTTTTTTTTTCATAGATAATTTTTTTTTCTCACACAAGCATTCGTCCATACACACTTGTCTCCCCCCCCCCCCCCACACTTAAAATTTGAGCGTCTCGCGAAAACTACTAAATATGTATCAAAGCATCATAACATCTCAAACTTACAATAACAGAGGCTAATAATAGACAAATAAAAATGTACTCATCATGCAATCACCCTATGCTTTCATCGAATGCTCAAGGAAAGAATAAGCTAACAAAGATATGACAGTGATAATCTAGTGACAATGAGAGGATCTGAAAGACAATGAGACATGAAGATAATAGGTGAAACGCTCACTAGTAACAGTAGCAAAGTAGAGGAAAACTAAGAGTTCAACAAGAAAGGTTGCCTCTATCATATTCATGTAAGCTTATGCTAATGTAATTTCAAAAAGAATCAAAGCAAGTTCTAGAGTGTCAAGTATCACAAATGCTATCACACATAAGAGGATTAAGGATAGACATGGTAATATCCTCACTAGGTGAACAATAAAACGTCATGCTTAATCCAACAAGATAGAGTCCATCACCACAACAAATGACTAAATGCAATTAATGTCCCCAAGCATACCAAGGAAACCAAAACTCAATAGTCAGACTTAACCATCTTTTATGATCCTCTAAGCATAATAAAGGAACATGTAAGGAGATACAACTAGAAGTCAAACAAGGTTTATTCAAGACCAAACAAAATGCAGAATGCGGAAACAAAACATGAATGCAAAGTATAAAAACAAACAAACATGCAAGTATAAACATAAAGAAAAATACGAAAAGGAAAGAAAAGGAACAAACTCCCCTTTATTTCTGGCGGTCGGAGTCTATCAAGAAATACCCTCCATCGTGGTAGTGGAGGAGTATGGGTAGCTGAGTACAGGGCTCCCCCACACTTGAACTTTACAGAAAAATTCTCAGGTGGCCGAAGGTGATTTAGGTACAAGAGCCATGTCAGAAGTGGAGTGCTATAAATTACATTAAGTTCTACTCCTCCCTCCTGATGCCTTTTGAAATTCCTTCCAGGAGGTTGGAGTCTGTTCAGATGCAGCACCCACTCCATAAGTCTTCTAGATCCTGCAAAACAATGTAATACCCCTCTCAAGCGTGCAGGGCAAGACAGAAATGAAATAATATCAGTCTCTGCATGAAATGTATCCAAAAATGCATCAGATCCAATAAAATCAGTTTCTGGTATCTCAATGAATTTTTCACAATTAATATCCACCAAGGGTAATTCAAGAAACTTATCACCACCAATGAAATCTATTTTGGATACCTCAATGGAATTTTCATAATTATTTTCCAACAAGAATGTATCAAGCAATGCATTACAACCACTGAAATCAATTTGAGGTACCTCCATAAGTTTTTCACACTCAATTTCAGCATAAGATATAGCAAGAGATTCATCACAATAAATAATTTCAAGTTCAGGCTCTTCTAAAAATTTTTCACACTCCATATCTACAAAAGATGTATCAAAAGAATAATCATAATAAACAACATCAATTTGGGGCACTTCTAAAAAGATTTTACAATCCATATCTACAAAAGATGTATCAAGGGATTCATCATAGCAAACAACATCAATTTGGGACACTTCTATGCAATCTTCAAAAGAAATAGGAGGAATACTTACCTGATCTTGCTGAAGAATACCTGGAGGTTCTATAAGAGTAGATGAAATTATTAGTTCCTCCTGGTAATGAGCAATCTCCTCTTCAGGTTCAGGTTCTGGTGGACACTCAACTAGAATAGGTGATCCTTGGGTTCTTGCTTCCACCATGCAAGTCCCTACACTTTCTGGTTCATCCTTTGAATCTTCTAATGTACCAGTCAATGGTGGTCCCTGGGGCTCAGTGCAATCCCCTACACCTATAGATAAATTCATTTGACTCGCAATTTGTCCACTGTTTCTTTCAATGTCTTGAAGCCTTTATTGCTTTTGATGATATTGTACAACTTGTTGAAACATTTCCTCCAGTCTTTGTTGTTGAGCCTCACTCTCATTAGGATTCTCAAAGCCTCCTTGATTGGTGTGGAAATCCTGTTGGTCTTGAAATGTAGAATAAGGCTGCTGAAGACCAAGAATTGGCTGTGAATTCTGAAATTGGAACTGTTGGGGCTGCTCAAATGGTTGAATGGGTTGATTAAACTGCTGAAGATTGGGTTGATAGCAAGGATGATGTTGCTGGAAATTATTGTTCTGAAAATTCTGGAGTTGGAGCTGACATTGTTGATTGAATTGCTGAAATAGTTGGGGCTGAAAATTCTGAGTGTCTTGCTGAAAATTCTGACCTTGAAATTGGACATCTTGCTGACATTGTTGAAATTGTGGCTGAAAAAACTGATTTGTTTGCTGAAAATTCGAATAAGGCTATTGAAAATTTGAATTGAACCCATGCTGAAAATTCTGAAATTGTGGTTGAAACTGCTGTGGTGGCTGCTGGACTTGTTGTGGTTGCTGGAATTGTTGTAATGGTAGCTGGTAAGTAGATGAATGCCTGTTGGTTATTTGTTGATTCACCCGATTCACCCAAAACTTTAACTCTGACAGTACACTTGTGATCTCTTTACAGTCCTCTGGTGACAACATTTTGATCTTGCAGCTCTATCACAAAACAACCAAGAAAAATGGCAGCAACCGTATATAAAAGATAAAGCAATCAGAACAAAATCAAAAGATATAATTATCAAGCACCACTACATTCCCCGGCAACGGCGCCAAATTTGACAACTGTTTTTGGTCGCGTTACGGTTTCAAATACAATTTAAGTACCGAATTCCTCTAAACTAATGTAGCATAGAGTAACTCGGGTCGTCTCCCAACGAATGTAGTTGGTGCAAGATAAATCTCAGAATCGTACCCCGAAAGAGAAGCCTTTACTCTCTTCTCTCCGAACCCCGAAAGAGAAGAGGTGGACGTGGATCGCCGGCGTTGAAGGTGGAGAAGATGGTTGAGACGGGAACCCCTCGTCTGCAGTCGCTTCTCCCCGATCGCCCTCGCTTCTGTGGAGAAGATGGATTCGAGAGGATGATGCCCTAGCTTGCGATCGGCTTCTTTTGTTCTCGTGGCTTCAGCGATTGGGTGTGGCTCAGCCAACTTCAGCTTTGGTCCAGCTCATCCAAGCCAGCACTCGAGTTCAGCCCTCTGGTTCAGCTCAGTCAATTGAGTTCAGCTCAGCCTTAGCCCAGCTGTTGGTTCAGTCCAGCCTGGGTTTGGTCCAGTCAAGCCAACTGAGTTCAGTGGTTCGGTCCAGTCAATTGAGTCCAGCTTGGGTTCAATCTCAGCCCAGCTCAGCGATTTGATTCAGCCCTGAGTTCGGCTCAGCTTGAGTTTAGCTCAATAGCTGGGTTCAGTCACATTCAGTTCGTCAGCCCTGGTTCAGCTTGTGTTCAGCCAAGCAGTTGAGTTAGCTCATCAGTTAAGTTCAGCAATATGATGATGGAAACAATGGACGGCTGAGATCAATCTGACTTCATCCAACGGTCGGATCTCTTCAGATCTGAACCAAACTCCACAGATCTCAATCAATGGTCCTGATCTACCTGTTCTCAGCTCGGATTAACCAGATCAGTGGTGGATGGTTCAGATCTTCCTTTTTCTTGAATGGATGGTCTAGAACATCTTGAGCTCGATCCAACGGTCAGATCACTTCTGATTTGGATGAAATTTTCAGATCTTGATCTCTGGTCATGATTGATTCTATCTTGGACTCGGATCGACCAGAAGTTGACCGATGGCTCAGATCTAGCCGTTCTCTGGAATGGACGGCTCCTATTAATCCGATGCTTGATCCTTTTGATCTAGATCCAATCCTAACTCAAGTCTGACCCAATTTGATCTAGGTCCATGATCAATTGAAGCCTACAAAATGATATTCAAATTTAGTGTCAAAAATATCCCAAATATACAAAGATTAGAATTAAATGCCAAAATGAAAGGAATACATGAAACCTAATAAAATTGCAAACTTAAGCATATAAAATGTGGATCAAACATAGATTTTAGAGCCGAAAATAATCAATAAAATGATGGTTATCAGGACCCCAATGATGTTATGTTTATGTTAAGCATTTAAAAGTATGATTTCAAAACTAAGCATCTTTATGTAGTAAATGCATTTGACTCATTCATACATCTATGTTATGCATCGCGCCAAGGTAAGTATATTTTATGCTTGTGTTTATGCTCATATTTCATGTCATGTATAAGTATGCCTTATGTTCATGTATGCTAAGAATTATGTCATGTATAAGTATGCCTTATGTTCATGTATGCTAAGAATTATGTTATGATAAGTATGCCTTATGTTCATGTATGTTAGGAATTATGCCAAGTATAAGTATGTTTCATGTCATGTATATATGTTTTATGCTCATGTATGTTAAGATTTATGCCATGTTAAGTAAGTTGTAGATCTATGGTGATGTTAGGAATTATGCTATGTTAGTTGTTCATATGCTTATGACTGATGCCATGACTATGCTTATGTTTATGTTCGAAGTTACGCTATGTCAGATACTTGATATGTTTATGTTTAAGTGACGTATGATTTTAGTGAGTAGGAAAGGGTTTTACTAAGCCTATGTGCTTATAGTTTTATTTTCCTCGTACCGCAGATCAAGCAAGAGGCTATTAAGGGAAGCCACAGGAGAGGCAGAAGCATGTGTGTGTGTAGCGGTGACTTGGCAAAAGATTCTTATATTCTCACATAATGCATGTCTTGGGTGTGAAAATGTTTTCTCAAATTTTATGCTACGTTTTATGGTTATGATTAATGGGTGACTTAAGACTTATGATGCTACGTTTATGGATAAGTACATACTGCTTATGATGATTATGAATAAGTCATGGAATGGTTAAGTTATGATTTGATGCCATGTATAAATGTTCCATGTGTTTAGTTGCATGATTAAAAGCATGTTTAGAAAAAAAATGTTTCCGCTACATTAAGATGTTTTTTTTATGCACATGTATGTTTAGCGTAACGACGCCTATCTCGCCACACCACGAGGTGTGGGAGAAAGGCGGGCGTTACATAAAGTCTTCCGGTCCCAGATCGGGAGAAATGTGGAAGTATATGTTGATGACATCCTCATCAAATCTGCCCGAGCTGAAGACTTGGTGGCGGATGTCGAAGAAACCTGCCAGACGCTGAGAAGGTATGGGCTCAAGCTGAACCCAGCTAAGTGCCTTTTTGGTGCTCGAAGGGGGAAATTCTTAGGCTATATTGTGACTGAGCGGGGCATAGATGCTAACCCGGGCAAGGTCAAGGCCCTGCTGGATATGCCCCCGCCCAGAAATCTATGGGAGGCTCAGCGGCTCGCAAGGCGAATCACGGTCCTATCTCGGTTTATCTCCCGATCGGCAGAGCGAGGGTTGCCTTTCTTCAAAACCCTCCGCAAGGCTACCAAGTTCCAATGGGATGCCGACTGTGACAAGGCGTTCGAAGAGTTGAAGACTTACCATGCTGAACTGCCTATGTTGGCAAAACCGAAGGTCAGGGAGACTCTATACGTGTATTTGGCTGCATCGGCTGACTCGACCAACCTAGTTTTGGTTAAGCAGGAAGCGGCTGAACAGCAACCTGTGTACTTCTTCGCTCATTTATTAAAGGGAGCCGAGTGCCGCTATACGACACTCGAAAGATTGATGTATGTGCTGTTGTTGGGTGCCCGGAGGCTTCATCCTTATTTCTTGGCGCATCCTATCGTACTATTGACAAACAGCAACCTGGGCTGAGTAGCCTCAAATCCTGAAGCATCGGGGCAACTGATCAAGTGGACTACCGAGCTGAGTGAATATAACATTCAATACCAGCCCCGACCAGCTATCAAGGCCCAGGCTCTGGCTGACTTCTTAAGTGAGTTGCATTCGGACGAGATTGAAGAAGCGTGGCGGATATATGTGGATGGTTCGTCCGCTCGATCGGCAAGTGGAATTGGTGTTTTTATGGTCTCCCCCAGTGGAGAAAAAATACACCTGTCTGTGCGACTGGAGTATAAAGCCACGAATAATGAGGCCGAGTATGAGGCTCTCATAGCCGGATTGCAAGACGCTAAACATGTAGGGGTGGCCCGAGTGATGCTCTACTCAGATTCTCAACTAGTTACGCAACAAGTGGCTGGACGGTTCGAGGTCAACAGTGATCGGTTGTAGACTTTCGTAGAAGCCTACGAGAAGCTTAAGGCTGAATTCAAAGAGGTACAAGTGAGGAAGATCCCACGAGAGGAGAACTTTAAGGCGGATGAGTTGGCTAAGCTAGCCAGCTCAGTCGGCTCATGGGTGCTTCCTCAGGCGGGCGGCCCGGCGCTGCTAGTCATGTAGATAGAAAGGCAGGCCGACTTGGAGTTAGAATCTGACTGGCGAACCCCGATCATCACTTACCTTACCCGGGGAACCTTACCGACCGACCGCGAGAAGGCTCGGTGGCTCAAGAAGCACGTGGCCAGATTCACCATGGTCGGTGACGCCCTCTACAAGAGATCGTTTTCTCGACCTCTCCTCATGTGCCTAAACGAAGAGGATGTTGATTATGTCTTGAGGGAAATTTATCTGGGGATCTGCGGACACCACGCTGGTGCTCAGGCGATGGCTCGGAAGGCAATAATGTCAGGATATTATTGGCCCACCTTGCAGAATGATGCCAACGAGTTGGTTGGCAAGTGTCTATCCTGCCAGAAGCACCAATGTCTACCACACCGACCCACAGAAGCCATGAAGGCGTCGGTGGTCTCTTGCCCTTTTGACCAGTGGGGCATGGACATCGTGGGGTCATTCCTGACTGCCGCCGCTTAGAAGAAATATTTGTTGGTGGCAGTCGATTACTTTTCCAAGTGGATAGAGGCGGAGGCTTTGTCGCGCATCACCGAGCTAGCGGTAATGAAGTTCTTGTGGCGGGACATACTGTGCCGGTATGGAATCCCACACAAGCTTGTCTCGGATAACGGGAGACAGTTCCAATGCAGGAGGATACAGGAGTGGTGTGCTAAATACGACATAAAGCAGGCCTTTACCTCTATAGCTTACCCGCAGAGCAACGATCAGGCAGAAGTGGCCAATCGGGAGATTCTCAGAGAGTTGAGGACTAAGCTCGACCACGTTGGTGGAACATGGGTAGAGGAGCTCCCGAGCATCCTATGGGCCTTGAGAACCACTATCAAAGAAACAACTGGATGCACGCCTTTCCAGCTGGTTTATGGAACTGAAGCAGTGATCCCGGTCGAGGTCGGGTGCGAATCGGATCGAAGGGCAGCATATGATGACGATAATCCGGAAAGACGGCGTCTGGAGCTGGACCTGGTCAACGAAATTCGAGACAGACCAGTGGCTCGGATGTTCACGTATAGGCTGAAGGGTGTTGCCCAGAGCATTTCAAGTGGGCGACCTTGTCTGGAAAAGAATCAAACCTGTGGGAGACGTAAGCAAACTGGAGCCGCAGTGAGGATGACCCTTCAAGATTGTTCAAAAGCTCTCTTCGGGAGCATATTACTTAGAAAATGAGAAGGGAAAAAGGTTGGATCGACCCTGGAGTGCGATCCACCTTCAGCCCTATCGGGTTGCCGAGTGAAAGGTGATGATGTAAATGTAAAACACACCTGACAAGTGGAAGCACATGGTCCTTACCCCACTCGCAGATGTACCAGACTCTCGAGCCAATTTCCCGCAGCTCGGCTGCTCAGTAAGACGCGTGGCGTCCCACGCTCCCTGAGTCCTGCTCGACTGTGTGTGCTATATTTCCCGCAGCTCGGTTGCTCAGTAAGATGCGTGGCGCCCCACG
>JAGFNQ010001550.1:424120-515973 GCA_024364735.1 Boesenbergia rotunda
CTGCCACTCAGGAGGTTATGGTTAGTGCATTCTCCCAGGGCCTGCAGGATGGGGAGTTTTTCCGATCGTTGATCAAGAAACCCCCGAAGGACTTCGATAGCCTTCTAGGCAAGACTGTCAAATATATCAATGTCGAGGAGGCGCAAGCCGCTCGCCGAAAGGAGTCAGTTGCCCCGGCACCTCCTCCCCTGTTCACGGTACTAGACCCTCGGGAGGACCTATTCGTAGCCCACGCGGGCCTGCCGAGCACGCAGGTATGGAACGGCACCGTGTACAGCAGGTGGCCCAAGGGTGCTTCCCTGCCCGTTGGATGCCATACTGTAGCTTCCACCAAAGCCATAGGCATGCCACCGAGGAGTGCCGGCAAGTTGGTAGGGGTCGGGCTCCTGCCCCTAGAGGACGAGGGCGGCAAACACCTCCCGGACGGGGAGCTGGCCGAGGCGGCCCGAATGCCAATCCGGTGGCCGAAGAACTGCGAGAGAACCCCCCGGCTGCCCGCAATCTATTCCCCCAAGGGAACCGAGCGGGGGACGAGGAGACGGAAGAAGTGCGGGCCAATCAGTAGAATGTCATCTGAGGGGGCGTACATGTCATCTCGGGTGGACCAACGGGAGGAGACTCCCACCGTGCCCGGAAGGCACAAGTGCGCCGACTGGAGATCCATCAAGTCGGCACTAGTCTGGCCCAGGCAGATAGGCCACAGATCAGTTTTGGGCCCCAAGATCTTCACGGGTTAGAAGTCCCTCACGATGACGCGCTGGTCATCACCGCTGTCATTGCCAACTATCAAGTCCACCGCACCATCGTGGACTCTGGCAGTTTGGTCAATATACTCTACAAGAGAGCGTTTGACCAACTCCAGATTGAGAAGTCCCAGCTGGACCTGGTAGCGACCTCGTTGTTTGGCTTCACGGGGAACCCGGTGCAGCCTATTGGCCAAATTCGGTTGGCCATATCCCTAGGTGAAGAGCCGTTGAAGAGGACTCGATGGTCCACCTTCTTGGTGGTGGATGCCCCTTCGTTCTACAATGCCATTCTGGGCCGACCGGCCCTCAATGAGTTCTGGGCTGTCGCCTCCACCTTCTACCTGAAGGTTAAATTCCCAGTCGGGGATCAGGTAGGAGAAGTCAGGGGTGACCAGAAAGTAGCCCGGAGGTGCTACGTGGACGACGTTCACGTAGATAGTCGCAAGGCCCCACGTCCCTTCCTCGATTGCAACATGGTTCAGGCTTCTCCTTGGTCCGAGTTGCATGAGGACAAAGAGGAGGTGCAGCTCCTCCCGGATCGGGAGGAATCCCGAGTCAAGATCGCCGCTGGACTGCCAGAGGAGCTGAAGGAGCCCCTGCTGGAATGCTTGGCTCGGAACCAAGATGTCTTCGCCTGGTCAGTTAAAGAGCTGAGAGGCGTCTGACCGGAGGTGGCGGAACACCGCCTCCACGTATATCCACACTCGGCCCGTGAAGCAAAGGAAGCGAGACTTCAGTAACTAGCAGAACAAGGCGATCAGAGCAGAGATCGAGAGGCTGACGGAGGCAGGGCATATCAGGGAGGTACAGTTTCCAGCCTGGTTGGCCAATGTGGTGCTAGTGCCCAAGCCGGACAATAGGTGGCGGATCTGCATCGACTTTCGGGACCTCAACAAGGCTTGCCCAAAAGATTGCTACCCCTTGCCTCGGATCGACCAGATGGTGGACTCGACAGCTGGCAGCGAGTTCATCTCTTACCAGGGGTATCATCAAGTACCCCTGGCCGCTGAAGATCAAGATAAGGTTAGCTTCATCATGGCAAATGACACTTACTGCTACACCGTCATGCCATTTGGGTTGAAGAACGCTGGAGCCACCTACCAGCGCATGATGAACAAAGTCTTCTGGTCCCAGATCGGAAGAAACGTGGAGATATATGTGGATGATATCCTCATCAAGTCTGCCCGAGCTGAGGACATGGTGGCGGATGTCGAAGAGACCTGCCAGACGCTGCGGAGGTACGGGCTCAAGCTGAACCCAGCCAAGTGCCTTTTTGGTGCCCGAAGGGGAAAATTCTTGGGATATATCGTGACCGAGCGGGGCATTGAAGCCAACCCTGGCAAGGTCAAGGCTTTGCTGGATATGCCCCCGCCCAGAAATCTACGGGAGGCACAGCGGCTCGCCGGGCGAATCACTGCCCTATCTCGGTTTATTTCCCGATCGGCGGAACAAGGGTTGCTGACAGGCCCAAAATTACTATGTTATTGTTGTCACGAAATTGGGTCTATCAAATTTAAATGTGAATGAATAAATGAATAACTGCTGGAAACCCTTTTTACAATCAAGAATATGAAAATGTAATATAGGGGCCACAGGTCGTATTTTTTTCTCGGGGCTAGTTGACGTTGTTTGATTCGCGCTTGTATTTAGGTGTCGTTTGTGTTTTCGGGTTTCAAATCAAAATTGGGTTTTGGGTTGCAATTGGAAATAAAAACTCAATGAAAAGGCGAGGAGAACTTAATCATGAACTAAACCCAAGTGATTCCAACAATGAACTCAAATAATTTAGAAGCTCAAATGCACTTAGCCTAATTCAGAAAACCAATCTGATATGAAATCATACCAATTTCGATTTATGCTAATGCAAAGAACTTCTTCAAGAGTTATTACTCAAAACAAGCCAAATGGAAATCAATCTTCAACCAAATTGGTACAAAACCAATTGTCAATGCTTTACTTGATACACAGTGCAAAGTAAATAACTGCAAAGTTTTACATGTCATGCATTGGATGCAAATCAAACAAGCATACTGATGTGAAGTAAATGGGTGTGAAGCAAACAAAATTAAGTGCGAACTTCAGCAACAAATGAATGTACAACGATTGCAATTGGTACACAAGATGGACTGATATGCATATTGACTGAATTCCTACATGTTCAGGAAGTGCAGAACATATGCAGAAATGATATGCAATACTTCATAACCGAACTGATCTAATTTGAAACTGAAACACAGCAGTATTAGCAACTGAATTCGAATGCAAGAAATGGAAAACATGAATTAGATGCAGAATTTCAGAATTCCCTGCCAAGAATCAGTAAGTTGAATTCAAATTCAAACCAAACATCTAAGATCAAGTTCTCTATTCTAGTGTTCAGGGAAAATCAGAGAAGCTACTGATAATTTGCTACGGCTTCAGAGTTTATTAACTCAAATCTTTACAGCTATAAAAAAAAACAGAACTGATGTGCAGCTAGGGATTCAGAAATTCAGACCAATGCAGAAATTCAGCAACTTGGCAATGCAGACAAGGAAACTACAATTTGGAAGTCACCGAATGTGAAATCACTACCCTTAAACAGGCTGAATTTGCTGTGCAGAAACAATCTAATCAATTCAGAAACAAGCGGAATGAAAGGATAAACAAAAACTTCAGAAATCCAGCTTAAATAAGATGCACAGAATTGCAGCTACTGCAATGTTCAGAAATAAATAAAAGAGACAGAAATGAATGAATTCAGAATCTGCCGAATGCCATTGGAAGCTGAATTCGGATGCAATAATTCACTGAAAGGGTAAGTTACTGGACTCCAATCAATGTAGACTCTTGTCTTGATACAAAGGCAGGATTCAATAGCTTGATACGCAGGAAATTTCAGAGATAAAAATGAAGTGCAGAAATGGTAATCAATTCAAAACAGCTAATTCAAAATGAAGAAATAAAGTGCTGTTTACATGAAACAAAATGCGATGCAATTCCCTACATTAAACTAAAGCTAACTTGATGCAAATAAGGGTCTGATACGCAGCAGCCCAAGGACTGATACGCAGCAGACATAACTGAAAAGTGCAGAAGTAAACAAGACAGCTTTGATACGCAAGGATTTGAACTAAAATTAACTGAAATTAAATGCAATCTATCACTACACAAGTTCCTTAACTACTCAACTCGAAAATTGAAGCTAAATTACAGCTAAACAATTAAGAAAACGAGATTAACCAAATCTGAAACTAACATAAACGAAATTCCAGCAGTAATGAAATTACAGCTACAAAAACGAAATTAACCAAGGAATCTAAACATCGATCTCTTCCCGAGCTCGAATGCTTCTTGGTCGTCAAGCAAGAGTGAGCCTCGGACCCGCAAGCTCAGCAAATCAATGGAGAAACGACCTCTGCAAAGCAACTCAGCTCACAGTCTGTGCCAAGCTGAATTGCCAATCGATTTCTTCAATCTTGCCTTGTCCAACCGCGCGGATGATGTGGGGATGAACCAAACACTCCAGGGAACCCCTCTGGATAGCTCGGATGGATGGAGGGTGGATCAAAACCGAGATTGAAACAATGAAGGACAGAGTTGCGGAAACCTCGCAACAACTCTGTTTTGGCCAATTCGGAGCTGGAAATTCACCGAAGCAACTCCCCAAGGATCTAGCACTCGATCTAGGTCAGAAATCGAGGGGTCGCGCCCCTTGAATTGAAGAAATTAGCTAAAACCGAAGAAGAAACGAAGAAGATGACTGTAGCGGCGGAGACGCGACGAGGAGAAAGGCAGCTGCGTTTTTGATTAAATAGGAATCAATGGACGGCTCAGATCGATCGGAGGAGATCCAACGGCTGATCTTGCTCTGATTGAAGCCAAACTTTTATGATGATGATCTGCGGTCAGGATCTGCCTTGTGGTAGCTCGGATCCTCCAGATGTGCAACGGATGGTCCAGATCAACTCTATCTGTGAATGGACGCTCTAGAGCCCTCCTTGCTTGATCCAACGGTTGATTTAGCTCTGATTGGGATGAAACTTTCAGATCTTGATCATAGAGCTTGATCAACCCTAACCCTAGCTCGGATTGCTTTAGATCGTCCCGGATGGCTCAGATCTAGCCGCTCTTGAATCGGACGGTCCGGATTAATCGTAGGCTTGATAATTCGATCCGGTTCACATCCGACTCAGGTTTGACCCAGTATGCCCTAGGTCTAGGATCCTTTCATGCCTACAAAAATATATCAGAAAATTAGTGGCCAATTAATCCAAAAAATGTGTAAATTTGCAATTAAGTCCAAAATAAGATAAAGTTCCAAAACCTAGGGTAAAATCATAATTAAGCAATAAAAACATAGGTCAAACATGGATTTTAACATCTAAAATAATCACAAAAATGGTACTTATCAGTTGCCTTTCTTCAAAACCCTCCGCAAGGCTACTAAATTCCATTGGGATGTCGATTGTGATAAGGCGTTCGAAGAATTGAAGACTTACCTTGCTGAGCTACCCGTGCTGGCAAAACCGGAGGTCGGGGAGATTTTGTATGTGTATTTGGCTGCATCGGCTGACTCGGTCAGCCTAGTTTTAGTTAAGCAGGACGCGGCTGAGCAGCAGCCCGTGTACTTCTTTGTCCATTTACTAAAGGGAGCCAAGTGCCGCTATACAACACTCGAAAGATTGATGTATGTGCTGTTGTTGGGTGCTCGGAGGCTTCGTCCTTATTTCTTGGCACATCCTATCGTGGTGCTGACGAACAGCAACCTGGGCCGAGTGGCCTCAAATCCCGAAGCATCTGGGCGATTGATTAAGTGGACTACCGAGCTGAGCGAATATGATATTCAGTATCAGCCTCGACCAGCTATCAAGGCTCAAGCCCTGGCTGACTTCTTAAGCGAGCTGCATTCGGACGAGATTGAAGAAGCATGACAGATATATGTGGATGGCTCGTCAGCTCGGTCGGGAAGTGGAATTGGTATTCTGATGGTCTCCCCGAGTGGAGAAAAAATGCATCTGTCTGTGCGATTGGAGTATAAGGCCACAAATAATGAGGCCGAGTACGAGGCCTCATATCTGGACTGCAAGCAGCTAAGCATGTAGGGGCATCCCGAGTGGTACTCTACTCAGATTCTCAACTAGTTACGCAACAAGTGGCGGGGCGATTCGAAGTCAATAGTGATCGGCTGCAGGCCTTTATCGAGGCCTATGAGAAGCTAAAGGCTGAATTCAAAGAGGTACAAGTGAGGAAGATCCCACGGGAGGAGAATTTTAAAGCAGACGAATTGGCTAAGCTAGCTAGTCCAATCGGCTCGTGGGTACTTCCCCAAGCAGGTGGCCCAGCATTGCTGGTCATGCAGATAGAAAGACAAGCTGATTTGGAGTTGGAGTCCGACTGGCGAACCCCAATCATCACCTACCTCACAAGGGGGACTCTACTGGCCGTCCGTGAGGAAGCTAGGTGGCTCAAGAAGCATCTGTCCAGATACACCATGGTTGGCGACGTCCTGTACAAGAGATCGTTTTCCCGACCCCTCGTCAGATGCCTAAACAGGGAGGATGCTGATTATCTCCTGAGGGAAATTCATTTGGGGATCTGTGGGCACCATGCCGGTGCTCGCGCGACAGCTCGGAAGGCAATAATGTCAGGATACTATTGGCCTACCCTACAGAAAGATGCCAACGAGTTGGTTGCCACGTGCCTATCCTGTCGGAAGCATCAATGTCTACCACACCGACCCACGGAGGCCATGAAGGCGTCGGTAGTCTCGTGTCCCTTTGACCAGTGGAGTATGGATATCGTGGGACCATTCCCAACTGCGGCGACCCAGAAAAAGTATTTGCTGGTGGCCGTCGACTACTTCTCCAAGTAGATAGAATCTGAGGCTCTGGCGCGCATCACTAAGCTAGCGGTAATGAAGTTCTTGTGGCGGGACATACTGTGCCGGTATGGGATCCCGCACAAGATAGTCTCTGACAACGAAAGACAGTTTCAGGGTAGGAGGATACAAGAATGGTGCACCAAATATGGCATCAAGCAAGCGTTCACCTCTGTGGCCTATCCTCAAAGCAATGGCCAAGCAGAAGTGGCCAATCGGGAGATCCTCAGAGGATTGAAGACTAAGCTCGACCACGTCGGCGGAACATGGGTCGAGGAGCTCCCGAGCATCCTGTGGGCCTTGAGGACACAGTCAAAGAAACAACTGGTTGCACGCCTTTCCAGCTAGTCTATGGGAGCGAAGCAGTGATCCCGGTCGAGGTTGGATGCGAATCAGATCGAAGGGCAGCCTATGATGAAGATAACTCAGAAAGGCGGCGCTTGGAGCTGGACCTAGTTAACAAAATCCGAGACAAAGCAGCTACTCGGATGTTCGCATACCGGCAGAAGATGAAACAGAAGTATGATCGAAAGGTGTTGCCGAGGGCATTTCAAGTGGCGACCTTGTCTAGAGGAGGATCAAGCCCGTGGGAGACGTGAGCAAGTTGGAGCCACAATGGGGAGAACCATTCAAGATTGTTCAGAAGCTCGCTTCAGGAGCCTATTACTTAGAGAATGAGAAGGGAAAAAGGCTGGATCGTTCCTGGAGTGCGATCCACCTTCAGCCCTATCGGGCCACTGAGTGAGAAGGTATGATGTAAATGTAAAGCACGCACAATAGTGGAAGAACATGGCCCTTACCCCGCTCGCAGATGCTCCAGACTCTCGAGCTATTATCCCGCAGCTCGGCTGATCAGTAAGACGCGTGGCGTTCTACGCTCCCTGAGTCCTGCGCGACTGTGTGTGCAATTATCCCGCAGCTAGGCTGCTCAGTAAGACGCGTGGCGTTCCACGCTCCCAGAGTCCTGCCCGACTATGTGCGCTATTATCCCGCAGCTCGGCTGCTCAGTAAGACGGTGGCGTCTCACGCTCCCTGAGTCCTGCCCGACTGTGTGCGCTATTATCTCGCAGCTCGGCTGCTCAGTAAGACGCGTGGCGTCCCATGCTTCATGAGTCCTGCCCCACTGTGTGCGCTATTATCCCGCAGCTCGGCTGCTCAGTAAGACGTGTGGCGTCCCATGATCCCTGAGTCCTGCCCGACTGTGTGTACAACTATCCCGTAGCTCGGCTGCTCAGTAAGACGTGTGACGTTCCATGCTCCCTGAGTCCTGCCCGACTGTGTGCGCTATTATCCCGCAGCTCGGCTGCTCAGTAAGACGCGTGACATTCCACGCTCCCTGAGTACTGCCCGACTGTGTGTGCAATTATCCCGTAGCTCGGCTGCTCAGTAAGACGCGTGGCATTCCACACTCCCTAGTCTTGCCCGACTATGTGCGTTATTATCCCGCAGCTCGGCTGCTCAGTAAGATGGGTGGCGCTCCACGCTCCTGAGTCCTGCCCGACTGTGTGCGTTATTATCCCGCAGCTCGGCTACTCAGTAAGACACACTCCCTGAGTCCTGCCCGACTGTGTGTGCAACTATCTCGCAGCTCGGCTGCTCAGTAAGACGTGTGGCGTTCCACGCTTCCTGAGTCCTGCCCGACTGTGTGCGCTACTATCCCGCAGCTCGGCTGCTCAGTAAGACGCGTGGCGTTCCACGCTCCTTGAGTCCTGCCCGACTGTGTGTGTAACTATCCCAGCTTGGCTGCTCATAAGACGCGTGGCGTCCCACGTCCCTGAGTCTGCCCGACTGTGTGCGTATATCCCGCAGCTCGGCTGCTCAGTAAGACGTGTGGCGTTCCACGCTCCCTGAGTCCTGCCCGATGTGTGCGCTATTATCCCGCAGCTCGGCTGCTCAGTAAGACGCGTGGCGTTCCACGCTCCCCGAGTCCTGCCCGACTGTGTGTGCAACTATCCCACAGCTCGGCTGCTCAGTAAGACGCGTGGCGTTCCACACTCCTGAGTCCTGCCCAACTGTGTGCGCTATTATCCCGTAGCTTGGCTGCTCAGTAAGACGCGTGGCGTTCCACGCTCCCTGAGTCCTGTCCGACTGTGTGTGCAATTATCCCGCAGCTCAGCTGCTCAGTAAGATGCGTGGCGTTCCACGCTCCCTGAGTCCTGCCCGACTGTGTGTGCTATTATCCCGCAGCTCGGCTGCTCAGTAAGACGCGTGGCGTTCCACGCTCCCTGAGTCCTGTCCGACTGTGTGCGCTACTATCCCGCAGCTCGGCTACTCAGTAAGACGCGTGGCGTTCCACGCTCTCTGAGTCTTGCCCGACTGTGTGTGCAACTATCCCCCGGATTGGCTGCTCGTTAGGATGCGTGGTGTCCCACGCTCCCCGAGTCCTGCCCGGTTGGGTACGCAAACTCTGGCCTCGCCAGCAAGTCATAAGTGGACCAGCTTCCACGCCCCCTTGGCTCAGCGTCTCCGATTGGATGCGTGGCGGCCCACACTCCTGAGAATCGGGATGAGTTAGTGGTTAGACGCTCATCCTCTAACGAGTCAAGTTCATCTCTCGGCTCGGCCCTCAACCTGGCACGCGGCGACCCACGTTCCTTAAGTATTACCCGACCGAGCATACGAAGCTCTCGGAATCCTAAGGCAATAGCATCTCGTAGATATCTCCTTAGCTTGGTGGCCTCCTAAGCTGAGCCTGAGTGAAAACAACATGACAAGTCCTCACGAGGTTCATGACTCGGCAATGGCACGGTGAATGGCTCAGGTCGACAGGTTCGTTACCACCAAATCGCTCGCTGTCGTCCGAGCTGTCGGTGCACTTAAAAGAGTGTTTTACACCGACACTTGCAAGGAATGAAATATACCGGCCCGAGTGGCAAACACGGGTAAAAGACTTTATAACTACGGAGCCTGCAGAAGCGCGCCAGGACTTAATCCTAAGTAGGAAAATCCTCACTCGGGTTAATAGCGCTGCTCGGATTCTTAATACATAAGCATAGAAATAAGGAGGAGTAAAGGAAAGTAAGCATGCTCATTATCAGAAGGTATTACAAAATAGAGGCCTAGCCCCTCTTCCGCAAAAGAAAATCTTGCAATGACAATGTTGGGACCGGGTGCATGTTGACATGGATGCGGGTTCGTAATTTTAAAATTTAATTACGTGCAGCGGAAGATTTAGCATAAATAATTTCCTAAATTATTTAACCGTACATCTAAGCATGCAACCTTATATTATGTAGACATGATCATATATTAAAATTTTGCAGAAAGTAAACTAATTTACTTAATACCTCGCGTAACTCGAAGGAAGGGACGAGATCCAACCGTAGCGTCCCTTGGAAGGTCCGCCTCTATTCGCGTCCACGCCGAGTTTTCTTCGGGATGACTTCGCAAAGCCACGAGTTTCGTGCCGACAAGAACTACTAGATTCTCCAAAGGCACGACAAGAATACCAAGAGAGAGATGGAAAGACTAACCACCAAACGAAGAACGGAATCAAGATTCCGGGAGGAAGGAAGGAGTTGCGCCCGCTTCTTCTTCTTCTTCGGCAGCTTCTTGGTGGTGGAAGCTCACGGCAACAAAAGGGAGGGCTTCTAGGGCCGGCGGCACTAGAAGAGGGAGAGGGAGAGAAGGAGAGAGAGAGAGGGCTTATTTCTAGATCTCTTGGATTTAGAATCAAGCCTTGCCTTGGTTCCTTTATATAGTAGTCTCTCTACCGCCAAGTCTCCTTTTTATGGAATAAATTTTCATAAGAAATTTATCATATAAATTTTTCTATGAATTATTCCATCATGCCAAGTTTTTATCATAATTTAATTTACAATAAAAATAACCATGTCTCCCTTTTCTTATGGAAAGAAATTTCTTTATATAAATTTCTTTATATAAATTTCTTTATATAAATTTCTTTAAATAAATTTCTTTATCATGGTAAATCAATCTATTATTGATTTTATAAAATAAAATAAACCAATCCATGGTTCATTTTAATTTCCATGAAAAATAAATCCGTTTATATAAATTTCTTTATATAAATTTCTTTATCCATAATTTTATAAAACAAACCGCGCTCGGTTTATTTTATAATTTGAACCAAACAATTTGGTTCTCCCCTTTTAATGTGGCCGGCCAAACAAAGAGGGTGGGAACCCTCTTTGGCCGGCCAAACCCAAGCCATGACCTCACGAATTAAACTCATTTAATTCGTTCAATAAGTCTTCAAAAGACTTAACCATTTTATGCTTCCGATGCGTCTCTAAAAATTCAGATTCGACTTATCTCTCTTGATCAGAAAATCTAATTTTTAACTCGTTTTAAATCCCTCGGATTACTCGTAGTGCGTGTGACTAAATAGGCTTTCGATTTATGTTGGCCGTCTATAATTCATCAATTATAGAACGATCATGAGTGACACCTAGTAGTACATCATGATCCCCAATTAATCGAAAGATCAACGGTTGACCTCAGAAATTATTCTGAAACCCTTCAGCAGCTTTAATGAATCGTGCCTCATTCCCTTCACCATCTTATACCCACTTGGTTCAGGACATGGTTTATGTGTGTCAGTCCCCACTAGGCTGACTACGTCACACCTAGCCCAAGTAATATCTTTCTCGTCCAACGGATTCTAATTACTCTCATGTCTTTAAGAGATTCATACTCTGAACATGTCATGCTTTGGCCAGAGGCTTCGAGTAACAATCAGACGATAGGCCTTGGGTATACATCTCCTCGCAAGGAGTGGTGAATCCTTTGTAGGCTGTTCAAACATCTTCGGGCACTTCGGCTTATACCCAATCATCCTGGGTCCACACCTCCTTGGAGATGCTTGCTTAAGATGTTAAAGTATAATTCTCCATGACCAAGATGACTTGAACACCGCAAGTCAAAGGAACATCGCACTTATGCTGCAGTAAGAACTTCACTGACATGTCTATATGTAGACTACCATATGAAGTTTTACAGCCAGTCACTCCAATGAACTAGTTCCCTTAACCAGCATTAATGTTTATCTCCGAACATCCCATTGTCACCAGCCAGTGAGAATCAGCTGATTAGAGAATAACCCATGCTAGTCTCAACAGAATTGATAGTGTTCGTATCTATCAATTCATCGACTGGGGACAATTTCAATACTTCACAATTGCACATGTAGAGATAATCACTAGTTGTGAATTCATCACAAATTCTCTCATGCTGTGAATTGTATTGCGGACATTCAGTAAATGAGTTTAAGATCTTAATCAAATACACAAACATGTATACTCAAATAGTGAATATTCATTTATTAAAGTAAATGATTACAATCATAAGGCGATTGCCTTAAGACACTTCTCTCATATTACTAACAGACAACTGCTCCCAGCTCATGGAGCTCGACCGGTCTTCTTCGAGGACTTGTCCAGGAGCAAAGAGTCGGTATAGCCTTTGAGGCGCTGCATGCGCCATTGAATGACCTTCAGTACGGATGTTTGGACTTCGTATCTTTGTCGAAGCTTACCAAGCTCCGTGGCACAGGTAGCCCGTTCCTCCTCTTTGGCCTTCAGGTCGGCCCGCAGGGTGGAGATGATGTGGTGTGCCTCAAAAAGTCGCTCCTTGAGCGTAGCTAGCTCCTCAGAATTCCAATCTGACCGCGCCGATTGTTGAAAGGGGAGGCAAGAGTCAGAATCAAAGGAAAGAAAAACAAAATTGACATCTTTCAGGAATTGAGGTTTCTTGGGTCGGCCTAGGTGCTCTCGCCTGAGCACAGTTTCCGGGCTCCCGCTCGAGCACAGTTTCCAGACTCTTGACTGGATGGGGCTTCAGACTTCCTGTCCAGACCGCTCCTCGAACACGAGTCACTGACTAGTGCCCATTGGTTGGCGGCCTCTGGAGAGACTGGGCCAGGAGAGTTGATGGCAACCTTGGCCCCAGCGGAGGCCCATAGTTTGGGAGAGGGCAAGGAGCATACAAGTAATAAGCCACCCAGGACTAGCATTGGCTGAGATAGAAGGCATCTGATAATAGCCCCTCTAGCGTTAGTCGAGCCAACATTGCCAGCCGGTTGGCGTACGGAACCACTCTGGGTCGAATGGCGGGGAACGGTATGGACAGCTCCCTTTGGATGCTCCGCGGGAGCAAACATCCAAACCCTCCTCGATGAAGCAGAAGAAGAGGGAGCCCCGGGAGTTGTAATGCTCGAGGAGGTTGCCCCTGTCAGAGGAGGGCAGACATTAACTCCCTTAGCATAGGGAGGCACCAGGGGAGAGTTCCCCGACTGAGGGAGGGTAACCTCTCGAGTCGCTGGAGAAAGCGATACCTCAGGGCCGAGCGGAGGATGGGTACGCCCTGGAAGGGAGGTCACACGGGAAGACGAAGGTGCCGCGGCAGCAGGTTCTGCAGAAGCCGACACCCTAGCTCGCTTCGCTCAACAGGGGGGTGCGTGGGAGTTCTATGTGAAGATGAAAAATTTGCCTCATGAAGCATATGACGACGAGCTTCCAAGGGTAAGTCATCCATATCGGAGACCCCCGGGTTGGAGGCTAGCCTTTGCCTCATCGGTTCCTTCCCATTAAGGGAAATACCTTCGCGAGGGGCAGCGGTGCTCGTAAATATCCTCGTCGGGAGAGGAGAGTCTGGAGGGAGCATCATCTCGAGAAACTCTCGGTCTATAGTTTCCGAGGAAGAGAAATAAGGATTGTCCGGAGAGGTGTGAAGTCTTTTTAAAGAAAACGGTTCCACGGAGGAGTCAGGGGACATGATGAAAGATGGCTGAAAAATTGACAGGGATTTCGGTTTCACTGGTGTTTGGGTTGAAAATGACGCTGGTGGGCGCCGCCTATATATAGGAGGAAAACTATCTCGACCGTTCGCAGAGGCCTCGGTAAATCGCAGGATCGAACGGTCGGGCGCATAGCAGGAAAATATGAAGAAGCATTGAAGGAAGAGTAAGTGGGCAAGGGCTGCTCGTCGCCCGAGGTACTCATGACTGGTGATAGACGTTTCGCTACCCGAAGCGTCATTTCACCATTGATGTGTTCAATCGCTCGTTAAGGTAGTTGTCAGAAATGGAGATACGAATCGCCTCGATGGGACGGGTGCATAGAGATAAACGGGCCAGCTCCCGCAAATCCCTTGGTCATCCTACGCTCCCCGGGTTTCGACTCAACCAAGTGGCTAAACCTTCACAAATGGGCTAGTGCCCGCAAATTCCTTGGTTCAGGCCCTGACCGGTCGACGGCAACCCACGCTTCCCGGGTTCCAACCTAACCAAGTGGCCGAACTCTCGCCAGAGGGCCAGCCCGTGCAAATCCTTTTGGTTCGGTGGTTCACACGGTGAAGAGGCATCCCGAGCCGAGTGCTCCAAATGATGATCCTTTGGGTAGCTAACACTTGACAAAAAGGGAACAAGTCTGAGAGGCTTAAAGGGGAAAGGAAATGTTCCAATCAGCAGGGTGATGCCTTCTGAAGTTCAGACTTCGCCTAGTTCGACTTGGCTTGAGCCCTCGCCTGAAGCGCTCGCGCCTTTCGCTCGGCATGCTTCAGGGTGGAAAGTCGGATGTTCATTTGGGATGCAACTTGTTGCGCCGTCTCTATTTGGCCGTGTGCCTCCTCAAGTTGCTCTGCAGATTGAGCCAATTGATCTTGTAGAGCCCGAACTTTAGCCCGCAGTTGGTTCAGCGTGGGATCGTCGGCAACTAGCTGGGAGTGCACTAATTGAGTCTTCAGACGCTCCACTTCCCGCTTGGCTTTAGCTTGAGCCGAGTTCTGGGCTAGAAAAGACATAGCGAAGCCGTGGTAGTCTCCCATGAACTGCCAAAGGAATATCGGTCTCAGGGATAATAGACGGAGTGTTCGACAGAAGATCCGGTTCGTCTAGACATACCTGAGTAGCCTTAAGGAAAAAGGCATCAGCTCTGTTACCAGAGCCTCAGAAATAAGATTCCTCAAGCCCTTGAGCATAGCGGTCGGCCATCGACCCATATAGGCTCAGATCCTGATATCGATCAGGCAGCTCACCTGGGGGCATCTTCAAGTGACGGTTAGCCCTGGTGGGCACCAAGAGGTGCATCATTGGATCCTCAGTCGGATCCTCAGCAGAGGGAGTTCCCGATCTATCGGGCAGCAATGCATCGGAAGCCTTGGAAGATGCGGAAGGGTCGGCAGGTGAGGTGACGATAGGAAGATTGGTCGCAGTGCCAATGTCGGGGTGGGTCGCAGAAGTAACGGTTGGCATTTGGACAGGGGAGCGGCCTACCGGTATAATGGCAGGAGGATCAGCAGCAGGAGCCATGAAGGGAACGATGGCCATAGAAACAGAGGGGCCTTTGGGCTTGGGGGCTTCTCTCCTCTTCTTTTTCTTCTTCTTCTCCTTCTCTAGACGCTTGCTGGAAGAAGGGTGGGATGAGCCCCCTGTCGGGGAAGCTACGCGGCGACGCTTGGAAGAAGCGCGCGGTTTGGCGGTTGTAGAGGGGTCAGTCTCGGAGGCGAGGGGAACCAACTCCTGTACAGTTGGGGTCGGGTTCGCCAAAGCATCCTCCGCCATAGAGCCTCCTTTAGTAGCCAACACGGAGGTGACCCGAGTTTGTAGCTCGGCCTTATCCAGCTTGAAGCCTCCCTTCAGAGCCATAGACAGCAGCATGGAAACTGGGAAGAAGAGATAAGCTCGTGCATGGCTAGGGGGTATACCTGAAAGATACCGGGAAACTTACCAACGGTAGACAGAGAAGGGGCAGGACTCGGGCTGAGACCAAAGGTGGAGAGAATCCCCTCCTTTAGTAGAAGCCCACTGTTGAAGTGCCTATCTTCCAACTCGGTGGTGACATTCAAGTAGGCTGCAGAAGTGCGATAGTGGCGAGGGAGAGCCTCGTAAACAGGAAGTCCCTCGACCCACGTCGTGGGCCAGCTTGGGGCCGAGATGGGCCCAATGAAGAAGTAACGCTCCTTCCATCCCTTGTTTGAAGTCGGCAGGTTCAGGAGGAAGGAAGCCTTGGCTCGGGCTTGGAAGAAGAAGTTGCCCGCTTCTTGCTGTTTGGGATAGAAGAGATAATGGAAATTCTTCGATTCCAGGGAAATCCAGAGTAGTGAAAAAACGATAACCGAACCACACATCAGACGTATGACGTTGGGGGCTAGCTGAGGTAAGGGAATTTGGAAGTAGTTACAGACGGCGGAAAGGAAAGGATGGATGGGGAAACGGAGACCAATTTGCAGATGGTCCCGAGACAGAGCAATGTAGCTCAAGGGGGCAGAATCTGGTCGGTTGTGTGACTCAGGCAGGCGTAGGCGGTGGTCAGCAGGGATTAAGAAGTCCGATTGTATTTGGTCCAAGTCATGAGTGGTGAGGGTAATTATCATAGTAGAATACCAAGGCCGAGAAGGAGGAGGAGACAAGGAAGAAGAGGCCATCGGATAAGAAGGAAACAGGAAACTAACCGGTGGGAGGGGCTGCCGGAGGAAAGCTGAGGAGAAGCAGCTGTCAAAACCCTAGTGGCACTCAAAGCGGCGGAGAACGATGAGGGGTTTTGAACACAGGAAGAAGAACGAGTAGGCGAAGGGCTTACTTATGGGAACGGGCGATGAAGGCCAAGCGTTCGATGAGGAACCAAGAGTAACAGGCGATCCTGCTGGAGCCGTCTGATCGGGCTCGGGCAATGTGTGTACGAGCGGATGGCATAGGGGCGCGGGCCTCGGACCATTCGGGCAGCCATCAATGAGAAGATACGCCCGATTTTCGAGGAGGGCGCTAGGCATGAGCCAGAGTTGAGATCCAGTCAGTCGGACTACGTGCCTCCTTCGACTAGACTTGAGGGGGATGCTTATGATCTCGGGCCAGCTTGCGTGTAGCCTGGCCCGACAGCCTGGCGCCTAGTCAGAAGAAGGGTGGTTAGGGGGCTGCAAAGGCCCGTCAGGTAGGCGGCGATTAGACCCAGGCTCCTAAGTTGACGAGGTGTGGTCTACGTTCGTTAGCATCAGGTTAAGCCCGAGTCGGATGTTTATACCCCAATACCCCTCCCCGTTTGGCTCCCTGCGGACGCGTGGCGGTCCACGCTCCGGGGATAAGCCCGAACCGGAGGAGGCGTTACTCAGTGCCCCAGTCGGCACCCATATAGGCCCTCAGTCGGCCTCGTCACTCAGTGCCCCAGTCGGCACCCACATAGGCCCTCAGCCGGCCTCGTCACCTAGTGCCCCAGTCGGCACAACCATTCCCTGACACCAAACTACTAGAAGCTGTACGGGGTCGGTGCAGGACTAAAGCCATCCTGGCTCAAAGTGACAGATATCCCGCCGAGGTATTGATCTCCCTGTCATATCCTGTCCCCTCGTACCACGACCACATGCCTTGATGTCAGGCCGAGCGGCGCCCAACGACGCCAACCTTAAGTTGACAATGCCCTTTCCTTAATACAGTATGTGCTACTTGATCCTGCCACCTCTGGTCATGCATTACCTTGTCCTCGCTATATGACGACAGGTGGCAGGCGGGGCAGGAGCTGTCAGCTTCCCCGGCTATATAAACTTTCTCACTCCACATTTCCCAGGGACGCGCGATAGTGCAATTTCATACTGTTCTATTGTTTTCCATCGCCACCGTCGTGTGCTGACTTGACCGTCGGAGTGCCTGGCCGGGGACTTTTCCCGGCGGGTTCTAACGGTCTTTGCCTTGCAGGTTAGAGGTGATCCAACTCGTTAAGCCACCTCACCGACCTCACTCTCCTCGGAGGCTCGCTCATCTGTAGGGGCGTCCGACTCACTTCGCGACAGGATCAATCATATATATATATATATATCAATTTATGATTTTCGCCATTATTTTTACTCTCGGGCTTGGTACAGCGGCAAAAACATCTTCTTAATTATTTAAATATTTAAGAATGAATTTCAGCTTCAACAAATTAACAAATAAATTTTTTTTAAAGAACAGTTATCCAAGGAATGTTGGGCTAATAGATCATCTACTGTGAATGATTCTTGATTTACACTAATAGTTTATAGAAAACTTTTGTGGATAGAGCCAGTGACCTAATATTAATCATCATAAGTTAGATACTTAATATCATTTAAAAAATAAAATAAAATAAATAAAAAAAAATCACCTATCCACCTATCAAACTTTCCCTTAAGAGATACATAATAGGGATATTTAAAGAGAATATTTCTCCAAATATCCTTAAATTTTAAATCTCCACTATTGAAAGGGATGAAGATAGGGATATCAGAAATTACTTGGCAAAATTTTCTCATTGATTTTTATTTTTATTTTTATTAAAATATAATATTAGAAAAATAAAAAAAAGGTGTGAGTGAGATATTTGAAATTTAATAATAAAAAATATTTGATTTGGAGTATATTTTAGGGTAAATATCTTTGAGTGAAATATTGGTATGACAAAATTACACTAATATGCATATCAAAGACATTACAAAAACTAGGAAGAAGGTTTATATGTTGTTGTGATTACAAGGTTAATGCTTAAACATTTTAATATACTGATAGGGATGAGCATCCCGGGTGGACATGTGGAAAAGGGAAGTTACGTGATAGGGCTCGCCAAACCAGGGCTCCAAGGTCAGACCGAGACTATCTCAGGAGAATGTATTAGAGCCCTAAGGGCAAACCGACAATTGGGTTCCCGAGACCACCTCGGGAGAATGGAAAAAAGCCCCTGAGGTCAGACCGGGAATCGAGCTCCCGAGACCATCTTGGAAAAATGGATGAAGGCCCCGAGGTCAGCTCCGGGAATGAGACCCCGAGACCAACTCGGAAGAGTGGAGCCTAAAGATCAACATATGAGTCAGATAGCCCGACTTCAAGTAGTCGTTCCTCTTTCCAGAACAGGAAAGTCATCGGATAATTATTGCCTGCAACATGCGGCAATTAAGGCCTTAATGATCACAGCGGCCGTTACCAAAAAATATCAAGTAACTGATGATTAGGAAACGTGGAGGAGAACGTGGGGACACATGTGACCGAAACCTCAGGTATATAAGGTGCTTCGGCATCCAGGTAGGGAGTAAGCTTTCCGAACTTTGGCAAAATTCTGATTCCTTGTTGTCCTCCTAAAAGAGATAAGATTCTTAACTTGAGCGTCGGAGTGGGCTCCGCCGGAAAACCTTCTGGTGTGGTCCCTTTAACGCTCGTGTTAAGCTCGCAGGGTATGAGCATCTTCTCCCCATCACCGTCTTCGTGGGTTGTGCTTTGGTGACTCGCTGTCCCCGTTGCTCGCTTCTGGAACAAGTTTAGCGCTGTCTGTGGGAAACAATCAGAGCACTAGAAGAAGCACCGTGATGGCAGATCCAGAGGGACAACCCATCATCCTGACGAGGGAGGAGTTGGATCGTCTAGTCGCCAACGCCGTCAAAGGAGCGCTGGAACAACACCAGATCGAGCAAGCCTCCTTACGACGAGCGGCTTCAGTGCAAGGTGAAATCCCAAGGATGTCTGCCTCGCACCACCAAAATCGAAGATCCGTCTCGCCACCGGCGGGACCGGCAATGATAGCTCCAGCGCCCCGACGAGATTTCTTGGGAGACCTGGAGAGGGCACACTCCATCGCCTCTAGCGCTCTACAGCAGGAGGAAGGCCCGGGGAAGATTAAGACCTCCAAAGCCCTCATGAAGTCTCTGTCTACCCCTTTTTCTACGGACATTGTAGTGAACCCCATGCCCAAGAAATTTCACGGTCCAAGAGTTACTGACTACGACGGGAAGACGGATCTGGAGGACCACATCTGCAAGTTCGAGAACGCGGCTCTCCTACACTAATACACAGATGGTCTGAATTGTCGGGTGTTCTTGAACACCTTGTTAGGGGCCATCCATAGATGATTCCAAAGGCTGCCCCAATGTTTGATAAACTCTTTCCTGGAGTTTAGAATCGTCTTCTTACACCACTTCGCCAGCAGCTGACGATTCCAAAAGACAACGTTGAACCTGTTCGCCCTCAAGTAGAAGGCCAAAGAATCGCCGAAGGACTATATCCAGTGATTCAATCGGGTGACTCAAGACGTGTCAACCGCTACTTCGGAGATTCTCATCAGCGCCTTCACGCAAGGACTCTCCGAAGGCATTTTTTTTGGTCGTTGGTGAAGAAGCCACCAACCAGCTTCTATGACTTATTGGGCGCTCCGTCAAACATGTCAATGTCGAAGAGGTGCAATACGCCCGCCGTAAAGATCCGGCGGGAGTCCTATTCAGATCTCGGTACTATCCGAGAGAAAAGAACCACCCGCACCATCCTGGGCAAAAGATCCTCGCTCAAGGAAGGATATTGGGCCAGTAAGAAAAGGTTGGTGGACACGGTTGACACCGCGGAACCCGAACCACCGAAGAAGTACTGCGACTTTCATGGTATACGACGCACTCTACAGAGGAGTGCTACACCTTGAAGAAAAGGAGGTTTAAGGATGCGAACGCCAAACCTCGCAAATGGTGGAATAAAGCGGGGTACCGACAACGCTCTCCTCGGTGAAGTTCTTCCCCTCATCAACGACAATTAGGTGAAGATAGATCCAGGCCTCGATCTCGGTCACGTTTGAGGGGAAGGATGTTGGGATCTCTGGCACCAAAACACAAAACGCAGCGGAAACAAGATCCCTCGAGTGATCCATGTGAAAGAAAAACTCGTACGAAGTTCTTCTATCTAATAGATCTATCTACTGTGTATACCTTTGGAGCGTGCCCTTCGTTTATCCCGCTCGTCCAAGATGCTCCGGATCTCTTGCACGTTCAAGTGTCCGTGCCTCTATTCGTATCCACACGGACACGATCTCTCAACTTTGGGAAGAACTACCTCAGTTGTGCTAGCAACTTGGGGTAGTTCACAAGACAACCAAGAACCCACAAGGGTTTCGGCCAAGAGGGAGAAGAGGAAGAAGAGAGGAAGGGAAGAAGGGAAAGCTCACACACTTGTAATTCAAAATGACTAGACTCTCTTTTATACTCATCCCATGAATATGAAGAGTCTTTTGTCTCTTTGACTTCCCCTCATTAAAGCCAATAAAGAGCACATCTTTTCATGTGACTCTTCACATTTTCTTCATCCAATGAAGAGAGACTTTTCTCTTTCCTTCATTAAACCTTTAATGAATTTCCCCTGTAATTCCGACCGGGCCTTTCGGGCTTCCGACCAGGTCTCCCTACCAAGTCTGTTGAGCAAGTAGCTGAGCTCTCGACCCAGTCTGCCGAGCTCCCGACCAAGTCCCTGAGCTCCTGACCGAGCTCCCGACCCGAGTCTCCGAGCTCCTGTCCCGAGCTCCTGACCCGATCTCCCGAGTTCCCAACTCGGGCTCCCGATCAAACTTCCCGAGTTCCCAACTCTGGCTCCTGATCTGATTTCCCGATCAAATCTCCGAGTTCCCAACTCGGGCTCCCGAGAAGACTTCCCGAGTTTCCAACTCGGGCTCCCGATCTGATTTTCCGAAGCATCATGTCCTTAGTGTGTGACCCAATAGGTTCTCGTGACGTTGGCAATGCGCCTAAACACTTTAGACACATAAACAATGAGCGGCATCTAGCAATGCATCATTGCTACCCAAGTAACAAGAAAAGTCGAGATCCGACTAAACCTCCGTGACTATGATAATATATGACCTTGTCTTTCTATCCTTGATATCTAGATTGACCAATGAGGCATAGACTGTGTCATCCTCGATCAATCTATGTGTTTCTTGATCCCCGAGTAGACTCACTCAAACAAATGAGCTCAATATCTCATATTGACTCATTTGAGCATGTCCATGCGTTTCAGTAGTCCTATTCGATCAAGGGGCCCACAGATATCACTCCCGTCATATGGGAGGGATAGATCCCATCTACATCACTCACATCCCTCCACATAATTCATTACATACCCAGTGATCGCCTTTATAGTCCACCCTGTTACGGGTGACGTTTGACGATACCAAAGTACATAACTCCTTATGTAGGGAACCGTAGTGACTTCATGTCAAAGGACTATTCATACTAATAGTCACATGAGAAAGTTTATGACACTCATATGACAATCTATAAACCTTTCTCACGGCGGGTCAATTCAGTACACATTCTCCAATGTATACCCATGTGTCAACTTGATATCACATATCCATGACTTGTGAGCTCAAGTCATCAATTGACCTACATGCTAGTCACCATGCATTAATATCGTCCTTGAATATTAATGCTCGACTAGGAATAGTTTAGTGTAGTGTTCTCTACATCATCTCACTATCGATTTAACCAATCGATATGATGTAGATAAGAACCTACTGTTGGATCGTCAAAACTCGATAGAGGGGGGGGGGGTGAATATCGAGTTCACATTTTTTTGAAAAAATAGAGAAAATACGCACGGAAAATAATAAACCAATGCAAACACAGGTTGGTTTTACTTGGTTCGGAGTCGCGGTCGACTCCTACTCCAAGGCCCACGGTCCTTGACCGATTACTTTGGGCAATTCTATATTCGAAAAATCTTTTACAACTTGACAATACAGATATAGAATTGAAATTGAATTAACAACACTTTCGTAATTTAAATTTACCGACGCCCGAGGTGGATCGAATTTCGGAGCAGAGGGTCGTCGTTGGCGCTGGAATCTGAAGTCGGAGGTTGTCGGAGCATAGCGCTTGAACGAAAGTGCTTAAAGCGTTGAGAGCGATGTGTATCGAAGCCTTGGGGGTGAACCCCCTTTTATAGCACCCATGGGGGCGCCTGTGTCGATGGGGGTGCCTACACGTGGCCTTCCCTGCGCGATCTCTTATCCGCAGGCTCGGTCAACGCTTAACCATCTTCACTGGGGGGCCTGAGCTGATGGGGGCGCCCGTATGGTCTCGGGCACCTGAGCTGAGTACGTCCAGAGGCTTCGTGGCAATTTTGCTTCGCTTGCTTTGGTTTAGCCTTCAACTGGGGCACCCGTATCCATAAGGCGCCTAACTCCTTTTAGGCGTCTGAGCTGCAGAAACACATTCCTTCGTTCCCTGCAACCAAGGTTAGTTCCAAAACACAAGAAGCAAATATGTTAGCCATATTTACAGCCTAAGCTGTCTTGGTTCTGACTTTGGGTCTCCCAATTGGAACCCTAGGTCGAACCGATGCCTACTGTTCCCTTGACGAGGAACGCGTCCTTACCTACTCCTCTCAGGAGAGTTTACCTTTTGCCAACCGGCTCCTCCGGTTGGACTTTTGCCCAATCCACCTGACCAGGTCTTCGTGCCCAGTCTGCCACCAGAACTTCTTGCCCAGTCCTTGACCAAGACTTCTTTGCCCAACTTCCGGTCAGGTCTTCTTACCTAGTCCTTGATCAGGACTTCTTGCCCAACCCTTTGCCAGGACTTCTTGCCTAATATACCTAGGACTTTTCCTGCACACTTAGTAAGCTTGTTATATCACAATAACACCTTAACTTCTGAACCTTTTGCCATTATCAAAACTCAGGTTTGACTTAGGTGCTTCCTGCACCAACAATCTCCCCTTTTTGATTTATGCAACATGGTTCAAAAAGTTAAGTTAAAAAAAGTAACAAGCAATGAATTAAAAAAATATTTAGTTTCCTCCCCCTGAAATGAAAATTCTCCCCTTGAGTTTTTCAAAAATAAGTGGGTTTTTGTTAATCTTCTAAGTGCTTTAGATCCAGAAAGTTTTCGCACACTTGAGAAAAATCTTCACATTATACTTAGAAAATTTTCAGAAAAACTTTTTCCATACTTAGAAAATTTTTTCAAAAGGTTTTCAAGTTTTTCCATACTTAGAAAAATTTCCAAAAAGAATTTTTAGGTTTTCCGCACTTAGAAAAATTTCCAAAAAGAATTTTTAAGTTTTCCACACTTAGAAAAATTTCATAAAAGGTTTTCAAGTTTTTCCACACTTAGAAAAATTTCCAAAAAGAATTTTTAAGTTTTCCACACTTAGAAAAAATTTATTTTTGAAATGCTTAGATTTGAAAATATTTTTTTAAGCATTTATTTACTTTTTGAAAAAGGAGATAAAAATTTTGAAAAATACATTTAGAAAAAACTTCTTTTCTCTCCTTTCCTTTCTCTCCCCCTTTGCTATATATAAATAAAATGATTATAGCAAAAAAAAATTAGAGCAACAAAAAAAAATTGAGTTCTGTATTGAACCAACTCTAATAAGCATAAACTGGACCAAACCAAATTAAACCGTTCTTGTTCGGGTCCTGTCTAACCCAGTTAGTTACTTACTGCCTGTCATAAATAGTAGCTTTCACTAGGGTTAGTCAAGTTAAGTGATCTGATCAAGTTAGATTTTCTAAGCTTGACACTTAACCTGATTACTGTTCACTTGGTATTTATTGCCCCAATTACTGCAGATGCACTGACTTAAAGCATCTTGAATCAAGGCATAGACCTATGTATCTCAACCCAGTCTAGGTTATCAATCAAAAGTACCCTAAGGTGCTTGTGAGATGCTGGCTTCTAGATCTATAGGTGCATGCAGTTCTAGGGTTAGGGCTTAAGCTAAGTCCATTTGCGAAAAAATCCTAGTTTTGAAGGGGGTAAGTTTTTGTGAAAAACTAAGTCGAAAAATCTTTTTAAGACAAAAAAATGATTTTTCACAAAACATTAATTAACAGTTAAGAAAGTAAACCAATTTTTGAAAAAGAAACATGTAGAGCAGTCCTATTCTACTAAGCATAACCCTAACTGCCTTCTTAGTGAGCTAAACTCAGACTCAAGTAAGGGTTTGGTAAAGATATCAGCTAAGTTTGACTTTGAGTCCACATGCTTAAGGACTATTTCACCCCAGGCTATATGATCCCTTACAAAGTGATGTTTAACTTCTATGTGCTTTGTTCTTGAGTGTTGAATTGGGTTTTTAGTTAAATTGATTGAGCTTATGTTATCAATGTAGACTTGGGCTTCTTAATTTGTTTGAGCTTCTTAATTTGTAGTCCTAAGAAGAAATTGAGCTCACCAACTAAGCTCATTTCAAATTTATTTTTCATTATTTTTACAAATTTCTTTAAAAAGTTTGAGTTGGTAGATCCGAAAATTATGTCGTCAACATAGATTTGGGCAATGAAGATGTCTTTTTCTAAGGTTTTAACAAAAAGGGTGGAGTCAATTTGTCCTTGGTTAAACTCCTTAGAAATAAGGTAAGTTGATAGACGTTCATACCATGCTCTAGGTGCTTGTTTTAACTCATAAAGTGCCTTTTTAATTTTGAAGACATAGTCAGGTTTTTCTAGGTCCTCAAATCCTAGGGGTTGTCCTACATAGACTTCTTCTTTGATGAACCCATTTAAAAAGGCTGACTTAACGTCCATCTGGTATAGCTTGAACCCTCTATGAGCTGCAAATGCTAACAACATTCTAATTGACTCAAGTCTGGCTACTGGGGCATAGGTTTCATCATAGTCTAATCCTTCGACCCCGTGAATGAGTCGGTGCCCTTGATTCATCAAATGAATCCGAGATCCTTATTGCTTCGGTATGATCTTCGGACTCCCCTTTCCCGAGACGGTCTCGGGGTTTCCTCTCCCGGGACGACCCGAGCGTCTGTCTTCCCGAGTGGCCTCGGAAGCCTTCGGCTCGGTATGACCTCAGAGGTCAGTCTTCCCGAGAGGGAGGTCGGGAGCCCGACTTCTATATCATACAGTTATATGCAACTCATAATAAATCTTGTCCTACTTCTATATCACATATAAAAATGCATAAAACTTTGTACGATCTTTCGCAAGTGGCTCTGATACCACTGTTGGGATCTCCCGACACTAAAACACAAAATGCAGCGGAAACAAGATCCCTCGAGCGATCCATGTGAAAGAAAAACTCGTACGAAGTTCATCTATCTAATAGATCTATCTACAGTGTGTACCTTTGGAGCGTGCCCTTCGGTTATCCCGCTCGTTCAAGATGCGCCAGATCTTTTGCACGTTCAAGTGTCCGTGCCTCTATTCGTATCCACACGGACACAATCTCTCAACTTCGGGAAGAACTACCTCAGTTGTGCTAGCAACTTGGGGTAGTTCACAAGACAACCAAGAACCCACAAGGGTTTCGGCCAAGAGGGAGAAGAGGAAGAAGAGAGGAAGGGAAGAAGGGAAAGCTCACACACTTGTCATTCAAAATGACTAGACTCTTTTTTATACTCATCCCATGAATATAAAAAGTCTTTTGTCTCTTTGACTTCCCCTCATTAAAGCCAATAAAGAGCACATCTTTTCATGTGACTCTTCACCTTTTCTTTATCCAATGAAGAGAGACTTTTCTCTTTCCTTCATTAAACTCTTTAATGAATTTCCCCTGTAATTCCGACCGGGCCTCTCGGGCTTCTGACCAGGTTTCCTGACCAAGTTTGCCGAGCAAGTCGTCGAGCTCTCGACCCAGTCTGCCGAGCTCCCGACCAAGTACCTGAGCTCCTGACCCGAGCTCCCGACCTGAGTCTTCCGAGCTCCTGTCCCGAGCTCCCGAGCCGATCTCCTAATCAGATCCCAACTCGGGCTCCCGATCAGACTTCCCGAGTTCCCAACTCTGGCTCCAGATCTGATTTCCCGATCAGATCTCCCGAGTTCCCAACTCGGGCTCCCAAGAAGACTTCCCGAGTTCACAACTTGGGTTCCCGATCTGATTTCCTGAAGCATCATGTCCTTAGTGTGTGACCCAATAGGTTCTCGTGATGTTGGCAATGCGCCTAAACGCCTTAGACACATAAGCAATGAGCGGCATCTAGCAATGCATCATTGCTACCCAAGTAACAGGAAAAGTCGAGATCCGACTAAACCTCTGTGACTATGATAATGTATGACCTTGTCCTTCTATCCTTGATATCTAGATTGACCAATGAGGCATAGACTGTGTCATCCTTGATCAATCTATGTGTTTCTTGATCCCCGAGTAGACTCACTCAAACAAATGAATTCAATATCTCATATTGACTCATTTGAGCATGGCCATGCATTTCAGTAGTCCTACTCGATCAAGGGGCCGACAGATATCACTCCCGTCATATGGGAGGAATAGATCCCATCTACATCACTCACATCCCTCCGCATAATTCATTACATACCCAGTGATCGCCTTTATAGTCCACCTTGTTACGGGTGACGTTTGACGATACCAAAGTACATAACTCCTTATTTAGGGAATCGTAGTGACTTCAGGTCAAAGGACTATTCATACTAATAGTCACATGAGAAAGTTTATGACACTCTTATGACAATCTATAAACCTTTCTCATGGCGGGTCAATTCAGTACACATTCTCCAATGTATACCCATGTGTCAACTTGATATCACATATCCATGACTTGTGAGCTCAAGTCATCAATTGACCTACATGCTAGTCTCCATGCATTAATATTGTCCTTGAATATTAATGCTCGATTAGGAATAGTTTAGTGTAGTGTTCTTTACATCATCTCACTATCGATTCAACCAATCGATATGATGTAGATAAGAACCTATTACATAAGGATATTATTATACTTAGTTATTTGGCACAAATACAAATTAAGTATAATAACCTAACATGCCTTTATTAATGATAGAATATGATACAAAAGTTCCTAGTCAATCATCACATAATTGACTCTAGGGCTCCTACTAATAAAGGACTCGGGAGATAGTGTCCCACCAATCGATCTCCCTCGAAAGAGATCCCAAGAAAGGCAAAGCTCCGACACACGGGCCCCCATCAGGCCATGTGGGAGTGATCTTCGGAGGGCCTACTGGAGGAGACTCTCATCGGGCAAGGAAAGCCCACACACGTCGATTGGAGAACTACCCCATTGAGACGAGCAGTGACAAACGTCAGGGGCTTGTTATTTCATTTGACCTTGACGATATGGATGACGTAGAGGCTCCCCATGAAGATGCACTGGTAATCCTCGCACGAATAGCTAATTGTGAGGTTAAGCGCGCCTTTGTGGATACACGTATCTCCGTCAATATCCTATACAAGGCGACTCTGGACCAGATGCAGATCGATGGGGATGAGCTGCAACAAGTCTCCACCTCGTTCTTTGGCTTCACCGAATACAGAGTGCAGCCGATAGGGAAGATCTCCCTGTCTCTGTCACTATGGGATGATATGTTGGAGAGGACGAGAATGACGCCCTTCATGATCGTGGATGTCCCATCGTCCTACAACACCATCCTAGGGCGTCCGACGCTCAGCCTATTCTAGGCAATGGTCTCAGTCTACCACCAAAAGATCAAATTCTCGGTGGGTGAGCAGGTGACCGAAGTCAAAGGAGACCAGTTGGCTTTCCGGCGATGCTACAGTGGAGAGGTTAGGAAAGAAGCCTGCAAGAACCCGAGGATGCATGAAGCGTTGCAAATCAACCTTGCCAACCCTCGAGAAGAAGAGGGGCCTAAAGAAGAACGCAGGGAGGTCGAAAGCGAAATGGTCCAGATTCATTCTCAACATGCTGAAAGAATCACGAGGATTGCTGCTGACCTCACGCCAGAACTGAGAAGTCGTCTGGTCAGCTGCATAATGGACCATCAGGACGTGTTTGCATGGGCTACCGAAGAGATTAAGGGAGTCCCCCTGCCTTGGCCACGCATCGGTTGCATATAACACTAGGAGCCCGACCGGTGAAACAGAGGTGAAGACACTTTGCACCCAAGCAAGACAAGATCATCAAGGAAGAAGTCGCAAAGTTGCTGAAGGTCGGACATATAAGAGAAGTTCAATTCCCGTTCTGGTTGGCCAATGTTGTACTAGTCCCTAAGCCCGGAGGTAAATGGCGGGTTTGTATTGATTTTCGTGATCTAAATAAAACCTGCCCTAAAGGCTATTACCCCTTGCCTCGCATCGATCAATTGGTGAATTCTACCTCTGGCTGTGATTTCATTTCAATGTTGGATACGTATCAGGGATATCACAAGGTTTCCCATGCTCGAGAAGACCAAGAAAAGGTCAGCTTCATGATAGCAGATGACACTTACTATTACAATGTCATGCCGTTCAGGTTGTGCAATGCAGGGGCAACCTATCAGCGAATGATGGACAAGGTCTTTCGCCATCAGATCGGGAGGAACATTGAGGTATATGTAGATGACATCTTGGTCAAGAACGAGAAGGGAAAGGACATGATAGTCGACCTAGAAGAAATATTCACCACCTTGAGGGCCAACAAGCTGAAACTGTACCCTGCCAAGTGTTTATTTGGGGTGAAGAGTGGTCGGTTCCTCGGGTACATGATGACTGAAAGGGGGATTGAGGCTAATTTGGAGAAGGTGCAAGCCATTCTCAATATGTTATCCCCTCGTAATTTCAAGGAGGTACAATGGCTGAATGGTAGAATTACATCTCTGTCCCGGTTCATCTCCAAATCTGCCAACAGAACCCTACCATTCTTCAAAATTCTGAGGAAGGCTGTTAAGTTCGATTGGGATGATCAGTGCGAGAAGGCTTTCACAGATTTAAAAGCATACCTTGCCGAGCTCCCCATCCTCTATAAGCCGCTGGAAGGACAAATGTTGTTCGTCTACCTATCCGCAGCTGAACAAGTCATGGGTTTTGCGCTCATTCGGGAAGCAGGTACTACTCAGTATCCAATCTACTTCTTCGTGGATCTCCTGAAGGACACAGAAACTTGGTATACTACCTTGGAAAAGCTGACCTACGCTCTGGTGCTGATGGCCCGAAGACTGAGGTTGTATTTCTTGGCGTATCCCGTTGTGGTACTCACCAATAGCCCACTTGGGCGCATCCTCACCAACCCTGAGGCTTCAGGATGGCTGATCAAATGGATGACAGAGTTGAGCGAATATGAGATTGAGTACCAACCCCGTACTACCATCAAGGCTCAAGCTTTGGCTGACTTTATGCTCGAAGCTGTCCCCAGACCTGAAGTTGATGGAGTGTGGAAAATCTATGTCGATGGTTCCTCCAACAGCTAGAACAGTGGGTCAGAGTCCTGATGATTTCCCCCAGGGGAGATGTATTACAACTATCCATCCGACTCCACTTCCGGGCCACCAATAATGAAGCCGAATATGAGGCGATACTAGCAGAGCTACAAGAAGCCAAGCAAGTAGGAGCTGCTCGGGTTAACTTGCACTCAGACTCTCAGCTTGTGGCTCGCAGATCAAAGGCAAGTTTGAAATTAAGAATGAGTGCTTACAAAGGTATGTGTCCATCTATGAGCAGCTGAGGTCCTCTTTCACTGAAGTTGTTTTGTAGAAGATATCCTGAGCTGACAATGTTAGGGAAGATGAGTTAGCCAAATTGGCCAGCTCTATTACATCATGGACACTAGATGAGCCCAGTGCTTCAGAAGAAGCGGTGGCCCAGATCGGAGAAGAGGCCACAAACACTGCCTTACCCGACTGGAGAGAGCCTTATGTGGAGTTCTTACATAGCGGGGCTACGCCGGCGGGCAACAAGGAAGTTCAACTTTTCCATCGCAGGGCTTCCAGATTTACGCTGGTCGGAGAGCAGTTATATTAAAGAGCCTTCGCCTGACCATTGCTCAAGTGTATTGGTCCAGGGGAAGTCGACTACATCATGTGGGAAATTCATGAAAGCATATATGGAAGCCATATCGGGGGAAGATCCATGGCTAGGAAGATTATCCTGATCGGGTATTTTTGGCCCATGTTGCAAGCAGATGTCATCAAATTTGTGGCCAAATGCGAAGCCTGCCAAAAGCACCAGTATATCACCCATCTCCCGACTGAGCTACTTCGAACCTCCACTGTTTCTTGCTCCTTCGATCACTGGGGGATGGATATTGTGGGTCCTTTTCCGATCGGGCCTCAGAGAAGAAGTTCTTGTTAGTACTGGTTGACTACTTCTCCAAATGGATTAAAGCTGAACCGCTTGCACATATCACAGAAGCCGCTGTGATGAAAATCCTATGGAGGGATACAGTTTGGAGGTACGATATCCCTTATAAGTTGGTGTCGGATAATGGAAGACAAATTGTAGGGCGTAAACTCAGAGAATGGTGTGAAGGGCTGGGTATTCACCAAGCCTTCACTTCAGTCATATATCCCCAAAGAAATGGCCAAGCAGAAGTAGTCAAACGGGAGATTATTAGGGAGCTCAAGATAAAGCTGGACCATGTCACAGGCATCTGGGTTGAAGAACTCCCAAGCATTCTATGGTCGTACCACACCACTCCCAAAGAAGGAATAGGTTAGAGTCCCTTCAATCTAGTGTATGGAGCGGAAGCGGTAATTCCAGTGGAGATAGGCGATGAGTCCGTCCGACATCAGCACTACAACAAAGAAGACAATGATCAGGAACGGCTAATTGACCTGGACCTAGTGGCAGAGGTGCGATACAAGACAACTACCCAACTAGTTGCATATCGGCAACGTATGCAGCAAGCGTACAATAGCTGATTGATCACCCAAACCTACCAAGTTGGGGATAAGGTCTGAAAAAGAATCAAGCCGGTCGAATACCCCGGAAAGCTTGAGTCGCAATGGAGCGAACCTTACATCATCGTCAAGAAGCTCATCGGAGGAAGCTATTATCTACAAGACGACGAAGGCAAAAAGCTGGATAAGCCGTGGCATGCAAATCACCTCCAACCATATCGTACTCGGTGAGTCATGTGAGAAATACATATATATGTGCTTGTATGCATGTTTGTGTTGCTTTGTAGTTTCAATAATGAAAGAAATAAATGAAATATCTCATCAAAGCCTGATGTAATAGCTTGAAGATCCTACCATCTCGTGGTGCCGAGGATGCCTGAGATGAGTAGACCTGGTTGTGGTGCCGAGGATGCTCGACCAGGAGGAGCATAAACACCTACGATCTTGTGGTGCCGAGGATGCCCGAGATGCGTAGGCCTGGTCGCGGTGCCGAGGATGCCCGACCAGGAGTGGCTGAAGATGCTGTCATCTCGTGGTGCCGAGGATGTCCGAGATGAGTAAACCTAATCTTGGTGCCGAGGATGCCCGACCAGGGGCAGGCAAAGATCTTACTATCTTGAGGTGTCAAGGAAGCCTGAGATGTGTAGGACTGGTCGTGGTGCCGAGGATGCCCAACTAGGAGTAGCCTAAGCCTTTACCATCTCGTGGTGCCGAGGATGCCCGAGACGCTGAGACTTGGTCGTGGTGCCAAGGATACACGACCAAGTGACGTTGAAGACCCTACCATCTCGTGGTGCGAGGATGCCTAAGATGCATAGGCCTAGTTACGGTGCCGAGGATGCCTGACCAGGAGTGGCTGAAGACGCTACCATCTCGTGGTGTCGAGGATGACCGAGATGAATAGACCTGGTCATGGTGCTGACGATGCCCGACTAAGCGCAGGCAAAAATCTTACCATCTAGTGGTGTCGAGGATGCCCGAGATATGTCGGGCTGGTCGTTGTACCGAGGATGCCCGACCAGGAGTAGCCTAAGCCTTTACCGTCTCGTGGTGTCGAGAATGCATGAGATGCGTAGACCTGGTCGTGGTGCCGAGGATGCCCGAGCAGGGGCGGGCGAAGATCTTACCATCTTGAGGTGCCAAGGATGCACGAGATGTGTAAGACTGATTGTGTACCGAGGATGTGTTGGTGCCGGAAGCACCATATCGAACCTTGTTTTGATATTGGCAAAGGGTTCAAAGTTAAGTATTATTGGTGATCTAACGATGTTACTCAAGTGTGCAGGAAAAGTCCTAGGAACACTAGGCACGAAGTCCTGATTCTAAGAATTGGGCAATAAGTCCTGGCCGTGAGCTGGGCAACTAAGTCCTGACATAAGGTTGGGCAATAAGTCCTGGTCATGGACTGGGCACTAAGTCCTGGCCGAGGGCTGGGCACCGAAGACCTGGTTCGAGGAATTGGGCACTAAGTCCTGGCCGAGGGCTAGGCACCGAAGACCTGGTTCGAGGAATTGGGCACTAAGACCTGGTCGTGGATTGGGCACGAAGACCTGGTGAGTAAAGCTAGGCAAAAGTCTAACCGGAGGAGTCGGTTGGCAAAAGGTAAATTCTCCTGAGAGGAGTAGGTGAGGACGCGTTCCCCATCGAGGGAACATTAGACGTCGGTTCGACCTAGGGTTCCATTTGGGAGACCCGAAGTCAGAACCAAGACAGCTAAGGCTGTAAATATTGACTAATATTCTTGCTTTGTTTGGTTTGGAACTAACCTTGGTTACAGGGACCGAAAGAGTGTGTTTCTGCAGCTCAGAAGGCCCCGAAGGAAGGGGGTAGGAAACTGGGCTAGGCGCCCGGGAGGTCCCGGGCGCCCAAGGTCAAAGCCAATTCTGTATTTAAGCAAGAATGCTTCAAAATCACATTGGGCTAGGCGCCTGGGAGGTCCCGGGTGCCCAAGGTCAAAGCTAAAGAGTAATCGAAGCAAAATCAGCCACGAAGCCAACGGACCAAGTCAAGCTAGGCGCCCAGGAGGTCCCGGGCGCCTCAGTCAGCTCCAGAGGCTGATTCGAAAGGGATAAGCGCTGACCGAGCTGCGGATGAAGTTTCTCCGATCTGAAGGCACGTGTCAGGCGCCCCCAGCGAATCAGGCGCCCCCAGGAGCACTATAAAAGGGGCTCGACCCCAAGGCTTCAAGAACACAACTTTCTAACGCCTCTAAGCTTTTTGTTCAAGCGCTCTGCTCCTGCAAACTCCGATCTCGACATTCCAGCGTCGCCGACGACCCTCTGCATCGAAGTACGATCCACATCAGGGCGTCGGTAACGAAAAGTGTAATTCATTTATTTACTGCAATATTCTTGTATTAAAATATGTAAACCTTTGCGCGATTATAGAATTGCCCGCAGTAAACGGTCAAGGACTATGGGCCTTGGAGTAGGAGCTGACCGCGACTCCGAACCAAGTAAAAGACTTGTGTTCTTTGTGTGATTGTTGTGTTTTCCACTGCGTTTTCTATTTCCTTAATCCAAAAAAGATTTTAACGATATTCACCCCCTTCTATCGTTTTTCTCGATCCAACAAGTGGTATCAGAGCGGGTGGGTCAAACTTGGTACAACCACCAGTTTGAAAGTTTTTTTCGGATTTACGAAATTTTTAATTTTATTTCTTTTCTTTCTCATTAATCGAGATTGGTGCAACACCACTCGATCTTTTTCTCTTTCTTTTCACCATTCATTAGAGTTGATAAAACGATCAATTTTTGAAAATTTGTCCTAATTTTTTTTTATTATTTTAATATTTTTTTCGAAATTCATGTTACCTTAATTCGACCAAAATTTTCAACTTTGAATTCTTTTTTTTCTTCAGAATTGACAAAAGTAACATTTTCAAAAATTTGTCATAAATTTTTATTTTATTATTATTATACCTCGAAATTCGTGCAACACCATTTTGAGCTAGTTTTTTTTTCTCCCGCACTACTAATTCAATACCAAGTCTTGGTACATTTTTGGTGTTTCTTTTGTGTACAAGGTTTAAACTAAATGGCCAACCAAGAGTGGAACAGTGCGCGCCCACCGCTATTCTCCGGCGAGAACTTCAATTTTTGGAGAAGTCAAATGGAGTCCCCTCTGAAGGCCCATCTAGATCTATGGATGATAATCCAAACGGGGTTTATAGTACCTACAGAAGATGGAATGTCGATCGCCTGGGACAAATTGGATAAACCAACACTCAACATGATTGAGACAGATGCAAAGGTGACTGCAATCCTACAATGCGGCCTAACAAAAGAAGTATTCAAGCAGATTGGACCATTTGAATGTGCTAAAGAGAGGTGGGAAAAACTGATTAACCTACATGAAGAGACTTACAACATCTAGGACTCAGAAGGTGTGTTGTCCGAATCATCAGAGGAATCGAACGAAGAAGAAGAAGATCACCTAAGTTATCTTGCACTCTCGGTCCAAGCACGAACAGCCGAGTCAGAGTCTGAACCCGAATCCAAACCAGAATCAAAAGATGAGTCTAGATCCGAGACGACAAGAATCAAGGGGGAGATTCCCAATAAGGAATCAAAAGGCAAGATTGTAAATTTAAATTTTAAAAATAATGTAATTTGTTACACATGCAGGGAGAGAGGGCATTACAAAAGTAAGTGTCCTACTCGTAAGATACGAACGACACCAACGACGGCGACAAAGGAACCAGTTCCAAAAGCACAAAAGGACAAAAGTCACATCCAATGCTTCAAGTGCTAGGAGTTTGGGCATTACAAAGATGAATGCACAGATAGAAGAGCCAAAGATCCAGGACAACCTATCAATATGAGTAACTTTAATTTATATCAAAATCCACTCTTTACCATGAATGCTGATAGTTTAATTAATCTCCCTTGGTCAAATTTAGATATGGATGCATGCTTAAATAACTTAATGAAATCATGTATATTAATAAATTCAAAATGTTAAGACAAGAAAATGAGACTTTGAAAATTAAAATTGATATACAAGAAAAACTAATTAATAATCTTGCAAACTTAGAAAAATCCAGAAATTTCCCTCATTATAATTTTATTTAGCTTTTTATGCTTGGATTTAGAATTAGATAGTTTAAGGACAAACGGGTTAATTAAAATTTGAACAACATAGTATTGGGTGGAGGTGAGATGATAGTATGTTAGGGAAGCCCTTCTAATAAGGTCAAGTATGTCCTACTTGGTCTGTTTAGTCTGGTAGAACTAACCGAAGCTACCGATCCAAGACCCAAACTAGTTAGACCAAAATCTTTCAAGGAGTAACTTGAAGATGAATTTTCTATAAAAGGCTTTGTCAAGGAAAGAGTTGATGATCCAATAAGGCTACGACCAAAGAAGGCCTAGTGCCTCGCCAAGACCTGGAAGCCAATTATAGAAAATCAAATTCATTTTACTATTGTTAGATTTGAATCTAACACAAATTTTAAGTAAATCTTAGATTTAACACTAATTCGAAGATAAAAATAAAACATCTCACAAAACAGATAAGGTAACCTGTTTTGTCATGTAGAACTGGGTGAGATGTCTAGGACCTAAAAATGTAGTTCAATACTTTTTCAAAATCAACTCAATTTTTTTTTTCAAAAATTAAATCTAAATTAACTCTATATGTTTTCCACTCAACATTTTTCAAAAATTGAATTTCATTTGTTTTCAAAATTAACTCATCAAACTAAGTCTTGATTGAATGATAACTATGATCTAGGATATGATAACTATGATCTAGGACTTGATTAACTTAATTACTGATCAGTCCTCCTAGGACAACACTAAAGTTCCTAAGGCAGTTAGATAAAGTCAAATGGTGTCGGGTACAGGGGGAGTGGTTTATTCTTTTAATTTTCTTTCAAAAATTGTGTTTGACATATCACTATCTTTTTTTTTTAAAAAAATGTCTTTTAAAATTGTCCTTGAAAAATCACTGCCTGACAAATTACCTTTATATGTTTCGAAATTTCAAAATACATGCCAAAAGTGTGCCTATGTCTCATTTGATTTTGATAAACCCTAAAGACACAGAGGAAGGTCCACTTCATGATCTAGAAGGACTCCTAGGATGTGTCAAATTTAGGGGGAGTCTGAGTCAAAAGAAGAAATTCTGAAAAGTTTTTTTTGGTAATTATTTTGAAATTATTAGATAATTCCTTTGATCTGAACTAAACCCTAAAGACTTAGAGGAAGAGTACTTGTGGTCAACAAGCTTCCTAGGACTGGGTCAAGTTTAGGGGAGGTCAAATTAAAAGAGTTATTAAATATTTATAAATAATATATTTTCATACACTATATTTTCAAAATTTTGTCGAAAGCATAAGAAATTTGTCTCTCAAAATATTATTTTTTTAAAAATGTTTATGGTTTATAAAATCATTTTTGAAATAATATTTTCTTGAGTTTGGAGAATTTTCAGGACACATAGGGAGATGCCTTTGTAGTTAACAAGGTTTCCTAAGATTGTGTCAGTCTGGAAAAGAAACCAAGTCAAGTAAAATATTATGTTTTAAAGATAATATTTTAAAAGTACTGGTATTTTTCAAAAATGTATAATATTTCTTAATAGTACTAATAGTTTTTCGAAAAATGCATAATATTGTTCAAAAGTACTTGCATCTTTTAAAGTATTTACGTTTTTCAAAATATTCAAAATAAGTAAACTTATTGATTAAATATTTTTTGTTGCTTATCATGCATGGACTCAATAAGAATATACACTTGACTCCAATTCTATTTTTGAGCATTAATTCTTCATTCTTTCAAAATTTTGTTACTTAAAAATTATCATAATTCTTGACATTATTTTACTTAGGATTATTTTTTCGCTCAATTTTTTTTTATTTTCAAGACTCATAAGCTCTGATACACAAACTTTAAATTTCTTTCAAAATATATTTTTCAAAAAGTTCTTAATTGATATATGGCCAAGGGGGAGAGTAGAAAACGTGAAAATTAAATTCTTCCTTAAACTTTTTCCTCCTTTTCAAGGAAAGTTTATCTTAGAAGCTCTCAAAAATAGTTTCACTTTAACCTAAGGTTTTTCTATCGTAGAATCTCCTTTGTGATACGTAGAAAATTTTGTTCAAAATATCATTTCAAACTGAACTTATGAGTATGTTTAAACTTAGAACTCTTTTCAAGTATTCTTTCGAAAAGCTTCAAGGGGAAAATTTCAAATCATGAGGGAGCTTTGTGCAATGTTTTAGTTTTGCAAGTGGAAATGGTCTAAAATATAAGGAGAAGAGTTTTCACATTAAGGAGGAGAGAAAGAAAGAGAGAAAGGAAATTTTTTTAAAAATATCTCTTTTTCAAAAAGTAAAGCAAAAATTTCTAAGTACCTCAAAATTTTTTAAGGGCTAAGTGCTGTTAAAATTTCAAAGTACTGTCAAAATACTTCAAGTGCTTTCAAGTATTTCTATTGCTTCAAAATTTTCTAAGTATGTCCAAGTGTTTCAAATTTTTTTAAGTACATATTTTTTCCTAAGTAAAATTTTCCTTAGTAAATAAAATTTATCTGAGCAAAAACTTTTTGAAAATTTTGGCAAAAGTTTCAAAGTAAAGTTTTTTTTGGTAAAAAACTTGTCTAGAAATTTCTTAAAGATTTTTTTTTCAAAATGCACAAAGTATTTCCAAGCAAATTCTTCTAAGTGTGCAAATTTTTTTTAGTAAACAAATTTTTTCCTAATTCTCAAAGTTGAAATTTTTTTGGGAAATTTGCCTTCAAAATTTGCCTAAATAATTTTTTTAGAATTCTTTTTGCAAAGCCTTGTAAGTAATAAATTTTTTTAAAACAAAATTTAGGCTTGCAAAACTTTTCAAAATGGAAAATTGTCTACGTGTAAAAAGTTTTTGTTGATGCAAATGCTTTTACTCTTTTTGAAAAAAAACTCTCTATCAGAAAACTTGTTCGCCCATGTATGTTTTTGATATATGTCAAAGGGGGAGGAAAGGTCAAAGTTAAGTATTTTATAACACAAGTATTCAGGGTTTTAGGGGGAGTATGAGAAATAAAGGATTTTTTCTCAAATCTACATTTCTTCTGTTCATAACTGCTATACTTCATTGATTTTTACCTTCTTTTCTTAACTGTTATAAGTTTACTTAACTTTGAATTGTGTTGCCATAAATCAAAAAGGGGAGATTGTTGGTGCCGGAAGCACCATATCGAACCTTGTTTTGATTGGCAAAGGGTTCAAAGTTAAGTATTATTGGTGATCTAACGATGTTACTAAGTGTGCAGGAAAAGTCCTAGGAATACTAGACACGAAGTCCTGGTTCTAAGAATTGGGCAATAAGTCCTGGCCGTGAGGCTGGGCAACTAAGTCCTGACATAAGGTTGGGCAATAAGTCCTGGTCGTGGACTGGGCATTAAGTCCTGGCCGAGGGCTGGGCACCGAAGACTTGATTCGAGGAATTGGGCACTATGACCTGGTCACAGATTGGGCACAAGACCTAGTGAGTAAAGTTAGGCAAAAGTCCAACCGGAAGGAGCCGGTTGGCAAAAGGTAAATTCTCTGAGAGGAGTAGGTGAGGACGCGTTCTCCGTCGAGGGAACATTAGGTTTGTTCGACCTAGGGTTCCATTTGGGAGACCCAAAGTTAGAACCAAGACAGCTAAGGTTGTAAATATTGACTAATATTCTTGCTTTGTTGGTTTAGAACTAACCTTGGTTGCAGGGACCGAAGGAGTGTGTTTCTGCAGCTCAGAACGCCCCAAAGGAAGGGATTAGGAAACTGGCTAGGCGCCCGGGAGGTCCCGGGCCCCAAGGTCAAAAGCCAAATCTGCATTTAAGCAAGAACTCTTTGAAATCACACTGGTTAGGTGCCCGGGAGTCCCGGTGCCCAAGGTCAAAGCCAAAGAGTAATCGAAGCAAAATCAGCCACGAAGCCAGCGGACCAAGTCAAGCTAGGCGCCCAGGAGGTCCAGGCGCCCCAGCAGCTCAGAGGCCGATTCGAAAGGGATAAGCGCTGACCGAGCTGCGGATGAAGTTTCTCCAATCTGAAGGCACGTGTCAGGCGCCCCCAGCGAATTAGGCGCCCCAGGAGCACTATAAAAGGGGCTTGACCCCAAGGCTTCAAGAACACAACTTTCTAATGCCTCTAAGCTTTTCGTTCAAGCGCTCTGCTCCGGCAAACTCCAATCTCAACATTCCAACGCCGATGACGACCCTCTGCTTCGAAGTACGATCCACATCAGGGCGTCGGTAATGAAAAGTGTAATTCTTTTATTTACTACAATATTCTTGTATTAAAATCTGTAAACCTTTACGCGATTATAGAATTGCTCGCAGTAAACGGTCAAGGACCGTGGGCCTTGGAGTAGGAGCCGACCGCGACTCCGAATCAAGTAAAAGACTTGTGTTCTTTGTGTGATTGTTGTGTTTTCCACTACGTTTTCTCTTTCCTTAATCCGAAAAAGATTTTAACAATATTCACCCCCCCTCTATCATTTTTCTCGATCCAACAGGATGCCCAACCAGGAGTAGCCTAAGCCTATACCGTCCCGTGGTGCCGAGGATGCCCGAGACGCTGAGACTTCATCGTGGTGCCGACGATGCCTGACCAAGAGCCACTAAAGACCCCACCATCTCGTGGTGCCGAGGATGCTCGAGATGGGTATGCCTGGTCGCAGTGCTGGGGATGCCTGACCAGGAGTGGCTAAAGACGCTACCATCTCGTGGTGTCGAGGATGCCCGAGATGAGTAGACCTGGTCGTGGTACCGAGGATGCCCGACCAAGGGCAGGCGAAGATCATACCGTCTTGTGGTGCCAAGGATGCCCGAGATGTGTAGGACTGGTCGTGGTGCCAAGGATGCCCGACCAGGATTAGTGTAAGCCTTTACCGTCTTGTGGTGCCGAGGATGACAAAGACGCGTAGACCTGGACGTGGGTGCCGAGGATGCTTGACTAGGGGCGGGTGAAGATCTTAACATCTCGAGGTACCGAGGATGCACGAGATGTGTAGGACTAGTCATGGTGCTGAGGATGCCTGACCAGGAGGAGCACAGACTCCTACCATCTCGTGGTGCCGAGGATGTCCAAGATGTCTAGGCCTGGTCGCGGTGCCGAGAATGCCCGACCAGGAGTGGATGAAGATGCTACTATCTCATGGTATCGAGGATGCCTGAGATGAGTAGAATGGTCGTGGTGCCGAGGATGCCCAACCAGTGGCAGGCGAAGATCATACTGTCTTATGGTGCTGAGGATGCTCGAGATGTGTAGGACTGGTCTCAGTGTCAAGGATGCCCGACCAGGAGTAGCCTAAGCCTTTACCGTCTCGTGGTGCAGAGGATGCCCGAGACGCTGAGACTTGGTCATGGTGCCGAGGATGCCTGAGATACGTAGGCCTGGTGGCAGTGCCGAGGATGCTCGACCAGGAGTGGTTGAAGATGCTACCATCTCGTGGTGCCGAGGATGCCCAAGATGAGTAGACCTAATCGTGGTGCCAAGGATGCCCGACCAGGGGCAGGTGAAGATCTTACTGTCTCATGGTGCCGAGGATGCCCGAGACGCGTAGACCTAGTCGTGGTGTCGAGGATGCCCCACAGGAGCGGGCGAAGATATTACCATCTCGAGGTGCCGAGGATGCCCGAGACGCTGAGACTTGGTCGTGGTGTCGAGGATGCCCGACCAAGTGCCGCTGAAGACCCTACCATCTCGTGGTGCCGAGGGATGCCTGAGTTGCATAGGCCTGGTCGTGGTGCTGAGGATGCCCGAACAGGAGTGGCTGAAGAAGCTACCATCTCGTGGTGCCTAGGATGCTCGAGATGAGTAGACCTGGTCGTGGTGCTGAGGATGCCCGACCAGGAGCAGGCAGAGACCCTACCATCTCGTGGTGCCGAGAATGCCCGAGACGCATAGGCCTGGTCGCGGTGTCGAGGATGCCCGACTAGGAGTGGCTAAAGATGCTACCATCTCGCGGTGTCGAGGATGCTTGAGATGTGTAGACCTGATCATGGTGACGAGGAAGCCCGAGATGGTGTAGGACTGGTCGTGGTGCCGAGAATGCCTGACCAGGAGTAGCCTAAGCCTTTACTGTCTCGTGGTGCCCGAGGATGCCCGAGACGCTGAGACCTGGTTTTGTTGCCGCGGATGCCCGACCAAGTGCCGCTGAAGACCCTACCATCTCGTGGTGCGAGGATACCCGAGATGTGTAGGCCTGGTCGCGGTGCCGAGGATGCCTGACTAGGAGTGGCTAAAGACGCTACCATCTCGTGGTGCCGAGGATGCCCGAGATGAGTAGACCTGATCGTGGTGCCGAGGATGCCTGACCAGGGGCAAGTGAAAATCTTACCGTCTCGTGGTGCCGAGGATGCCCGAGATGTGTAAGACTGGTCATGGTGCCGAGGATGCTCAACCAGGAGTAGCCTAAGCCTTTACCGTCCCGGGGTGCCGAGGATGCCCGAGACGCTGAGACTTTGTCGTGGTGCCGAGGATGGCCAACCAAGTGCTGCTGAAGACTCTACCATCTCATGTTGCCGTGGATACCCGAGATGCGTAGGCCTGGTCACAGTGCCGAGGATGCCCCGACCAGGAGTGGTTAAAGACGCTACCATCTCATGGTGCCGAGGATGCCCGAGATGAGTAGTCCTGGTCGTGGTGCCGAGGATGCCCGACCAGGAACAGGTGAAGATCTTACCGTCTCGTGGTGCCGAGGGATGCCCGAGATGTGTAGGACTGGTCTGGTGCCGAGGATGCCCGACCAGAAGTAGCCTAAGCCTTTACCATCTCGTAGTGCTGAGGATGCCCTAGACACGTAGACCTGGTCGTAGTGCCGAGGATGCCCGACTATAGGCGGGCGAAGATCTGACCATCTCGAGGTGCCGAGGATGCACGAGATGTGTAGGGTAGGACTGGTCATGGTGCCGAGGATGCCCAACCAGGTGGAGCAGAAACTCCTACCATCTTGTGGTGCCGAGGATGCCTGAGATGCGTTGGCTTGGTCGCGATGCTGAGGATGCCTGACCAGGAGTGACTGAAGACGCTACCATCTTGTGGTGCTAAGGATGTCTGAGATGAGTAGACCTGGTCGTGGTGCCGAGGATGCCCGACTAGTGGCAGGCGAAGAGCTTACCATCTCGTGGTGCCGAGGATGCCTGAGATGTGTAGGACTGGTCGTGGTGCCGTGGGATGCCCGACCAGGAGTAGCCTAAGTCTTTACCGTCTCATGGTACCGAGGATGCCCGAGACGCTGAGACTTGGTCGTGGTGCCGAGGATGCCCGACCAAGTACTGCTTAAGACCCTACCATCTCGTGGTGCCGAGGATTCCTAAGATGCTTAGCCTGGTCGCGATGCCGAGGATGCTCGACCAGGAGTGGCTAAAGACGCTACCATCTCGTGGTGCCGAGGATGCTGGAGATGAGTAGACCTGATCGTTGGTGCGAGGATGCTCGACCAGGGGCAGGCGAAGATCTTACCATCTCGTGGTGCCGAGGATTCCCGAGACCCGTAGACCTGGTCATGGTGCCGAGAATGCTCGACCAGGGGCGGGCAAAGAACTTACCATCTCGAGGTGCCTAGGATGCCCGAGATGTGTAGGACTGGTTATGGTGCTGAGGATGCCCGACCTGGAGTAGCCTAAGCCTTTACCATCTCGTGGTGTTGAGGATGCCCGAGATGATGAGACTTGGTCATGGTGTTGAGGATGCCCGAGATGCGTGGGCCTGGTCACGGTGCCAAGGATACCCGACCAGGAGTGGCTGAAGACGCTACCATCTCGTGGTGTCGATGATGCCCGAGATGAGTAGACCTGGTCGTGTTGCTGAGGATGCCTGACGAGGAGTGGCTGAAGACGTTACCATCTCGTGGTGCCGAGGATGCCCGAGATCAGTAGACCTGATCGAGGTGCCGAGGATGCTCGAGATGTGTAGACCTGGTCGTGGTGCCGAGGATGCCCGACCAGGAGGAGCACAAACTCCTACCATCTTTTAGTGTTAGGATGCCCGAGATAAGTAGTCCTGATTGAGGACGAGATATAAAAGATGATCATACTTTATTTGTTGATGAAGGTTACATTTGGAGTATATCCAATCAAGCATAGAAGACAAACACAATCTGGAATTACATTTAAAGAAAAAACTACAGAAGACAAATACAATCGGAAATATATCCATTCTAGAAAAGGGTAGGAGAAAAATACATTCGATTCACACTTGAAGATATACAGAAGAAAATGTCACAGAAGATAAATGCATTCCATTTCAAAAGTAGAAATTACATGTTTCAACAAAGTACAGGAGGCAAGATGAAAAAAGATAATAAAAACAAGGGTTTTTCATTCAATAGCAGATATTACATCTGAAGAACATTTGGAAATGAAAAATAAAAGGCAAAATACAAAAAAGAAGAAAAAAAAATGGGCTGGCTACAATTCCTTCTCCTCGGGCGACAACTCCTCCCAGGCTTGACTAACGCTGAGGAAGTTGAGGTCGACGTCCGACTTCAACACTCCTGCTCGTCGGATTTGTTGAACTGCCCCGTTGAAGCTCTGCTTTAGACATCTCAGCACTTGGCCTACTAGGAGGTCACCAAATTCATCTGTGTAACGACCCGGCCCGTCGACCCAACCCCTCGGCCCCTTGGGCGGTTAAATTCCATTTTTGGCGGCCCAACAACCTGGCCCCTTTGGTCGTCGACCGTTGACCGTCGTTACTCACAAGAACATCCCACCCTTGGCCAGTGGATTTTTGCCTTCCCCAGGATTCGAACTCTAGACCTCCAGGCTAAGTACTAGAGTTTATGAATCCTGGTAGCCAAGTGAGCCACGCTAGAGTTTATGAATCTTGATAGACAAGGAACATTAGTACTTGTCCCGGAGGTCTAGGGTTCGAATCTGGAGAAGACAAAAATCCACTGCCGGGTGTGGGAAGACTGTAGGGCACAACTTAGAGAGTCGCCTGATGGGGCTAGTGGGGTCCTGTCGCTACAATCCAACTAGAGGAACTTGGCCTTGGACGTCGCCTCTACCTCTGCCCGCCGAGATTCTTCGTCAGCTTTATATTTTTGATGTTCATCTATAGTTGCGTCCCAGCCAGTCTTCAGCTCGGTCGCCTCGGAGGATAGCCGATCTCGATCCGCCCGGACTTCCTCGAGCTGCTCTGCACTCGCCCGGATTTACGATTGGGCTCACTGTGAGTCTTCCTGCAGCAGGCGGATGTCTTCTGACAGCTTCGCCTCCCGTTCTTCGAAGCATTCCTTCTCGTGAGAAAAATGGCTCACCTCGTTAGTGAGGTTCTTCGCCAGCTCCGATAGGAGTGTTGGTATGGCTTGGCGGTTTCCAAGACAACCACGGGGTCGTATCTGAAAGACCTCTCTATGGCTACGGATAAAAAAATTTAATCCGAATAGAGACTCGTCCCTCTAATGACCGACTCGTCGTCGTGTTAATTAATCCAAGTTACAACTTAGTCAAAACTGAGGTTAAAGCCTTGTAACTTTTCGGATTAATTAACCGCGGAAAAGACGATGATTTGGATCGCCGGTTTTTGTGTTTATCTTCGGAGTCCAGTTAATTAATTATTGTCTATGATAATGAATCAAAATAATCAATTAACATATATGAAATGACGAGACAAACCAACAAAGCACAAATAAAACATAGCAAAACAAAACTGGAGCTCGAGAGAAATATACCTCGCCGTTTACCTCGCAGTCTTCTATCTTATGACCCTCCCCTCCTGGACGTCGTGTGGGCGACAATCTACCAAGACTCGGAGTCACCAAGGCCTCTGAATTAATCACCTTTCTTCAAGCTACTTCCAATCACCAACACAAACCCTAGAACGCCAAAAGCACCAAATTGAACCTGGTTTTGATAATGACAAAGGGTTCAAAGTTAAGTTTATATTGTGATATGATGATTTTACCATGTTTGTAGGAAAATCCTAGTTGAGCTAGGCACGAAGTCATGACCTACAGGGTTGAGTACGAAGTCCTACTTGAGGACTGGGCATGATGTCCTGGCATAGGGCTGGGCACCGAAGACCTGACTAAGGGTTGGGCACGAAGACCTGGTTCGAGGAATTGGGCAGGAAGACTTAGTTGGGGACTGGGTACCAAAGACCTGATCCAGAAGATCGGGCAAGAGACATAGCCGAGCGAGGACTGCGGACAGAAGTAGAGTCGGGTCGAGGTACGAACATCTTGAGATCCAGGAGTCTCAAAGACCGAGCAAATGTCCAACCGGAGGAGCCGGTTGGCAAAAGGTAACATCTCCAGAGTGAAGTAGGTGAGGACGTGTTCTCCGGAAGAGGGAACAGTAGGTATCGGTTCAACCTAGGATTTCATTTGAAATCCAAAGTCAGAACCAAGACAACTCTGGCTATTATTCATGCATATTTATTATATTATTGTATTCTTGGATTGACCCTGGTTGCTGGCTAAAAGGAGTTGGCTGCTGCGATCCCAGGTGCCCAAGAACCCAGGCGCTTGAATGGTATCAGGCGCCCCAGAAGGAGTTCTTCCAGTAGTTGCGCCACGTCAGCTCCCAGGCGCCCGTGAGCTCCCAAGCACCTCAGTAGTCCCAGGCACCCAAGAATGGAGATAAACGCTGGCCGAGTCTGTAGATAAGGATGTGGCGAATTCGGGTGATGTGGAAGGCGCCCCATAAGCTATCAGGCGCCCAAGAAGCAACTATAAAAGGGGCTTCCCCCCTTTGCTATCAGAAATCAACTCAAGCACTCAAGCACGCTACAACAAGCTTCCGTGCTCTCCTTTTCTGCACTGATGACGTTCAAGATCGACGACACACCGATCCAACAAGCTCAGCTTTATTTCTTAACTGTCATCGATATAAAGTTTTCAATCCAGTTGATAGGGTTGAATAGTCCGTGACCGACACGGGGAATGAAGAAGCCGCGGGGTGCGACACGACGAATCGAAGCGACCTTCCTTCTCGGGCCCCGGGACCCCCCTCAGGAGACGCACCCGGGAAGGTTAGCCCGAAGACCTCTCTTGGGAGCACCTCGGGAGGTTAGGCCCCGAGAGCATCTCGGGAGTTATAGCGCCCGAAGACCCCGAGTTCACCTCGAGAGGTGGAGTCCCCGCAATGACAGACCTCGGGTACTGACGCCCCTTCTCGGTGCGGATAATCATCCCCGTTAGAATGGGTCTGCACGACCCTTAATGTCGCAATGGGTGATAACGGTGCAGACCATTTCAAAGGATATCCAGTCACCGCAGAAAGAGGGGGGTGTGGCTTAAGTATTAGAGACATGGCACCGATCGAGGAGGCATGTCTAATTGTCGACGTCAGTATAAAAGGTAGTCCAACCCCTCCGGTAAAGGGGGTTATGCTCTCTCAACCCTACATACATTCTTTTCTTCTCGCTACACTTACTCTTCGACGGACACTGACTTAAGCGTTGGAGTGGACTCCGCCGGACCCCTTCCGGCATGTCCCCTAACGCTCGTGTTAATCTCACAAGGCCAAGAGTTCCTCCCCTCCACAGCGACTTCCACATGGGCGAAACCTCAGTGACTGGCCATCGCTACCGATTCCTTCCAGAACAAATTTGGTGGGAAACTAGCAAGCACCTGAAGGAGCATCGATGGTAGGGTTGGAGGAACAACCCATCGTCTGTAGAGGGGAGGACTTCAATCTTCAAGAGGTATTGCCAGAAGACCACGCCCATCCGAGAGAAGATGAAGGACCTAAGAAGGAATGAAGGGAGGTTGAGAGTGAGGAAGTACAGATCCATTCTCAACATGGAGGGGGAAGCACGCGTATCACCCTCGACCTCGCACCAGAAATAAGAAGTCGTCTCATCGAGTGCCTGCGAATCCATAAGGATGTCTTCGCTTGGGCCACGGAGGACATTGAAGGAGTTCCACCAGTGTTGGCCATGCACCACTTGCATGTTATGCGGGGAGCCCGCCCTGTGAAGCAGAGGCGGAGGCATTTCGCTCCTGACCAAGATAAGGCCATTCGAGATGAAGTCCAGAAGTTGTTAAAAGCTAGACACATCAGAGAAGTCCAATTTCCAGCATGACTGGCCAATGTGGTCCTCGTCCCCAAGCCCGGAGGCAAATGCCGAGTCTATATTAACTTCCGAGACTTAAACAAAGCCTGCCCAAATGACTGCTACCCCTACCTCGGATAGACCGGTTGGTGGACTCTACAGCCGGTGTGAGTTCATCTCAATGTTAGATGCTTACCAGGGCTACCACTAAGTCCCACTCACTCCCGAGGACCAGGAGAAGGTCAGTTTTGTGATGGCCGATGGCACGTACTGCTACAATGTCATGCCCTTCGGCTTACGCAATGCGGGCGCCACATACAGCGGATGATGGACAAAGTCTTTAGGCACCAGATCGGCCGGAACATCGAGGTGTACGTGGACGACATCCTGGTAAAGACTGACAAGGGAGGTGACATGATAGCTGTCCTTGAAGAGACGTTCGCCACCCTGAGGGCCAACAGGTTAAAACTAAACCCAGCTAAGTGTTTGTTTGGAGTAAAAGGTGGCAGGTTCCTGGGGTACATGGTGACGGAGAGGGGGATCGAGGCCAATGCGAAAAAGGTAAAGGCCATTCTGGATATGCCGCCCCGTGGAACTTCAAGGAAGTACAGCGGCTGAATGGAAGGATCACGGCATTATCCTGATTCATCTCCAAATCCGCAGACAAGACCCTCCCATTCTTCAAAATTCTGAGAAAAGCCATCAAGTTCGAGTGGTATGACTAGTGTGAGAAGGCCTTTGCAGAGTTGAAGACCTATCTTGCAGACCTCCTTACCCTTGCAGACCTCCCTACCCTGCACAAACCCGTGGAGGGGGAGACCTTATTCGTCTATTTATCAGCAGCCGAGCAAGCGGTGGGTGATGGACCCAGAATGAGTGTCACGAATGTGGGTCTCAAATTTAGATATTTATAAATGCTGGAAACCCTTTTTGCAATTAAAGAATAAAAGCGTAGTAAAGGGGCCACAGGTCGTATTTTTCCAAGGGCTAGTTCAAGTTTGTTTGATTCGTGCTCGAGTTTATGTATCGTCAATGTTTTTGGGTTTCAAATGAAATTTGGAATAAGAAATGGGTTTGGTTTAGTAATGAGAAATGAAAACACAATGCAAGGAAGGTAAACGTAACTTAAGGAACTAACCAAAGTAATGGCAGCTAATGAATTCAACTAATGGAAAACTTAATCAACAATTGCTACTTAACTGAGTTTTGGAAAACAAGTCTGATTTTAAATGCAAAACGAATACTGAACAAATGAATAAGAGAACACTTGATACGCGAGGAATAAAAGAAATCAATGTGCCAAAAATGATACTAAGTACTAAGGCTGTAGTTGAAAGTTCCCAAATGAAACTAATTACTTCAACTTAGAAGACAAAACTAATAGAGAAATGCTAATCATGAATTAAAGTAGGATTGCAGAAATAAATGCAGCAGAATTCAGAAATGTAAGTATTCAGAACATGAAAGCAGAAGAAATTCAAAAACTAACTGAACGAGAAGGAGGTTGACTTTAAGTACAAAAGTACACTAAATTGTGTGGTTCACCTCAGAAATCGAAATCAATACAAACTGAACACAAGAGAACTGCACAATTCAGTAACTTAAGTTCACTTGATACACAAGGTACAAGACTGATTAATTCAGAGCTACCGACTGAAAAGACAAATGCAGAAATTCAGAATCCAACAACTGAGTTCGATGTGCAATATCTAACTAATCAAGCAACCTTTCTACCAATCTGAAATCAAGAACACGGCCATGTAACTGAAGAATGCAGAAATTCAGAAATGGAAACAATGATCTAGTGAAGAAACAAGCAAACACATGAAATCGAGTTCACAAGCTAGCTTAAGAATTTATCCACTGAGAACTTTAGAACTGTGGCTGAGAAATTCAGAGTCAGCTGAAAGGAGAAAGGAATTCAGAAGATGCAGTAAACAAAGGTGGAAGTGCAGCTATTCTTTTCGAATGCAGAAATGCAGATTCTACTGTAGAAATTTAAGGGAACTCTAAGAGTTGAAACTCACAAATCAGATTTCAATTTCACATCCAATACTCAGTCGAAACTAAGAAGACCTATGCTCACTACTCCACAATTCAGAAACTGTAATTGGATTTGCAGCAGTGCAGTTGTCAACAGGAATTTGATACGCTACCACATAATGAAATGCAGAACTGAAAATTCATACAAAAACAAGTCTAGATCAAATGCATTAGCACACTAACAGATATATCTAATTTCAGGAATTAAAACTAACACAAATCGAATCAAAGTAACAACAAAATTCAGGGCTGAACTGATATGCAAAGAAAAGAACACAAAGGCTGATACTCAACAACTAACTTGGCACACTAACTTTGAATCAAGAAATAAACTGTAATTGAAGACAATTGCTCAATGAACAAACTCACTAGCTACTGTACTTGCAGAATTAAACCCTAATTTAAGCTGGAAAAATTCAGAAATTGAAAATGAAAAAGCTGATACATGTGCAGAACAGAAATGAAGTGCTGAAACAGAAATTACAGCTAGGAAAACAAGAAAAACAGTAAGAACTAAGCCTCGATCCTTCCCATGTTTCAAGATCTCCTTGTTCGTCACGTAAGGGCAAGCCAAGAACCCCTTCAACTCGCAAATCACTGAGAAACTTAGCTCCAATTCAGATATGCTCTCAAAATTGCACGCAACTGGGAAATCCACTCCAAACTCTTAGATCTCAATGTGAAGAGTTGCGATGATGATTTGAAAATCATCTGAGCTCATCCTAGGACCCCTACAGATGGTTCAGATGGAAGGAAATGGACGCGATTGAGATCCAAGAGCTCAAATCACAAAACTGCCGAAACCCTCAAACAGCTCTGCATCCGGCGCAATTTGGAGCTGAAATCTCCACTGAAGCTTTCTCCCATGGATCCAGATCTTGCTCCAAGGTGATGATCGAGTTGGTCACGCCTCTGATGAAGAAAATTTGAAGGAAAACGATGAACAAGCGAGAAAACGAGAAGAAAATTGCTGAAGCTCGGTGAGGTCGCGACAGCCAGATCTGAATAGAGGAGACGTTTAAGTAGTTAAAACAGTGAACGACCCAGATTGTCCAGTGCTCATCCAACGGTGGATCATTGTCCGATTTGATTCAAATTTCCCAGATCTTGATCAGAGGTCAGGATCATCCTCGTGGTAGCTCGGATCTGCCAGATCTACAACGGATGGTTCAGATCACCTTGATCTTTGAATGGACGGTTAATATGTCCCTGATCGTGATCCAACGGCTGGATGATCTCCGATTGAGCTAAAATCTTCAGATCTTGATCTGATCGCTTGATTAGCCTTAATCCCAGCTCTGATTGATCAGAAGTTCTCAGATGGTATAGATCTAACCGTTCTTGCATCGGACGGTCCAAATGAGTCGACGCTTGATCACTTGATCTATTCCACTTTTGACTCAACATTTGACCCAACCTGACCTAGGTCCATGATCCCTCCAAGCCTACAAAAGTAGATCAAAAATTTAGTGACAAAACAACTCAAATATATCAAAATTTGCAATTAAGTCCAAAAAGAGTATAAATCCTAAAACCTAGAGTAAATCCACAATTACACAAGTAAAATATGGGTCAAACACGGATTTAAGCATATGAAATGATCAATGAAATGATACTTATCAGTGGGATCGACGCTCGTCCGAGAATAAGATTGGGTACAATACCCCATCTATTTCTTTGGACACCTTCTAAAGGACGCCGAAACGCGATACACCACGATGGAAAAACTAGCCTATGCCTTGGTCCTGATGGCCCGAAGGTTACGGCTGTACATCCTAGCACATCCCCACATGGTCCTCACCAATAGCCCACTCACCCGAGTCCTCACTACCCCCGAAGCGTCGGGCAGGCTGATAAAATGGACGGCGAAATTAAGTGAATACTGTTGGTGCAGGAAGCACCATATCGAACCTTGTTTTGATATTGGCAAAGGGTTCAAAGTTAAGTATTATTGGTGATCTAACAATGTTATTTAAGTGTGCAGGAAAAGTCCTAGTGAAGGGCTGCTAGGCACCTGGCGAAGGGCTGCCAGGAAACAAAGTCCTAGCGAAGGGCTGCTAGGCACCTGGCGAAGGGCTGCCAGGAAACAAAGTCCTAGCGAAGGACTGCTAGGCACCTGGCGAAGGAATGCCAGGATACAAAGCCCTAGCGAAGGACTGCTAGGTACCTGGCGAAGGAATGCCAGGATACAAAGTCCTAGCGAAGGACTGCTAGGCACTGGCGAAGGAATGCCAGGGTACAAAGCCCTAGCGAAGGACTGCTAGGCACTGGCGAAGGAATGCTAGGGTACAAAGCCCTAGCGAAGGACAGCTAGGCACCTGGCGAAGGAATGCCAGGGTACTGAAGTCCTGGCGAAGGAATGCTAGGCACCAGGCGAAGGACAGCTTGGGACTGAAGACCTGGCGAAGGAATGCTAGGCACCGGGCGAAGGACAGCTTGGTATCCAAGACCTGGCGAAGGACCGCTGGGCAAAAGTCCAACCGGAGGAGCCGGTCGGCATCAGGTACATTCTCCCGAGAGGAGTAGGTGAGGACGCGTTCCCCGACGAGGGAAGAGTAGGCGTCGGTTCGACCTAGGGCTCCATTTTGGAGGCCCAAAGTCAGAACCAAGACAGCTAAGGCTGTATAAACTAACATATTAATTGCTTTATGTTGTTTTGGACTAACCCTGGATGCAGGACCGAAGGAACGAGTGTCTGCAGCTCAGAGAGCCTCAAAGGAGTGAGGTAGAGTCTGAGTAGGGCGCCCGAAGTGTCCCGGGCGCCCCCAAGGTGAACACAAAACAAAGTAAACCAAGGTGAGCTTCGGCAACTTATGGGCGGGGCGCCCCCGTGCTCCCGGGCGCCCCGCATGCTCCCGGGCGCCCCCAGGTGAAGCCAACGAAGCAAGCCAGCGAGAAGCCAAACGGATGAGAGTTGACCCGGTCAATCCGGGCGCCCCCAGCGTCCCGGGCGCCCCCAGTCAAGATCTGATCCCGAGTTTGAAGGGATCAGAGCTGACCAAGAAGAACTCGGATCGGCTGACACGTGGGGGTGGGGCGCCCCTGACATTCCGGGCGCCCCCAGGTGCTATAAAAGGACCCTCGAACCAAGGCTTCAACACTGAATTCATTCAACGCAACCACGCTCTTCTGCTCCCGCGCTCTGCTCCAGAAACCTCCCGACTCGAGATACAAGCGCCGACGACGTCCCTCTGCTCCGAGAAACATTCCACACCGGACGTCGGTAACGAAGAGCAATTTCCTTTTTGTGTTTACTATACTGCAATTGTAAATCTATTTGTAAACCGTTTTACGCACATATAGAATTGCCCGCAGTAAACGGTCAACGACCATGGGCTTTGAAGTAGGAGCCGAACGCGACTCCGAACCAAGTAAAAAACTTGGTGTTTACGTTTGTTTGTTTTAATTTCCGCTGCGTAATTTCTCTATTTCTTAAATCCGAACGTTTTCCGATATTCACCCCCCTCTATCGGTTCTCTCAATCCAACAAGTGGTATCAGAGCGGGGAAGCTTAAATTTGGTGCAACCACCAATTTGAGAGTTTTTTAGATTTTCAAAATTATTTTATCTTTTTTTAATCTTTTCTCGTTAATCGAAGTGGTGCAACACCACTCGATCTTTATTTCTGTAGGTGTGTTTAAAATATTCTTACGCGCTTTTTAAATTTTGAATTCTTATTTTCTCACCATTACTCAGAATTGATAAAACGAACCATTTTTGAAAATTTGTCATAAATTTTTTTAATTATTATTTTAATATTTTTCTCGAAATTCGTGCTAAGCAAAATTTTTTCCAAATAGTAAATTCTTACTTTTTCATCATTAATCAAAATTGATAAAGTCAACATTTTCAAAAATTTGTCATTAATTTTTATTTTATTTTATTATTATTTTATCTCGAAATTCGTGCAAACACTTTTATTGAGCTAGTTTTTTTCTCTCTCCCGCACTACTAATCCAAGACCAAGTCTTGGTACATTTTTTGTGTTTCTTTTGTGTACGAGGTATAAACTAAATGGCCAACCAAGAATGGAACAGTGTCCGTCCACCGCTCTTCTCTGGCGAAAATTTCAAGTCCTGGAGAAATCTAATGGAGTTCCATCTGAAGGCCCATATGGACATATGAATGATCGTTCAAACAGGGTTCTACCTCCCTACAGAAGATGGACTATCATTTACGTGGGACCAACTGGATGAACCAATCCTGAGGAAGATCGAGACGGATGCAAGGGCAACTGCAATCCTACAATGTGGCCTAACCAATGAAGAATTGAAACGGGTCGGATCCTTCAACTGTGCCAAGTAGATGTGGGAAAAGTTAATCAATCTACACGAAGAGAGCTCCGATATTGAAGAGTCAGCACCCGACTTCAAAGTTGACTCCGGATCAGAAGATGAGATTGAATCCATACTTGCCTGCAAATTCGAGCCAGAGTCAGAAGACAAAGTGACTAAGACAAAAATGGTAACCAATTTTGAATTTGTTCTAGATTTACAATTAAATAATCAAACTGATACTATGATGGTCGAGGAAGGTATAATTTCAAGTGCAGGGAAAACTCCAAAGAAGAAGCTTCAACCTGTACCCGAGTCTGACTCAGACTCAGAATCTAACGACGAAGGAAGGGATCCTTGGAAACTGGTCTGGTTGGCTCGCGACCGCTACAAAATGCCGAAGAAACAATCAAGCAAAAGAGAAATGGCTAGAATCAAGGGGGAGATTCCCAACCGGGAATCAAAAGATAAATTTACAGTATTTAAAAATCCAATATTTACCATGAATAACATGATTAATTCATACAAATTAGTTAAGGTTAATATGTTAGAAAACATAATTAACAACCATGCTGATTTTAAAAACCCAGAGTATTATTTCAATTATGATATAACTTAGCTCATTTTTTGTCATGCTTGTTTTTTTTCTTAGAATTAGGATTGGTTAGTATAAGGACTAAATCAATTAACTGAAATTTGAACAACATAGTATTGGGTGGCGGTGAGATGATAGTACGTTAGGGAAGCCAATTCTAATAAGGTCAAGTATACTCTACTTGGTCTCTTTAGACTGGTGAAACTAGCCGAAGCTACCGATCCAAGACCCAAGCTAGTTAGACCAGAATTTACCAAAAAGTAATTTTGAAGATGAAATTTCACTAAAAGGCTTTGTCTAGGAAAGGGTTGATGATCCAATAAGGCTACGGTCAAAGAAGGCCTTGTGCCTCGCCAAGACCTGGAAGCCAATTTTTGAAATTCAAATTCAATTTACTCTTTGTTAAATTCGAATCTAACACAAATTTTCAGTTAATTTTAGATTCAAATATCTCTTTTCAAAATAAATCTTTCTATTAAAATATGCATCTCACAAAACAGTTAAGGATATCCTGTTTTGTCACTTAGAAATGGGTGAGATGCTTAGGACCTAAAAGTTTTGTCCAACCCAATCAACCTACAAATCAAATTCAACTTAATTATTCTCAATTAATTATTATCAAATTCAACTTAATTATTTTCAATTAATTATTCTCACAATTCAACTTAATTATTTTCAATCAATTATTTTCAAAATTCAACTTAACAATTTTTAAAATTCAAAGTTAAAATTCTAATTAATTTTAAAATCCTCAAAAATCATTTTAACTTTTAAACTAAGGTTTAATGTTTCAAAATTAATCATTTTTTAAAATTAAATATTTGTCTCACACAACCCATAAGGTTAACATGTTTGACCACGTAGAACTGGGTGGACATCTAGGACCTAAAAGAATGATTCACTATCCTTTTAAATAAAAAAAGTTTGCAAAAGTTATTCAAACTTACCTCTAATTTTTAATTTATTGTACTGTACCCTACTCTTTCATTCCTCACATTTTTTTAATTTCATGTCAAATATCACAATAAATAGAGTCTAGGGCTTGTTCTGATTTAGTCATTAACTTGGTCAAAATAGTCAACCCTAGTCCACATAGTCAAACCTGGTCAACACTGATATCCCTTAAGGAACTTAGATAAAAGTCAGACTGTGTCGGATACAGGGGGAGTTCTTCTTAATCTTTTTCGAAAAATTCAGCTTTTTCAAAAACCTTATGCTCTAAAACTTATTATCATCTCAAAATAAGGTTTTCAAAAATTGACTCAAAAACCCTCGTATATTACTATCTCTTTGAAAAATTAACATCATGATTTTCGAAAACTGTGCTATCATTCCAAGTTGTGTTTTTAAAAATTTATCTCCGTGAAAGTTATCATACTCAGAAGGTTATTCAAAATTATTCTTTTGATTTTAATAAACCCTAAAGACACAGAGGAAGGTCCACTTTATGATCTACAAGGACTCCTAGGATGTGTCAAATTTAGGGGGAGTTTGAGTTAAAAGAAGAATTTTTGAAATATTTTTTTTTGTAATTATTTGTTTTGAAGTTATTAGATAATTCTTATAATTTAAATCAAACCTTAAAACTCAGAGGAAGATTGCTTGTAGTCAACAAGCTTCCTAGGACTGGGTCAAGTTTAGGGGGAGATCAAATTGAAAGAATTATTGAACAGTTTCAAAATTAGATGTTTTCATGCACTGCACGTTTAAAATCTTTTTGAGAACTTAAATAATTTTTCTTTCAAAATACCGTTATTTTATTTTTCAAAATTCTTATGGCTTATGAAATTATTTTTGAAATAATATTTACTTGGGTTGGAGAAATTTCCAGGACACTTAGGAAAATGTCCTTGTAGTCAACAAGGTTTCCTAGGATTGTGTCAGACTGGAAAAGAAACCTAGTCAAGTAGAATATTATGTTTTCAAAATGCATAATACTTTTCAAAAATTATTTATATTTTTCAAAGTCTAATAGTTTTCAAAAATAGTACTTAGACTTTCCAAAAAGGCTCAATCTGTTTTTTTTTAAAAGTACTTGCATATTTTTCAAAAATGCATATTTTTTTAAAAAGTACTTATATTTTTCAAAAATTACATAATATCTTTCAAAAGTACTTCTATTTTTCAAAATATAATGTTTTCAAAAAGGTACTAATACCTTTCTAAGGCAATAGTATTCTAAGTACGTGAATTTTCTAAAGATTTGCCTATAAATACAAAATCTTAAATACAAAATCTTTTTTCAAAATTGCACAATACCTTTCAAAGTGGAGTTTTGTTGGTGCAATTTAAGCTTTTTACTAGGCTTTCAAGAATTATGCTAAGTATTTTTATGTTTTCAAAACTCATAGGCTCTGATACATAAATTTTCTCTCTTAAAATCTCTTTCAAAATATATTCTTTATTGATATATGGCTGGTATCAAACATAAGGAGAGTAGAAAAAGTGAAATTAAATTCTTCCTTAAACCTTTTTCCCTTTTTTAATGAAAGTTTATCTTAGACATGGTCTAAAACATAAGGAGAAGAGTTTCACATTAAGGGGGAGAGAAAGAAAGAGAAAAAGGATTTTTTTTAACAAAAATTTCTAAGTATCTAAGTGTTTCAAATTTTTTAAGTGAAATTTTCCTTTGTAAACAAGATTTGTCTGAGCAAAACTTTTTGAAAATTTTGGTAAATATTTCTAAGTAAAGTTTTCGTTGAGGAAAAACTTGCCTAGAAATTTTTTAAGAATTATGTTTTTTAAAATGGACAAAGTGTTTCCAAGCAAATTCGTCTAAATGTGCAAAATTTTCTTTAGTAAACAAATTTTTTTCTTAACTCTAAAAGTTGAACTTTTTTTTGGAAATTTGGTTTCAAAAATGGAAATTTTGCCTAAGTAAATTTTTTTACCTTATAAGTAAAAGTTTTTTTAAAATTTAGGCCTGCAAAACTTCTCATAATGGAAAATTATCTAAGTGTAAAAAGTTTTGCTAATGAAAATACTTTTACTCTATTTTTGAAAAACACTTTGTCAAAAACATGAAGCACTCAGAAAAACTCAAAAATCCCTATTAGATACCTTGTTCACCCATGTTTGTTTTTGATATATGTCAAAGGGGGAGGAATGGTCAAAGTTAAGTGTTAAGTTAAGTATTTTATAACACAATGATTCAGGGGGAGTATGAGAAAATTTTTTTCTATTCAAATTACATTGGTTTTAGACTGTTCAGAATTGCAATGTTTTATTGGTCTTAACCTTCTTGCTTAAACTGTTGTAATTTTTACTTATCTTTGAATCGTGTTGCCATAAATCAAAAAGGGGGAGATTGTTGGTGTAGGAAGCACCATATCGAACCTTGTTTTGATATTGGCAAAGGGTTCAAAGTTAAGTATTATTGGTGATCTAATAATGTTACTCAAGTGTGCAGGAAAAGTCCTAGCGAAGGGCTGCTAGGCACCTGGCGAAGGGCTGTTAGGAAACAAAGTCCTAGCGAAGGGCTGCTAGGCACCTGGCGAAGGGCTGCCAGGAAACAAAGTCCTAGCGAAGGACTGCTAGGCACCTGGCGAAGGAATGCCAGGATACAAAGCCCTAGCGAAGGACTGCTAGGCACCTGGCGAAGGAATGTATCACTGCTAGGCACCTGGCGAAGGAATGCCAGGATACAAAGCCCTAGCGAAGGACTGCTAGGCACCTGGCGAAGGAATGCCAGGATACAAAGTCTAGCGAAGGACTGCTAGGCACTGGCGAAGGAATGCCAAGGTACAAAGCCCTAGCGAAGGACTACTAGGCACTGGCGAAGGAATGCCAGGGTATAAAGCCGTAGCGAAGGACAGCTAGGCGCCTGGCGAAGGAATGCCAGGGTACTGAAGTCCTGGCGAAGGAATGCTAGGCACCAGGCGAAGGACAGCTTGGGACTGAAGACCTGGCGAAGGAATGCTAGGCACCGGGCGAAGGACAGCTTGGTATCCAAGACCTGGCGAAGGACCGCTGGGCAAAAGTCCAACCGGAGGAGCCGGTCGGCATCAGGTACATTCTCCCGAGAGGAGTAGGTGAGGACGCGTTCCCCGACGAGGGAACAGTAGGCGTCGGTTCGACCTAGGGCTCCATTTTGGAGGCCCAAAGTCAGAACCAAGACAGCTAAGGCTGTATAAACTAACATATTAATTGCTTTATGTTGTTTTGGACTAACCCTGGATGCAGGACCGAAGGAACGAGTGTCTGCAGCTCAGAGAGCCTCAAAGGAGTGAGGCAGAGTTTGAGTAGGGCGCCCGGAGTGTCCCGGGCGCCCCCAAGGTGAACACAAAACAAAGTAAACCAAGGTGAGCTTCGGCAGCTTATGGGCGGGGCGCCCCTGTGCTCCCGGGCGCCCCCCATGCTCCCGGGCGCCCCCAGGTGAAGCCAACGAAGCAAGCCAGCGAGAAGCCAAACGGATGAGAGTTGACCCGGTCAATCCGGGCGCCTCCAGCGTCCCGGGCACCCCCAGTCAAGATCTGATCCCGAGTTTGAAGGGATCAGAGCTGACCGAGAAGAACTCGGATCGGCTGACACATGGGGGGCGCCCCCGACGTTCCGGGCGGCCCCAGGTGCTATAAAAGGACCCTTGAACCAAGGCTTCAACACTGAATTCATTCAACGCAACCACGCTCTTATGCTCCCGCGCTCTGCTCCAGAAACCTCCCGACTCGAGATACAAGCGCCGACGACGTCCCTCTGCTCCGAGAAACATTCCACACCGGACGTCGGTAACGAAGAGCAATTTCCTTTTTGTGTTTACTATACTGCAATTGTAAATCTATTTGTAAACCGTTTTGCGCACATATAGAATTGCCCGCAGTAAACGGTCAACGACCGTGGGCATTGGAGTAGGAGCCGAACGCGACTCCGAACCAAGTAAAAAACTTGGTGTTTGCGTTTGTTTGTTTAATTTCCGGTGCGTAATTTCTCTATTTCTTAAATCCGAACGTTTTCCGATATTCACCCCCCCCTCTATCGGTTCTCTCGATCCAACAAATACGACATTGAGTATCAGCCTCAAGCCGCCGTCAAAGCGCAGGCCCTCTCCGACTTCATGCTAGGGACCATTCCAGAGGCGGAGGCCGAGGCCGAAGGTATATGGAAGGTCTATGTAGATGGATCCTCCAACAGCCAGCATAGCGGGGTTGGACTGCTACTAATTTCCCCTAGGGGAGACACATTGCATCTGTCTATTCGACTTCACTTCAAAGCTACCAACAACGAAGCCGAATACGAGGCAATCCTAGTGGTCTTGCAGGCAGCCAGGCACATGGGAGCCTGTCGGGTCATGATCTATTCGGACTCTCAATTGGTGGCTCAGCAAATAGGGGTAGTTTCGAAGTCAGTGCGAGCGGCTACAGAAGTATGTAGCCCTCTACGAACAGCTGAAAGCCGCCTTCTCGGAGGTCATCCTGCAAAAGATCTCCTGGTCGGACAATGTGCGGGCTGACGAGTTAGCCAAGCTGGCCAGTTCCATATCCACTTGGCAGCTGAATGAGCCTAGTGCGGCAGAAACGATGGTAGCCCAAATTGGAGAGGAGGCCAGAGCTGATAGATGAACAGACTGGAGGGATCCCTACGTAGCATTCCTCCGAGATGGATCCCTTCCAAGTGGGTGCCAAGAGAGCCGGCTGTTTCGCTGGCGGGTGGCCAGATTTACACTGGTCGGGGATTAGCTATATAGAAGAGCCGTCGCCCGACCCTCCTAAAATGCATCGGATCGGAGGAGACTGGCTACGTGATGAGGGAGGTGTACGAGGGCATCTGTGGGAGTCACATCGGTGGCGGGATACTTTTGGCCCACCTTGCAAGCTGATGCGCTTAATTTTGTGGCCCGGTGCGAAGCTTGTCAGAGACATCAACATGTAACTCACCGTCCGACCGGGCCCTTGCGAGTTTCTACAGTATCCTGCCCTTTCGACCAGTGAGGATTGGACATTGTGGGTCCCTTTCCTGTTGGGCCCCAGCAGAAGAAATTTCTGCTGGTCCTCGTTGACTACTTCTCCAAATGGGTAGAAGTCGAACCTATGGCGAACATCACGGAAGGGGCTGTGATGAAAGTCCTATGGAGAGACATTGTCTGCCGGTATGGCATCCCTCACAAGCTGGTATCCGACAACGGGCGACAATTTTCTGGGCGTAGGCTGAAGGAGTGGTGCGAAGGATTAGGCATTCAACAAGCCTTCACCTTAGTGGTATACCCGCAGAGCAATGGACTAGCCGAAGTCGTCAATCAAGAAATCCTACTGGGGCTCAAGATAAAGTTAGACCACGTGGGGGGCAGTTGGGTCGAAGAACTCCCCAGCATCCTGTGGTCCTACCTGACTACCCCGAAAGAAGGGACGGGCGAGAGCCCTTTCCAGCTGGTTCATGGCACAGAGGTCGTCATCCCGGTGGAGGTAGGGGAAGAGTCCCCACGACGGCAGTATTATCGCAAGGAAGACATCCACCAGGAGTGGCTAATTGATCTAGACCTCATCTCGGAGGTGCGGGATAAAGCCGTGGCCAGGTTGGAGGCATATCAGGGAAGGATGCAGCAAGCCTACAATCGCCGAGTGATCGCCCGCAACTTCGAAGTGGGTGATCGAGTCTGGAAGAGAATAAAGCTGGTAGGGGACCCCGGGAAGTTGGACCCGTAGTGGGATGTCCCCTATGTCGTCATCAAGAAACTCACAGGAGGTAGCTATTACCTGGAAGACAATAGAGGCAAAAGATTAGAAAGGCCCTGGCATGACAGCCATCTCCGCCCCTACTGTACTCAGTGAGGTACCACGCGATGTATTTGTTTGATGTATTTTTTACTTCCTCACTGCCTTGCAGTATAATCAATAAAAAATGTGAGTGACATGTCATTCAGAAAAATGTTGAGTCCCCATCCGTGATTAAACTCTACAGCCCCTTGGTGTGTAGGCTTGGCCTCGGAGCTGTACACGCCCGACCAAGAGCTGATTAAACCCTACAATCCCTTGGTGTGTAGGCTTGGCCTCGGAGCTGTGCACGCTCGGCCAAGAGCCGATTAAACCCTACAGGCCCTTGGTGTGTAGGCTTGGCCTCGGAGCTGTACACGCCCGGCTAAGAGCTGATTAAACCCTACATCCCCTTGGTGTGTAGGCTTGGCCTCGGAGCTGTACACGCCCGACCAAGAGCTGATTAAACCCTACAACCCCTTGGTGTGTAGGCTTGGCCTCAGAGCTGTGCACGCCCGACCAAGATCTGATTAAACCCTACAACCCCTTGGTGTGTTGGCTTGGCCTCGGAGCTGTGCACGCCCGACCAAGAGCTGATTAAACCCTATAGCCCCTTGGTGTGTAGGCTTGGCCTCCGAGCTGTACACGCCCGGCCAAGAGCTGATTAAACCCTATAGCCCCTTGGTGTGTAGGCTTGACCTCAAAGCTGTACACGCCCAACCAAGAGCTGATTAAACCCTAAAGCCCCTTGGTGTGTAGGGTTGGCCTCGGAGCTGTACACGCCCGGCCATGAGCTGATTAAACCATACAACCCCTTGGTGGGTAAGCTTGGTCTAGGAGCTATGCACGCCCGGCCAAGAGCTGATTAAACCCTACAACCCCTTGGTGTGTAGGCTTGGCCTCGGAGCTATACATGCCCGGCCAAGAGAAGATTAAACCCAGCAACCCCTTGGTCTGTAGGCTTGGCCTCGGTGCTGTACACGCCCGGCCAAGAGATGATTAAACCCTACAGCCCCTTGGTGTGTAGGCTTAGCCTCGGAGGTGTGCATGATTGGCCAAGAGCTGATGAAACCCTATAGCACCTTGGTGTGTAGGCTTGGCCTCGGAGCTGTACATGCCCGACCAAGAGCTGATTAAACCCTACAGCCCCTTGGTGTGTAGGCTTGGCCTCAGAGCTGTACACACCCGACTAAGAGCTGATTAAACCCTATAGCTGCTTGGTGTGTAGGCTTGGCCTCGGTACTGTACATGCCCGACCATGAGCTAATTAAACCGTACAACCCCTTGGTGTGTAGGCTTGCCTTGGAGCTGTACTCGCCCGGCCAAGAGCCGATTAATTCCTATAGCCCCTTGGTGTGTAGGCTTGGCCTCGGAGCTATACACGACCGGCCAAGAGCTGATTAAACCCTACAACCCCCTTGGTGTGTAGGCTTGGCCTCGGAGTTGTACACGCCTGGCCTAGAGCTGATTAAACCCTACATTTCTTTGGTATGTAGGCTTGGCCTCAAAGCTGTACATGCCCGGCCAAGAGCTGATTAAACCCTACAACCCCTTGGTGTGTAGGCTTGGCCTTGGAGTTGTACACGCCCGGCCAAGAGCTGATTAAACCCTACATCCCCTTGGTGTGTAGGCTTGGCCTCGGAGCTCTACACCCCCGGCCAAGAGCTGATTAAACCCTACCGCCTCTCAGTGTGTAGGCTTGGCCTCGGAGCTATACACGCCCGGCCAAGAGCTGATTAAACCCTACAACCTCTCGGTGTGTAGGCTTGGCCTCGGAGCTGTACACGCCCGGCCAAGAGCTGATTAAACATTACAACCCCTTGGTGTGTAGGCTTGGCCTCGGAGCTATACATGCCCGGCCAAGAGCTGCTAAAACTCTATAGCCTCTCGGTGTGGGGGCTTGGCTTCGGATCTCTACCCGCCCGACCAAGGGCTTATTAAACCATACAGCCTCCCGGCTTTCCTCAGAGCCGATATTCTAAAGTGAACAAGGAATCACTCCGAATATAAGATGCTCAGCGATGTTGACATTCAATGATAAAACAATCACACACTTGTCCCACAAAAGAGAAGCTTAAAAAGAAGAAGACACAGTAGGTGAAAGGCGGTCGGGAGTCTATGCCTATATCCTACAAATCCCGCTCCTCAGGGGGCAGGTCATCCTAGACATGTCGCACAGTTATGGCATGCAAGTCCGAACCAGGTTTCAACAGCTGGTCCTTTTCCAATTGGCGGATAGTGCCATAGAAGCCCTGTTTTAGGCGCTTCAATGCCTGCTCGACCACCACCTCGGCATACTCCTCTGACTCCAAAAACTTAACCTTGGACTCTGCCTCGACACGAGATAGTTGAATTGCGTGATCACCTTGTTGGCGCTGTATCTTGGCCTCGGCTTCCTCCTGGGCAACCTTCAGTGTCGCCACCTCTCAGGATAGGTAAGCCTGAGCCTCTTGCACCTCCTGGGGCTTCTAGGTAGCAGCAGTAGCTTGGGCTTTGGATCGGGTCACTTGATCCTGAAGATCGGCTGTATAAGAGTGCGACAGCTCTAGGTCGTGATCTCACAAATCCATCAGGCGCTCTCGGTCCGCATCCCGGTCCTCCAAGACTTTCTTCGTGGATTCCAGGAGGATAACTTGATCGGTCAACTCTCCCGTTCGGGCCTGGAGTTGATCCCGCTCTTGTGATAGCTTCTGCAGCGCCCCTTTAAGTGCCTGGTTCTTCTTGGATTCAAGGCGTTCCCGGAGTTTGTATCCGTGTAGGGCATCCTCAGCCGCTATTAAGGTGGCCAGATAATGCTCACTTTTCTCGCGAAGGGCCCGGCTAACCTCCAACTGCATGAGTCCCACCTCACGAGCCCGGTCGACTTCCACCTAGGCATTCGCCACCTCCCGGAGGAGATCTTCAGTAACCCCTCTGGAGCACAACAAGCGGCTGGTGGCTGTGCAGTTAGAGGCAACCTACAGGGGAGATACAGACAATCAGTAAGAAAACTTTGAAGTAAAATGAAAAGTGCACCACAAATATTTACTGTCAGTAGGTATTGATGCAGCATGCCCAAGTAGCGGGCTGACCCAGCTACCCGCCATGGTAGGGAGGAAGAAGGAAGAATTCCCTCGGTAGGGGGCCCTGACTGACTGGTAATGTCTTTGGGGCCAAGGACATCTTCTTCTGAACTTGAAGTGCTCCGCAATGCCTCAGAAGCAACCCCCTTTATTCGGATAGACTGAGAACTGCCAGCTGCCTTCTCCTTTGCCTTGGGAGTCTTCCGGTGCGAGCGGGGCAGATGCGTGGACACCTCTTTGCCCTGAGGAACAGCCGGAGGGTCGACCGGGAGAGCTAGGGCGTCGGCGACAGGGGTGGGCATCTCAGCGACAGGAGAAGAAGACCCTTCCCGAATGCCTAAGGATCGTGAAGCCGCATCCCCGGGGATAGCCGAGCCTAAAGATGACGGAGACAAGCCTTTCTTCAACTGCTTCAGGGGGCAATCCCTTTGGGATCGACGCTCCCGACGCTTCTTTTCAAGCGCCTGGATCTCGAAAGGTGCGACCGACGAAGGAGGCACCGGTTTTCCTCTTGGGACCTTAGTAATAGGAGGAGTGGACCCCTGATAATTACCATTTTGTTAGTTAATTTAGGCTCTAGAATTTATGTTTTGATCCATTTTTACATGCTTAATCTTGGATTTACACTAGGTTCCATGGATTAAGTTTATTTTGGCTTTTATTGCAAATCTTTGCATATTTGAGATGTTTTGATATCTAATTCGAATTTGGTTTTGTAGGCTTTGAAGGATCATGGACCTAGGTCAAGTTGGATCAAGTTTGAGTCAGAATTCGACTCGGATCAAGGCGATCAAGCACTGAATCAATATGGGTCGTCCGATCAAGGAACAAGTAGATCTAAGCCATCTGTGAGCTTCTGGTCAATCCGAGTTTAGGATAGGGCTAATCATGACCCTAGATCAAGATCTGAAAGTTACAACCAAATCAGAGCCCATCTAACCGTCGGATCAAGCGTAAAGGAGTTTCAACTATCCAAGCAAGAGAAGGGAAGATCTGAGCCATCCGTCGCAGATCTGATTGATCCGAGCTAAGGGCAAGTAGATCAGAGCCATTGATCAAGATCTGAAAGGTTTGGTTCAGATCAGAGAAGATCCGACCGTCGGATGAGGTCGGAACGATCATAGTCGTCGAAATTCAAAAAGGATTAGTTAAAACAGAATTCCCCTCCGCCGAGCTCGTCGTCGCCAGATCACATTTCCAGTTTTCCCGTTCCTCTTTGTTCTTCATCTCCGATCACACGCGACCACCCAGATTGAGTTCTTCTTCAGATTTCAAATCGTCGAGGTCAGTTTTCGCGAGAAGTTGCAGTCAATTCATCTCTGGAAGCTCAGGCGAGGGTGTCACCGAGAGCTCGCTTCATCCAATCAATCTTTGCTTGATTCCCATTCTTCATCAATCGGAGCAAGTCAGAGGGGTTCTCTGAGTTGATTCGAGGGTCCCTGAGCTACCATTCTCCATTCCAATCATCAAGAAAGAAGAAATCGGAGGAAGTTTCAGATCGCATGCACAAGCTAAGCAAATTGATCGCAGAAATTGATTCTTGTTCGATTCTCGAGCAATGGGGTTCTGAGCTCGATTCTTGTGTGACGGCAAGGAGCAAATCCTGGTGAAGAACTTGAACTAGTGTCAATTACTTGTAGATTTAAGTTTCTGAACATTATTCTTAGCATTCCAGTTTATTTCGTATCGTATCAGATCGCATTTCAGCTACTGATCGGTTTGTTTGACTGATCCAGGCAGCACCTGATCGATCACCAGTCCGATCAGGCTTATATCTGATCGGTCAGCTAACCGATCAGGTAACCACAGTTACAATTCAGCCCTGTTTTAAGCATTCAATTTGTATTGCGTGAATTCCATTTAATTTTTGCAACTTAGCTACAGAGTTATTGTTTGCTTGTCCTTGAAGCTAGTTTAGTTCTTCAATTCCATAATTTCATATCGAATTGCTTGACTTTGTTAAGTTAGGCTTTTACAAGTTACTAGTTTAATTCCTGCTTTAGCCAATTTCATTTCAAACTATACTCTCATTCTTATTTTCAAAACAAAACCCCCATTCCAATTTGAAAAGCCAAAACATTTGACTACAAACAAATCCAAGCTTGAATCAAACATCCTAAACTAGTCCTTGGAAATATACGACCTGAGGCCCCTATTCTACATTTAATTTTATTAGCCAAGGGTTTTCAGCTTATAAATATCTAAATTTGAGGCTCATTCGTGACACTAGTTTTTGAGACATCAAATTTTTGGCGCCGTTGCCGGGAAAACTAGTTGAGTTTGTTTGATTTTTTCTTGTGTGCTTATTTCCATATCTTGTGATATATTTTACTTGTTTCATTTTTCTATATACATTTGCTGCGATTTGTGTTTGTTGTATGACCAGGATGGCAGGTGATAATCTTGAGGAATTTAATCCTGAAATTGAGAGAACTTTCAGAGCAAGGAGAAACCAAGGCAGAATTCTAGAGGCTATTGAGATTGTTCCTACTCAGTCTATTTCCACTCATTCAGGCAATCCTATGGCAGACCACCAGAAAACCATGAAAGAACTTGCAGCACCTAATGATGCTTTCCAGTACTCATGCATTGCTTATCCAGAGCTTACTGGCGATTTTGAGCTGAGATCAGGACTGATTCATTTATTGCCCAAGTTCCAAGGTCAATCTGGAGAGGATCCAAATAGACATCTACACGAATTTCATGTAGTCTGCTCCACCATGAAGCCTCAGGGGATTTCAGAAGAGGATATCAAGTTGAGAGCATTTCCATTTCCTCTGACTGGAGCAGCTAAGGATTGGTTCTATTATTTGCCTACTGGGCATGTTTCTAGTTGGATTTCCATGAAGAAGGTGTTCTTAGAGAAGTACTTTCCAGCCTCTAGGACAGCTATCATCAGAAAGAGTATTTGTGACATACAGTAAGTAGTGGGAGAGACTCTATATGATTATTGGGAGAGATTTAACAAGCTTTGCTCAAGTTGCCCACAGCACCAAATCAGTGAGCAGCTCCTTATTCAATACTTCTATGAGGGTCTACTCTAGATGGATAGGATTATGATTAACACTGCAGTTGGAGGAGCCTTAGTGAACAAAACACCGGATCAGGCTAGAGAGTTAATTTCAAACATGGCAGAGAATTCACAACAGTTTGGGAGTAGAGCTCTTTCCACCAGAGGAGTAAATGAGGTCCAGATGATTTCTAATGAGCAAAAGGAGATTAAGAGTTCTTTGATGGAGCTTACCTCATTAGAGAAGCAAATGACATTAAATAATGTAAGCCAAAATCCAAATTTTTCAGTACCTCCACCTTCAAATCAAGTGATAAGGTTGTGTAGCATTTGCTCAAGCCAAGAACACAACTCGGATTTGTGTCCTAATCTTCAACAAGATGAAACACTAGCGGCTTTTACTAGAGGACAATTTCAAGCCAAGAATAACCCCTACTCATCTATTTATAATCCGGGTTGGAGGGATCATCCAAATTTGAAGTATGACAATTCTTTTTATCAACAAAACACTTCACAATAGCCCCTACAACAACCTCAACCGAATTTCCAGAATTTTCAGCCAAGCAATCAACCTTTCCAACAATTTCAGCAGCCCTTTCATCAAAATCAGCAACCTTATCAAGGAAATCAGCAAGGTTTTCAAGGGAATTCGAATTTTCAGCAACCATTTAAGTCTTCACAGTAAGGATATCAGTTTTCACAGCAAGGATTTCAATCATTCAATCAAAATTTCCAGCCCTCAAATCAGAGTTTTCAGCCTCTACAATTTCAGCCTCACCACAACAATTTCAACCTCAAAATCAGAATTTCAGAGCTACAATTCTCAGCAGTTCCAACCTAATTTTCAGCAATTTTCACAGCCAAATCAACCCTTATCAGCCCAAACAGCCCCATTTCCAGAGTTCATAGCAGAGTAATAATTTTCAGCAGCCTACCTTTGTTGGAGCGGGTTGGTCCGGCTAGAGGGCGGTGAATAGACGACTAATAAATGAAAAGTGGTGGAAACTCGTCTTTAAAAAAAACTTGGTTGCAACTAAGAACATTGCTTCCAAGGCAGTGGACGCTCAATTAAAATCTCCTTGTGGCGGAGAAGCCTTACAACAAAAGCACGCTAGACTTTAGAGAGAATTACAAGAATGAATTGAATGATTGAAATCTAAAGCAAAACCTTTAAGTCTATTTATAATCTAAGAGAATAAATCTGGATTGTTGATTGTTGATGACTTTTCTCTTGGCCGTTGATCCATGGATGTAATCTGGATAGTTGATCTTGGATGGGATTAAACTGCATCCATTGGATTTGATTAACATTATCCTTTAAAAAATAAAGTTTAATTAAAACTTTATCTTTCCTCGAGATGGCTGTTGGAATCTCCATGTCGCTGTTGTAATCTCTAAGTTGTAATATCAGCAACATTTTGTTGTCATTACTTGCTATCCGAAGTGGTAAGCACCTCAATGTGTATCTTTGAGGTCGTGGGTTCTATTCTTCTTACCAGCAAGTAAGTCCTTCATTTTTCGAGCAAATAAATCCTTTGTTTTTCGAGTGCCCAGTTTGACATGGTCAAACTAACCAGTCTTTTAGTTCTTCGTCTTCTGGGTGATTTCCGGCCAACCGAAGTTAGGCTCACCCGAACCCGACTCTGACTTTTCACCCCTCGAGCGTCCTTCCTCTCGGCTTCTTGTCCCTCGGACACCGCGCACGTCCTTCTCGCTCCACCGGTGTAGTCTTCCACAGCTTCCGCGTCCCTCGGATTGTACCGAGCCCGTTGGCTCACTTCCCCGCACAATACTTCTCGTTCGCTACGTCTTACGCTCGACTTCCTCCGTACCTAAGCTCCTGCACACTTAGCAGAGGGATTAAAACCAACAGGACCTAACCTAACTTGGTTGATCACATCAAAACCAACTGGGGCACCAACAATCTCCCCCTTTTTGATGTGCATCAACCCAAGTTTAGTTAGGGATAAACAACAAACAATAATAGTATTATAACAGAATTAAGCATAAAAAATTTTGCAATCATGTACATAACCTCCCCCGAACTACTCTCCCCCTTTGATCACAGCAAAAATGGGACAAAAAAATAGGGAAGGGAAAATATAAAATTAATTTTCTCTAGTAAACTCAGATCGAAATAATATCTTAAAAACATTTGATAATACAACAAATGATAAACGACATAAAGAGAAAAAAATATTAGTCAATTTTGTTTTTCATAAATACCAGAAAATTAATTCAATATTGATTTTGGGACCCAAAATAAATTTTCATCTACGGGGTTAATCAAAAACTTTGGAGGAATATAATTTCTAGGAATTTTTCTAAGCTGGCCCTTATGATTTTAACATACCAATTCAGATTTTCAGGATAAAAATGTTGGTGCAGGAAGCACCATATCGAACCTTGTTTTGATATTGGCAAAGGATTCAAAGTTAAGTGTTATTTGTGATCTAACGATGTTACTAAGTGTGCAGGAAACAAAGTCCTAGCGAAGGGCTGCTAGGCACCTGGCGAAGGACTGCCAGGAAACAAAGCCTTAGCAAAGGACTGCTAGGCACCTGGCGAAGGAATGCCAGGATACAAAGCCCTTCGATACAAAGCCCTAGCGAAGGACTGCTAGGCACCTGGCGAAGGAATGCCAGGAAACAAAGCACTGGCGAAGGAATGCCAGAGTAAAAAGTCCTAGCGAAGGACTGCTAGGCACTGGAGAAGGAATGCCAGGGTACTGAAGCCCTAGCGAAGGACTGCTAGGCACCAGGCGAGGGACAGCTTGAGACTGAAGACCTGGCGAAGGAATGCTATGCACCGGGGCGAAGGACAGCTTGGTATCCAAGACCTGGCAAAGGACCGCTAGGTAAAAGTCCAACTGGAGGAGCTGGTTGGCATCAGGTACATTCTCCCGAGAGGAGTAGGTGAGGACGCGTTCCCCGTCGAGAGGGAACAGTAGGCGTCGGTTCGACCTAGGGCTCCATTTAGGAGGCCCAAAGTCAGAACCAAGACAGCTAAGGCTGTATAAACTAACATCTTATTATTTTATATTGTTTTGGACTAACCCTGGATGCAGGACCAAAGGAACGAGTGTCTGCAGCTCAGAGAGCCTCAAAGGAGTGAGGCAAAGGCTGAGTAGGGTGCCCGGAGTGTCCCGGGCGCCCCCAAGGTGAACATAAACAGTCGAAGTAAAAGAACTATTTCTGCAGCTATTGGTCAGGGCGCCCCGTGCTCCCGGGCGCCCCACTGCTCCGGGTGCCCCAGCGCTCCGAGCGCCCCCAGGTGAAGCTGAAGAACAGATCCCTTGAAGCCAACGGATAAGAAGGAGACCCGGTCAACCCGGGCGCCCCCAGCATTACGGGCGCCCCCGTCAAAGCCTGATCCCGAGTTTTAAGGGATTAGAGCTGACCGAGAGGGAATCGGATCGGCTGACATGTGGGGGGGGGGGGGGCGCCCCCGACGTTCCGGGCGCCCCCAGGGGCTATAAATAGGCCCTCTACCCCAAGGCTTCCAACAACGAATTCTTCCAATGCATTCACACTCTTCTGCTCCCGCGCTCTGCTCCGGAAACCTCCCGACTCGAGATACAAGCGCCGACGACGTCCTCCTGCTCCAAAAGACAATCTACACCGGACGTCGGTAACGAAGAGCTTCCTTTAAGTTACTTTACTATACTTGTAATTCAATCTTGTAAACTGGTTTTGCGAACTTATAGAATTGCCCACAGAAAACGGTCAACGACCGTGGGCCTTGGAGTAGGAGTCGACCTAGGCTCCGAACCAAGTAAAACACTTGTGTTCGCGATTATTTTTATTCCACTGCGTACTTGCTCTAGTTTTTATCCGGAAAGCGTTTAACGATATTCACCCCCCTCTATCGTTTCTCTCGGTCCAACAAAAAATTCTTTTTTAATTCTTAAACATGCAATATCATTTTCTAATTTCTCCACTAGATTCTTCAAATTTTCATTTTCTGTTTTTAGTTGGTCGGATAGAACAGATGAGCATATAGTGCCAAATCTTTCTTTTAACTCAGAGTTTTCTATCTCCAATTTATTCATCGACTTAAGCATGGATTTTATTACCGAGCATATTCGAGCAGGTGGAAGTAGACATACCTCACTTACCGGGTCGGTTTCGAAGTTAGGATCTTCCTCTTCATTGCTGCTTTGTCCCGACGTGCTTTCTTCATCTTCGTCTTGGTGGCTTGCCATCAATGCAAGTCCGACGAACTCTTCGGCTTCCGATTCATCTGACGAGGTCTCGTCCCAGGTGGCTTTTAGTGCCTTTTTCTTCTTTGGCTGGTTCTTGAGTTTAGGGCACTGATCTTTCAGGTGTCCCTCCTCATTGCAGTTGTAGCATCGGACCGTTCAGTTTTTTCTTTCTCTGCACCCTTTTTGAGCGGTTAGTATTAATGAATTTACATAATTTTCTTACCACTAGTGCTGTTTCTTCATCATCCGCTGAAGATTCTTCGTCGAGTTGGATCTTCCTTGTGTTTAGCGCAATCAGCTTTCCTGTTCTTTTCTACAAAGCGAGATTCGTGAAGTTCCAAAGTAGAAAATAACTGTTCTAAAGTACTTATTTCTAGATTTTGAAATATAATACGCATCGATTACCGAGGTCCATTCCGGGGTTCTCGGAAACGCGTTTAGAGCGTACCTTTGAGCATCGCGGTTAGTTACCTTTTCTCCGAGATTTTCGAGGCTTGTGATTAGTTCTTTTACCTTTGCATGTAATCTCGCAACAGATTCTCCGTCTTCCATCCGTAGATTGGTCAGTCGGCTTCGAAGAACATCTCGTCGCGCAAGTTTTGCTTCCGAGGTTCCTTCGTGCAGTTCCAAGAACTTTTCCCAAAGTTCCTTCGCCGATTCGTACTTACCGATCCGGTTCACATCTTGCTCTGGGAGGACGGTCAGCAGATGAAATTCTGCCTTTCCGTTTGCTACAGCATCAACTTGTTCCTTCTTGTTCCAAGAATCAGGATCCTTGATCTTTCCTTCATTGTCTTTGGGAGCTGCATAGCCATTTTTCATAATAATTAATAATTCATAATCCGTAGTAAAAAATACCTGCATCTTCCGTTTCCATGCCGCGAACTCCCCCTCAAACTTAGGCGGGTATATCGCTGGTCCAACCATCTTAAAATTTGCTGCAGTTGGCGGTTAGTCCTTCTGCGGCGGCCTGGCTCTGATACCACTTGTTGGATCGGGTTGGTCCGGCTAGAGGGGGGTGAATAGACGGCTAATAAATGAAAAGTGGTGGAAACTCGTCTTTAAAAAAAACTTGGTGCAACTAAGTCGTTGCTTCCAAGGCAGTGGACGCTCAATTAAAATCTCCTTGTGGCGGAGAAGCCTTACAACAAAAGCACGCTAGACTTTAGAGAGAATTACAAGAATGAATTGAATGATTGAAATCTAAAGCAAAACCTCTAAGTCTATTTATAGCCTAAGAGAATAAATCTGGATTGTTGATTGTTGATGACTTTTTCTCTNCGGCCTTTCGCCCCTCGAGCGTCCTTCCTCCCGGCTTCTCGTCCCTCGGACACCGCGCACGTCTTCTCGCTCCACCGGTGTACTCTTCTGCAGCTTCCGCGTCCTCGGATTGTACTGAGCCCGTCGGCTCACTTCCCCACGCAATCCTTCTGGTCCACTGCGTCTTACGCTTGACTTCCTCCGTACCTAAGTTCCTGCACACTTAGCAGAGGGATTAAAACCAACAGGACCTAACCTAACTTGGTTGATCACATCAAAACTAACCGGGGCACCAACAATCTCCCCCTTTTTGATGTGCATCAACCCAAGTTTAGTTAGGGATAAACAACAAACAATAATAATATTGTAACAAAATTAAACATAAAAATTTTTGCAATCATGTAATAACCTCCCCCGAACATAAGCTACTCTCCCCTTAACTTAATATTATTCCTCCCCTTTGATCACATCAAAAAAATGGGGAAATATAATTAGGGAAGAAGAAAAATTTTAAGTGTGATAACAAATATTCCTAAGTAAAAGAATCGCATTACCATAAATTTTTCAAATTTAAAATGACATTTTTTTTCCGAAGTTAATTCTAATTTTTTTTTCGAAAAAATAGATTTCAATAAACGATTCATAAAAATTGAACATTTATAAAAAAACTCTGAATATTTTTGTCAAAGTCGAAGATGAAGATATGAGTTTAGACAAAAATTTTCAGCCTTTAAATTTGTTTATCAAGTCTAAAAATAACATATACGAGTTTTTGAAGATATTTTTTTAAAATTATAATGAGTTTTTCCACTATATCTGAATCATGAAAAATTAGATCATAAAATAAATGATTTATCTATTTTTTAAAATTTTAATTTCAAATTTTGACTGAAATATTTGAAAAATATTAATATAACTTTTGTAAAAGAATTCTGCACAAAAAAAACTAATCAGTTTAAAATAAATTTTGGAACCCAAAATAAATTTTCATCTACGAGGTTAATCAAAAACTTTGGAGGAATATAATTTCTAGGAATTTTCCTAATCTGACCCTTATGATTTTTAACATACCAATTCAAATTTTCAGGATAAAAATTCTTTTTAATTCTTAAACATGCAATATCATTTTCTAATTTCTCCACTAGATTCTTCAAATTTTCATTTTCTGTTTTTAGTTGGTCGAATAGAACTGATGAGCATACAGTGCCAAATCTTTCTTTTAACTCAGAGTTTTCTATCTCTAATTTATTCATCGACTTAAGCATGGATTTTATTACCGAGTAGATTCGAGCAGGTGGAAGTAGACATACCTCACTTACCGGGTCGGTTTCGAAGTTAGGATCTTTCTCTTCATTGCTGCTTTCTCCCGAGGTGCTTTCTTCATCTTCGTCCTGGTGGCTTGCCATCAGTGCAAGTCCGACGAACTCTCCGGCTTCCGATTCATCTGACGAGGTCTCGTCCCAAGTGGCTTTTAGTGCCTTTTTCTTCTTTGGCTGGTTCTTGAGTTTAGGGCACTGATCTTTCAGGTGTCCCTCCTCATTGCAGTTGTAGCATCGGACCGTTCGTTTTTTCTTTCTCTGCACCCTTTTTGAGCGGTTAGTATTAATGAATTTACATAATTTTCTTACCGCTAGTGCTGTTTCTTCATCATCCGCTGAAGATTCTTCGTCGAGTTGGATCTTCCTTGTGTTTAGCGCAATGTTGTCAGCTTTCCTGTTCTTTTCTACAAAGCGAGATTCGTGAAGTTCCAAAGTAGAAAATAACTGTTCTAAAGTACTTATTTCTAGATTTTTTGAAATATAATACGCATCGATTACCGAGGTCCATTCTGGGGTTCTCGGAAATGCGTTTAGAGCGTACCTTTGAGCATCGCTGTTAGTTACCTTTTCTCCGAGATTTTCGAGGCTTGTGATTAGTTCTTTTACCTTTGCATGTAATCTCGCAACAGATTCTCCGTCTTCCATCCGTAGATTGGTCAGTCGGCTTCGAAGAACATCTCGTCGCGCAAGTTTTGCTTCCGAGGTTCCTTCGTGCAGTTCCAAGAACTTTTCCCAAAGTTCCTTCGCCGATTCGTACTTACCGATCCGGTTCACATCTTGCTCTGGGAGGACGGTCAGCAGATGAAATTCTGCCTTTCCGTTTGCTACAGCATCAACTTGTTCCTTCTTGTTCCAAGAATCAGGATCCTTGATCTTTCCTTCATTGTCTTTGGGAGCTGCATAGCCATTTTTCATAATAATTAATAATTCATAATCCGTAGTAAAAAATACCTGCATCTTCCGTTTCCATGCCGCGAACTCCCCCTCAAACTTAGGCGGGTATATCGCTGGTCCAACCATCTTAAAATTTGCTGCAGTTGGCGGTTAGTCCTTCTGCGGCGGCCTCGCTCTGATACCACTTGTTGGATCGGGTTGGTCCGGCTAGAGGGGGGTGAATAGACGGCTAATAAATGAAAAGTGGTGGAAACTCGTCTATTAAAAAAAACTTGGTTGCAACTTGGTCGTTGCTTCCAAGACGGTTAAAGCTAAAAAAAATCTCCTTGTGGCGGAGAAGCCTTACAACTGAAGATCACTAAACTTAGAGAATTACAATAGTATTGATTGAATGAATTCTAAAGCAAAACCTCTAAGTCTATTTATAGCCTAAGAGAATAAATCTGGATTGTTGATTGTTGATCATATTTTCTTGGCCGTTGATCTATGGATGTAATCTGGATGGTTTGATCTTGGATGGGATTAAACTGCATCCATTGGATTTGATTAAAGGATAATGTAACATTATCTTTAAGTAAAGTTTTAATTAAAACTTTATCTTTCGCTCGAGATGGCTGTTGAATTTCCATATCGCTGTTCTAATCTCTAAGTAGTAATATCGGCAACATTTTATTCATCGCCCTTTATCCCAAATGGTAAGTGGGTTATGTTATTGTTGAGTCTCGGGTTCGATCCTTCTTGGCACCAAAAATTTTCTCTTTTCTTTGGATCAGTCTTTTTGAATATTGGCAACATTTCATTGCAATCACCCTTTATCCCAAATGGTATGTGGGTTAGTGTGTGTTATTAAGGTCTTGGGTTCGATCCTCCTTGGCACCTAATAACTTTTTCTTTTCTTTTAGGCGCTTGGACTAGTCTTTTTGATTCTTCATCTTCTGGGTGATTTCCGGCCAACCGAAGTTAGGTTCATCTGAACCCGACTCCGGCCTTTCGCCCCTCGAGCGTCCTTCCTCCCGGCTTCTCGTCCCTCGGACACCGCGCACGTCCTTCTCGCTCCACCGGTGTACTGTTCCGCAGCTTCCGCGTCCCTCGGATTGTACTGAGCCCGTCGGCTCACTTCCCCGGGAAATCCTTCTCGTCCACTGCATCTTACACTTGACTTCCTCCGTACCTAAGTTCCTGCACACTTAGCAAAGGGATTAAAACCAACAGGACCTAACCTAACTTGGTTGATCGCATCAAAACTAACCGGGGCACCAACATGGTGCCCCTACCAATTATTTTCAGTTTTCCACTATTTTCAAAGGAGGCCTCCTTCACCTTCACCTATACAACATGGAAAACATACTCTTTTGGTACCCATATTTTTGATCCACAAGCATCATTTAAAAATTTCTTAGGTACCCACGCCCTCTTGATGTTTCCCTTAATCTCTTGTCTCCTAAATGCTCCAATCCTACCTATCAGTGAGACAAAGGTCACTTCCTTGGTCTTTGGCCTATATCCTAATCCGGCCTTGTTATAGATGACCCTTTGAATGTTAATTATCATATCTAAGTTGCTAGAGCCCACTTGAAATTTCCTAAGTGCCTTTATGAGGTCCTCTACCTTTTTTTTAGTTCCTTATTTCAATTTCAAAACATGAATCATGTGATGTAAGAGAACAAGCATGTAAGTCTTCCTTAAGTTTTGTAGACTCTACTCTAAGCATGGCAATTTCATCTTTTAAGTCCTTAATCTTACTTCTAGCTTTAGCTAAATCCATGTTGGTGCTAGAAATAATTTTAACTAAAGTGGAGGAGGGTAAGCTGTATACCTCACTTACCGATGCTTCTGACTCAGATGATGATGATGAAGCGCTTTCATCTTCACTACTCGAGCTTCTTTCATCATCTGATGACTCTGAGTGGTCGACTGCCATGAGAGCAAAGTGGGACACTTGCTCCTCTTCTTCCTCCGAGGATGAAGGATCATCCCAAGTCGCCTTGAGGTTGGTGGCACTTTTCTCCTTTCCCTTCGACCTCTTCTTGTCACCTTTCTTCTTCTCCTCCTTCTTTTGATCTCTTCTCTTTAGTTGAGGGCACTCGTTCTTCATGTGTCCCTCTTGGTGAAAGTTGTAGCAGATGATGTCCTTTGCCTTACCCTTGCCTTTGGACCCTTTCCTAGCATAAGACTTGTTAGAAAAATTTTTGAAGGCCCTACGCATTTTTCTTACCATGAAAGCCTCTTGGTCGCTATCCATGGAGGCACCGGACTCCTCTGAGTAGGATGAGGAGGAGTATACCGCCTTCCTCTTCTCCTTCCTCTTCTTCTTCTCATTTTCTGCAATAAAAGCTATACTTTTCTCTTTAGCTGAAACATTAGCTTGTTTGTGTAGTTCAAATTCACAAAACAAATCATCTAATTTAACTATGGACAAATCCCTTGATACTTTGTAGACATCAACCATTGACGCCCACAAAGTTGTTCTTGGGAAGGCTTGTAGGACGTACCTGACAAGATCCCAGTTTTGAATTTTTTTCTCCAATTACATGGAGTTTGTTGATGATCTCCTTCACCCTTCCATGCAGCTGGCTGATAGTTTCGTTGCTCTTCATGGATAGGGATTGGAGTTGGGCCACGAGCAAGTCCTTCTTTGCTCTTCTGGACTCGTTGGACCCTTCATTCAGTTCAACCAGTTTGTGCCACAACTCTTTGGTGCTCTTGAATGACCCCACCTTGTTGAGTTGCTCCTTTGAGAGCCCGCACTGAAGTGTGGTGGTGGCCTTGTCATTTGACTGCGCCCTCTTTATGACCTCCTTCGACCACGATCTCATGGGTGTCGGTTCTCCTCTTTCGTCGACGGGTGCATCGAATCCATCTACAATACTAATCCAGTTTTCAATGTCATTCATAAGATAATACTGCATTCTACCTTTCCAGTATGCGAAGTCATTCCGTCGAAGAAAGGTGGTCGTGCAGTGTTGTATCCCTCTTGAAATGCCATTTAACTTTGCTCTAGTCGACGATGAGTTCTTCCGAAACGAACCGGCTCTGATACCAATTGATAGATCGAAGACGTTGCTAGAGGGGGGTGAATAGCACTTTTTCGTTGAATTCTTTACACAGAAGTTAGCGCAATACAAACAATAATATGCAAAGAACGAGAGAGAACAATGCTAACACCGGAATTTACTTGGTATCCACCCAAATGGGTGACTAATCTAAGGATCCACGCGCGTACTCCACCTCCACTATGAAAAGTCTCCTTCAGGTGGAGAAACCTTTACAACGGTGTTGTCTTCCTCTTTACAAAATGCAATGATTAGAGAGAGAGGAAGATGCGAAGACTCTATGCACAAACAACACTTCGTTACAGGACAAAATCGTACCGTTCACGTGCGAAAAAGTCCTCTTTTTATAAGAGAATAGGACAGACTCGCAGTCTGTCCAGCCCCGCACCAGTCGACTGCCCCTGGGGCAGTCGACTGGCCTAGCATTAATTGCTAGCCAACGACTAGTTTTCGGGGACTACCAGTCGATTGGTAAGAGACTGTAAACTTTCTGTGAGTTTTGGCAGTCGACTGTCCTCTGGCCAGTTGACTGCCCACTCACTTACAGTCATTCTTCACATTCTCCTTCACGTGTGCCTTCAGGTTCACTCCCTTGGCTTGCCCTTTGAAGTCATCTTCCTCTGGCTCTCGTCCCTCGGATGCGCACGCAAGCCTTCCCTTGGCTTGCCTCCATGCCACCCTTCATGTGTGCCCTTGAAGTCCACTTCCCGGCTTGCCCATGGAGTCCTCCTCCCTCGGCTCTCGTCCCTCGGATATGTTCTCCATGTGTGATTCTCCAAGTCCTGCAAACTCAATCACACATATATCAAATACAACATAAGACCCTAACCTTAAACTTATTGGCACACAAATCAAAATCATGATCTTCCCGATCATTCTTGGGTCGATTGCCTCAACAGTTGTTAGCGATTGCTTGAATTTTCTACTGTGACAAATCATCAACAAAGTGATCGAAGTCATTCACCTCCCCTCTAGCTCTCGACATGTCCTAACACTATCAATATTAAAAAAGAATGTTAGAGTGATATGACCTCCAACACCCCTCACACACACGCCCAAGATGTTCATCTAAATCAAATGTTGTTGAAAGGATATCTCTATGCCCCTCTTCAATGTGCAACTTGATAGATCGACTGGCATGCTAGAGGGGGGTGAATAACACTTTTTTGTTGATGTCTCTACAAGGTTGTTAGCGTAGTGGAAACAATAATATGCAAAGGATAATAAAAACAATGCTAACAACAAAAATTTAGTTGGCATCCACCCAAATGGGTGACTAATCCAAGGATCCGTCAGTGGATCACGCCCCAGATAACCTCCGGCTAACTCTGTCGCTCCTTGTGGGTGGAGAAACCTCACCACAACACTTCGGACGCTATCTAAGCACAAGAGACTACTAACTCACTTTACCCAAGCGAGTTTCGTCAAAAAAAGATAGTAGGAAACGAGCCCCTTTAAATAGGGCTCGAGTCTGAAACATCCACTACCAGTCGACTGCCAAAATGGCAGTCACCTGGTTCCACTCAGATTCGACCATTACAGTACAACGTTCGAATCTGCCAGCCTGTTCCAGCCTATACCAGTCGACTGCCAACGGGCCAATCGACTGGTATACACCTAAGCCTAGGGTTTCATTCCCGAGTATAAATCTCTCCGCACTCAAACCCTTCCGGCTTAGCCCCTGAGTACAAACACTCATACTCAGACCCTCACAACCCAGTTGACTCTTCACCAGCAGTCTTGACTGTTGCCTTCACGCCCTCTTCATCTTCGGCCCTCGTCTCTCGGATGCGCACTCAAGCCTCCAGCTTGCCTCCATGCCACCCTTCACGTATGCCTCGAAGTCCGCGTCTCTCGGCTCATCATTGTTAGATCGAGAGAACCGATAGAGGGGGCTGAATATCGGAAATCGTTCGGATTTGAAGAGAGAATGCGTAGCGGAAGATTAAAGTTAAAAACACATAGACACAGGTGGTTTTACTTGGTTCGGAGCCTAGGTCGACTCCTACTCCAAGGCCCACGGTCGTTGACCGTTTTCTGCGGGCAATTCTATATGTCGCAAAAATAGTTTACAAAAGATTTTACAGAATTCAGTACAGTAAACTAAAATTGCTCTTCGTTACCGACGTCCGGAGTAGATGGTATTTTCGGAGCGGGAGGACGTCGTCGGCGCTTGAGTCTCGTGTCGGGAGGTTTCCGGAGTAGAGCGCGGGAGTAGAAGAGCGTAGAAGCGTTGATTGAAAGTGTTGTTCGAAGCTTGGGGTCGAGGGCCCTTTATATAGGGCCTGGGGGCGCCTGGAATGTCGGGGGCGCGCCCCCACGTGTCGCCCGATCCAGCTTGGTCTAGGTCAGCGTCTGATCCCTTCAACTTCGGGATCAAATGTTGACCGGGGCGCCCGGGACGCTCGGGGCGCCCGGGTTGACCGGGTCAAACCTTATCCCTCAGCTTCGCTGGGGCTTGCTTCAAAGGCTTGCGCTTGGGGGCGCTCGGGACGCTGGGGGCGCCCGGGAGCAGCGGGGGCGCCCGGGAGATGAGCTATCGAAGCCTGTTTTTGCAACTTGTGTTTTGTGTTCACCTTGGGGGCGCCCGGGACACTCCGGGCGCCCTGGTTAGCTGTTGCTTCATTCCTTTGAGGCTCTCTGAGCTGCAGACACTCGTTCCTTCGGTCCTGCATCCAGGGTTAGTCCAAAACATAATAAAACAATAAAATATTAGTTTATACAGCCTTAGCTGTCTTGGTTCTGACTTTGGGTCTCCAAAATGAAACCCTAGGTCGAACCGACGCCTACTGCTCCCTCAACAGGGAACGCGTCCTCACCTACTCCTCTCGGGAGAATGTACCTGATGCCAACCTCTCCTTTGGTTGGACTTTTGCCTGGCGGTCCTTTGACAGGTCTTGGATACCGAGCTGTCCTTCGCCCGGTGCCTAGCGTTCCTTTGCTAGGGCTTTTACCCTGGCATTCCTTCGCCATTGCCTAGTATTCCTTCACTAGGGCTTTTACCCTGGCATTCCTTCGCCAGTGCCTAGTATTCCTTCACTAGGGCTTTTTGCTCTGGCATTCCTTCGCCAGTGCCTAGCAGTCCTTCGCTAGGACTTTTTAGCCTGCACACTAGAGTAACTTGTTAGACAACAAGTAAGACTTAACTTTTGAACCCTGTTGCCATTATCAAAACACAGGTTTGACTGTGGTGCCTTCTGCACCAACAATCTCCCCCTTTTTGATTTATGGCAACCCTAGTTCAAAAAGTTAAGTTTAATCAAAAGCATAAAATTTGTCCCCTCCCCCTGGAGGGAATCTCCCCCTAGATTTTTCAAAAACTCGTGGGGTTCTATGTTTTAAAAAATTACTTAGAATAATTTTGTACTTCGAAAACTTAAGTTTGGGTACTTTGGAAATCTTTTGATAACTTAAGTTTTTAAAAGTACATAGAGGAGTTTAGAGTACTTACAGAAAATTTTAAGCCTTAAGTTTAAAGTACTCAAAAGTTTTGAAGACTTTAAGTAGGATTTGAAAAACTTGAGTACTTAGTAATGTTTGAAATAATTTAAGTATTTATTAATTTTGAAACAATTTAAGTACTTAGTAAATTTTGAAACAATTTAAGTACTTAGTAAATTTTGAAATAATTTAAGTACTTAGTAAATTTTGAAATAATTTAAGCACTTAGTAAATTTTGAAACAATTTGAGTACTCACAAAACTTAAGTACTTCTAGAGAGGTTTTGAAAAGCTTTGAAAAGTAGCTAACTTTTTGAAAAAAAAATTTTTGAGAGTTTGAAAAAATTTTTAACTCTCTTCTTTCCTATTTCTCCCCCTTTGCCATATATCAAAAACAGATAGATATTGCAGAAATTAATTTTCATAAAAGAAATGACTTTAAAAAATATTCGTATGATTTTGCTGTACTGAACCAAGATTTAGACTAAATCAGTTGATTTTCTCTTGTAGGGACCTGTCTAACCCATTTAGCTACTTACTAACTGTTATAAGCAGTAGTTTTCGCTAGAGTTAGTCAAGTTAAGTGTTTCTGTTCAAGTTAGATTTTCTAAACTTGACGCTTAACTTGATTGCTGTATAAGTTGTATTTAGTGCCCCAATTACTGCAGATGCACTGACTTAAAGCATCTTGAATTAAGGCAAAGACCTAAGCATCTCAACCCTTTCTAGGTTATCAATCAAAAGTACCCTAAGGTTCTTGTGAGATGCTGGCTTCTAAATCTATAGGTGCATGCAGTTCTAGGGTTAGGGCCTAAGCTAAGTCCATTTGCGAAAAAAGCCCTAGTTTTGAAAGGGGGTAGTTTTGAAAGAAAACTAAGTCGAAGGAGATTTAAATCAAACTGATTTTAAAATTAGTAAATCAGTTTTTCAAAATTCTTTTTAGAAACTGATTTTAAATTAAAGTAAAACAGAAAGACAGGAGTAGAGTTAATCTATTCTACAGAGCACAATCCTAACTGCCTTCTTAGTGAACTGAACTCAGATTCAGGTAAAGGTTTTGTGAATATGTCAGCTAAGTTGGATTTAGAGTCAATATACTTGAGTACTATTTCACCCCTGGCTACATGGTCTCTTACAAAGTGATGTTTGACTTCTATGTGTTTGGTTCTGGAATGTTGTATTGGGTTTTTAGTTAAATTAATTAAACTTATATTGTCTATAAATACTTGAGTTTGGGTGTAGTTGAGCTGGAAGTCCTTAAGAGTGTGCATCATCCATAAAAGTTGAGCAACACACTCTCCTAAGGCCACATACTTCGCTTCAGTTGCGGATAGAGCTACACAGTGTTGTTTTCTGCTGCACCAACTAACTAGACTCTGTCCTAACAGTTGGCAGCTCCCACTTGTACTCTTTTTATCTAATTTACAGTCAGCATAGTCAGAATCTGAGTAGCCTGACAAATTGAAGGTTGAGGTTCTAGGATACCAAATCCCTACATTTAGGGTGCCCTTAACATATCTTAGGATTCTTTTTAGGGCTGCTAAGTGCATTTCCTTAGCACAGGTTTGGTATCTAGCACACATCCCTACAGCAAAAAGAATATCAGGTCTACTGGCTGTAAGGTACAGTAGGCTACCTATCATACTTCTATAGAGTTTAAGGTCTACTGGCTTACCATCAGGGTCACTATCTATTTTTACATTAGTGGTCATGGGGGTACTTATGCTTTTAGAGTTATCCATTTTAAATTTCTTTATTAACTCTTTAGCATATTTGAACTGATGGACATAGTTTCCATCCCTAGTTTGTTTGATTTGTAAGCCTAGGAAAAAGTTAAGTTCACCAACTAGGCTCATTTCAAATTCGTTTTCCATTATTTTAGCAAATTCTTTTAGAAAGTTTGAGTTGGTGGACCCAAAAATTATATCATCTACGTAAATTTGGGCAATAAATATATCTTTTCCTAGGGTTTTAATAAATAAAGTCGAGTCGATTTGTCCTTGTTTAAATTCTTTAGAAGTTAAGTAACTTGATAACCGTTCATACCAGGCCCTAGGTGCTTGTTTTAACCCATATAGTGCTTTAGTTAGTTTGTAAACTTGGTCAGGTTTTTCTAAGTCCTCAAACTCAGGGGGTTGTCCTACATAAACTTCTTCTTTAATGAATCCATTTAAAAAGGCTGACTTTACATCCATTTGGTATAACTTAAATCCTTTATGGGATGCAAAGGCTAACAACATTCTAATGGACTCAAGTCTAGCTACTGGGGCATATGTTTCATCGTAATCTAATCCCTCTACTTGGCTGAAACCCTTTGCTACTAAGCGGGCTTTATTTCTAACTATTTCTCCTTGATCATTCAACTTATTTCTAAAGACCCATTTAGTATCAATGACGGATTTGCCCTCAAGTTTAGGTACTAATTCCCAGACTTGGTTTCTCTCAAATTGAGCTAGCTCTTCTTGCATAGCTATGATCCAATCAGGATCAGGTAGGGCTTCTTCTATAGTTTTGGGTTCAATTTTTGATATCATAGCTATTTGACTAAGGTTTCTATAGGAGGATCGAGTCCTGACTCCTAGAGTTGGATCACCCACAATTTGATCGGTTGGGTGTCTAAGTCTGGGTTTCTTGGTTCTTCTAGAACTTGGTTCAACCTCAGGTCCGGCTGGTCGGTTTGGTTGAGTAATTGATTCGACTCTTTGGGCTGGTTCATTTGTTGGTTCGATACTCGGTTCAGTTGACTCATTAATTGGTTCAATGGTTAGTTCGTTTAAGGGTTCAATTAAAGGTTCGATAGTTTGTTCATTATTTTCTTGGTCAGAATTTGATGAAGTTAGATGTTGAATTGATTTCTTCATCAAATATTAAGTTTGTTGTCTCTTCAATTTTCTTAGTTTGTTTGTTGTAGACTCTATAGGCTCTACTAGTGGTTGAGTATCCTAGGAAGATACCTGGGTTTGACTTGGACTGAAATTTCTCTAAATAGTCTTTGGTATTTAGGATATGAACTTTGCATCCAAAGACCCTTAGGTAGTGTAGATTTGGGAGCCTATGGTAGTACAGCTCATAGGGTGTTTTATTATGTCGTTTGTTAATTAGAACCATATTTTGGATGTAACAGGCCGTGCTAATTGCCTCTGCCCAATATTGGTTTGCTAAGTTAAATTCGTTGAGCATGGCCCTAGCGGCTTCTTGTAGTGTTCTATTTCTTCTTTCGACTATCCCATTTTGTTGGGGGGTTCTAGGACATGAAAATTCATGTAAATACCCATTTACCTTACAGAATTCCTCGAACCATTGATTTTCAAATTCTCCCCCGTGATCACTCCTAAGTCTTTTAATTTTAGTGTCGTTTTGATTTTCAATTAGTTTATAGAATTCATTAAATAGGTTTAAGGTTTCATCTTTGGTTTTTAGAAACCTAACCCAGGTAAACCTAGAGTAATCATCAACTATTACTAAGCAGTATCGATTCCTGCTTAGTGACTTGGCTCCATGTGAATCAAATAGGTCAAGGTGCAGGAGCTCAAGTGTGGTTTGAGTTAAATCAGATTGGGTTAGTTTGTGTTTGGATTTGGTTTGTTTACCTTGATTACATGATTCACATATTAGGTTTTCATTGTTTTTAATTTTGGGGATACCTTTGATTAAGCCAAGTTGAGTGATTTTTGAAAGAGTTCTCAGATTGGTATGACCTAATCTCCTATGCCAGAGGTTTGATTGTTCTAACTGAGTTAACATACATTTGGGTACAAGGGGAAGGTTTATAGTGTATACATTACTTTTCCTAGTACCCTTAAGCATGATTTCTGAGTCTTGTACATTTCTAATCAGGCAGTTAGAATTGTTGAAGCTGACTATGTAACCAGAATCACATAACTGACTTATGTTAAGCAAGTTAAAATTGAAGTTTTCAATCAAAAGAACTTTCTTGATAACAAAGTCAGATTTAAGCTCAATATTACCTGACCCAATTACCTTGAGTGTAGCATTGTTGCCAAATGCCACTGAGCCTAGGTTCTTGAACTTGAGTTTGGTGAACTTCAATTTATCTCCAGTCATGTGTCTGGAGCAACCGCTATCCAACATCCATTGGTCCAAATCTTTATGTTCCTACACATAAAGAGTTTTATTGATTTGGATCCAATTAGAGTCAGGAATAGCTTAAATTGAGTTTCACTGCCTAGTCTGTCTCACCCAAATCTAGGGTTTTCAATCACGTTAACCTTACAGGTTTTGTGAGACAAGTTTTTAAAAAATTTGAACATTTATTTTAAAAACCTTTAATTAATTTTTAAAAACAGTTAAGTTTATTTTGAAAGGATGTTTGAATCTATGCTTAACTGAAAATTGTGTTAGATTTGAATTTTACAAAAAGTAATTTGAATTTGAAATTCAAAAATTGGCTTCCAGGTCTTGGCGAGGCACTAGGCCTTCTTTGGCCGTAGACTTATTGGATCATCAACCCTTTCCTTGACAAAGTCGTTTAATGAAGTTTCATTTTCAAAATTAATCTTTGAAAAAGTTCTGGTCTAACTAGTTTGGATTTTGGATCGGTAGCTTCGGCTAGTTTCACCAGTCTAAAGAGACCAAGTGAACTTGATCTTATTAGAATTGGTTTCCCTAACGTACTATCATCTCACCTCCACCCAATACTATGTTTTCAAGTTTCAGTTATGTTTGATCAGTCCTTATACTAACCTAGGTCTAAGCATGGTAAATTGTAGAAATTTAAATAAACAATCAATCAGGCAAATTGTAAGAATTAAATTTTATTTAACAATAAATATAGTTTTCAATTTGGCTCCCCTGGACTATAGCCACGATAATAATTAGGCAAGATGTGAATCTTGTCCTTGGGGATCCAATACTGATTTGATCCAGTTGGTTTGTTCAGGTACAGTTTTGGTACCGATGCCTGAACTTTACTTCTGGACTGATTCAGTACAGCAAAATAAGATCTTTGTCGGGATTTGGTTCTATAACCAAGTCCGGATCGATTTAGAACTGATTTCTGTTTTCCAAGAATCATGTCAAGATTCTTGGAACCAGATGTAAATCGTTCTAAGACTGATCTAAGATCCTTAACCTGAGTTTTCAGGGAGGAGTTCTCCTTCTCAAGTTTTTCAACTTGAGTAGGAGTTCCTTCTTGAACTTTCTCGACTAAGGATTTAGGGTCAGCTCCCTCTTTCAGGAGTTTTACTTCCTGTCGGAGAGATTCGACTCGGAGTTTGGCTTTCGCCAAATCTCGAGAAAGATAGGAAATAAGTTCGTTTAATTGACTTTTATTGAAACCGCTTACCTTGATTTCGCCGTCTTCTGAAAAGGTTAGTCTGCCGTCGTCCTTTTCTGACTCTGACTCGGTCTCGACTTCTTCTGAAGCGGTCAGCGCTAGAAGGTTTGATTGGGGTTCTTCTTCTGATGAAGATTCGTCCCAGGTTGCTTGGAGTGCTTTCTTTCTTCTTGTCTTTTTGTTCTCCTTTAGGTTTGGACACTCCGTCTTGTAGTGACCCTTCTTCTTGCACTCGTAGCAGGTTACGTTGGGCTTATTTTTGTTATTCGCGGGTTCAGCTGGTTCGTCCTTTCTTCGGCTTGTCCTCCGTGTGTTGACTTGGTTTTTCAATTTTTTATAGTAGCTTCGGGCCAGTCGGACCAGCTCAGATTGATCTCCTTCTTCGTCTTCTGCGTCTGAGTCTAAGTTGGACTTGGGTTCAGGTTGAGGTTTCTTCTTTGTCGATCTTCCAATTTTTCCTGCAACAAAGGCAATTCCTTTCTCGGCCATATTGCAGTTAGTCTGTTCATAAAGTTCTAGCTCAGAAAACAATTCATCTAATTTAATTTTAGAGAGATCCCTTGAAACCTTGTATGCATCTACCATAGATGCCCACAAGGTATTTCTAGGGAAAGCATTTAGGGCATACCTTATTAGGTCACGGTTTTCGACCTTGTGACCTATAGTGTGAAGACCGTTCATCAATTCTTGGATTCGTGCGTGGAGTTGGGCTGCTGTTTCATTGTCAGCCATCTTGATGGTGTAGAGTTTGTTTAGGAGCAGGTCTCTCTTACTGATCCTGGTGTCTGATATTCCTTCGTTCAGTTCGATCAACTTTGCCCACAACTCCTTTGCACTGTTGAAGGGGCCCACTCGGTTCAGCTCTTCTTTTGTCAATCCGCATTGGAGAGTCTGGGTCGCCTTTGCATCGGCTTCAATTTTGCGCTTCAGGGCGTTGTCCCATTCTGAATAGGTCTGCGGTACTCCTTCGGCGTTTTTGGGAATCTCTAGTCCGGACTGGATGATGATCCACATGTCCACCTGAGTTTTCAGGTGGACCTCCATTCGACTTTTCCAGTAGGAAAAGTCTTCTCCACTGAAAAGTGGAGGTCTGGCGGTGCTAAATCCTTCTTGCATGGCCATTTAATCTGAAAAATAAAAAATAACAAGAGAAATTTTCCAAGACTAGGTCTTAGATTAGTAGTGTGGGATGAATAAACTGAAATAACGAGGGGTGTTGCACCAACCTCGATTAATGGGAAAAAGAAAATTTGAACGTAATATTTAAAGAAAATTCGAACGAAAAAAATAAAAATCCGAAAATTTTTCAAACTTGTGGTTGCACCAAGTTTGAACTTCCCCGCTCTGATACCACTTGTTGGATCGAGAGAACCGATAGAGGGGGGTGAATATCGGAAATCGTTCAGATTTGAAGAGAGAATGCGTAGCGGAAGATTAAAGTTAAAAACACACAGACACAGGTGGTTTTACTTGGTTCGGAGCCTAGGTCGACTCCTACTCCAAGGCCCACGGTCGTTGACCGTTTTCTGCGGGCAATTCTATATGTCGCAAAAATAGTTTACAAAAGATTTTACAGAATTCAGTACAGTAAACTAAAATAGCTCTTCATTACCGACGTCCGGAGTAGATGGTATTTTCGGAGTGGGAGGACGTCGTCGACGCTTGAGTCTCGTGTCGGGAGGTTTCCGGAGCAGAGCGCGGGAGCAGAAGAGCGTAGAAGCGTTGATTGAAAGTGTTGTTCGAAGCTTGGGGTCGAGGGCCCTTTATATAGGGCCTGGGGGCGCCCGAAATGTCGGGGGCGCCCCCCCACGTGTCGCCCGATCCGGCTTGGTCTCGGTCAGCGTCTGATCCCTTCAACTTCGGGATCAAATGTTGACCGGGGCGCCCGGGTTGACCGGGTCAAACCTTATCCCTCGGCTTCGCTGGGGCTTGCTTCGAAGGCTTGCGCTTGGGGGCGCCCGGGACGCTGGGGGCGCCCAGGAGCAGCGGGGGCGCCCGGGAGATGAGCTATCGAAGCCTGTTTTTGCAACTTGTGTTTTGTGTTCACCTTGGGGGTGCCCGGGACACTCCGGGCGCCCTGGTTAGCTGTTGCCTCATTCCTTTGAGGCTCTCTGAGCTGCAGACACTCGTTCCTTCGGTCCTGCATCCAGGGTTACTCCAAAACACAATAAAACAATAAAATATTAGTTTATACAACCTTAGCTGTCTTGGTTCTGACTTTGGGTCTCCAAAATGGAACCCTAGGTCGAACCGACGCCTGCTGCTCCCTCGACGGGGAACGCGTCGTCACCTACTCCTCTCGGGAGAATGTACCTGATGTCAACCTCTCCTTTGCTTGGACTTTTGCCTGGCGGTCCTTTGCTAGGTCTTGGATACCGAGCTGTCCTTCGCTCGGTGCCTAGCGTTCTTTTGCTAGGGCTTTTACCCTGGCATTCCTTCGCCAGTGCCTAGTATTCCTTCACTAGGGCTTTTACCCTGGCATTCCTTCGCCAGTGCCTAGTATTCCTTCACTAGGGCTTTTTGCTCTGGCATTCCTTCGCCAGTGCCTAGCAGTCCTTCGCTAGGACTTTTTAGCCTGCACACTAGAGTAACTTGTTAGATAACAAGTAAGACTTAACTTTTGAACCCTGTTGTCATTATCAAAACACATGTTTGACTGTGGTGCCTTCTGCACCAACAATCATCCCTGCTATCCAATGGTCCCTCGGATGCGCACGCAAGCCTCCAGCTTGCCTCCATGCCATCCTTCACCTGAAGACATCAACCAGGTCCATGTGTACCTGCACACCTGCACACTCATGTATACATATTAGTCCAGCACAAGTCCTAACTTAACCATATTGCCCACACATCAAAATATTATGATCCTCCAGATCATCTCAGGGCCGATTGCCCCAACACAACTTGCCTTCCCATTTTTGTTGCACATAATCATCCTCTCATGCACAACAAATCAAAATAATTACTAACTAGAAGAAGCATTGAATAAACAATATTGTAGTTCATGTATGTTGGCTTACAATCTTTTCTATTGCCATTTTCAAATCATCGCCTTCAAATTGTCCCTTCTTATTTACACCTCCAATCTTCCATATAATAGCTCGATTAATCTCATCATCATCTCCTAATTCATTTTCCTACAAACAAGTGTATGGGATAAACAAATTTAGAAATCACAAAATTGGATTTAGTAGGAACAATATATAGGCAAATTTAGTAGGACTAAATTGATTCTTCATAGATTAAATACACTTGGTTATTCTTATTATTTATTGGGTTAAAAAATTACTTACAATTCCGTTGGTGAAACGCGTATATCCTTTACGGGCAAGCCGATGAGGATATATGTTTTGTTTTCTCCTCTTCTTTTGTTCATCACTTGCGTTCTAGTTAATTAATTGAACATTCCCAATATATATATCAGATTTCAATTTAAATAATGGATTGTAGTTGACTTATTTGAAAATAGCAGATTAAGAATCTTACCATACAGTCCTCAAAGATGCGACTAATTACAAATGAACTCCAATCTTCTCATATAATAGTATAGCCTCTAGGGGGTTCTTTCTGTACGATCAAGTAGAATGATAGGGGGTGAATAATGCTCTTTAAAAACTTTCATTTTGAACTTAGAAAAATAACGAGTACGCAGCAGAAATAAGTAAGAGTAAAAGAAACATGACTAATAACTATTCTTTTTATTTGGTTCAGAGTTTGTGATGGCTCATACTCCAAGGCTCATAGTCCTTGACTATTTACTTTGGGCAATTCACTATAATCCGATATTATGAGTACAAAGTATGTTGGATTGAGAAAACCGATAGAGGGGGGGTGAATATCGGAAAGCGTTCGGATTTGAAAAGAGAATGCGTAGCGGAAGATTAAAAACAAAAACACAGATATTTTTACTTGGTTCGGAGCCTAGGTCGACTCCTACTCCAAGGCCCACGGTCGCTGACCGTTTACTGTGGGCAATACTATAATCGCGTAAAAAATAGTTACAGAAATGGAATTACAATTCAAGTATAGTACTGAAATTGAGCTCTTCTTTTTACCGACGTCCGATGTAGATTACTTTTTTGGAGCAGTAGGACGTCGTCGGCGCTTGTATCTTGAGTCGGGAGGTTGCCGGAGCAGAGCGCGGAAGCCGAAGAGCATAGAAGCGTTGAAAGACTTGGATGTTGTTGTGAAGCTTGGGGTCGAGGGCCCTTTATATAGGGCCTGGGGGCGCCCGGGACGTCGGGGGCGCCCCCCCCCCCCCCACGTGGCATTTGATCCGTCAATGTCTCGGTCAGCGTCTGATCCCTTTACCTTCGGGATCAGGTTTGACCGGGACGCCCGGAGCGCTCGGGGCGCCCGGATTGACCGGGTCAAACTTCTATCTTCTTGGCTTCGAAGGGAGCTGCTTCGGTAGCTGTCACTGGGGGCGCCCGCAGCGCAGGGGCGCCCGGGAGCAGCGGGGGCGCCCGGGAGCACGGGGGCGCCCGGGAGTTGAACTGTCGAAGCTGTCTTTGCTTTGTTGTGTTTTGTGTTTACCTTGGGGGCACCCGGGACACTCCGGGCGCCCTGGTCAGCTATTGCCTCATTCCTTTAAGGCTCTCTGAGCTGCAGACACACGTTCCTTCGGTCCTGCATCCAGGGTTAGTCCAAAACACAATGAAACAATAAATTGTTAGTTTATACAGCCTTAGCTGTCTTGGTTCTGACTTTGGGACTCCAAAATGGAACCCTAGGTCGAACCGACGCCTACTGTTCCCTCGACGGGGAACGCATCCTCACCTACTCCTCTCGGGAGAATGTACCTGATGCCAACCGCTCCTTTGGTTGGACTTTTGCCTGGCGGTCCTTTGCCAGGTCTTGGATACTGAGCTGTCCTTCGCCCGGTGCCTAGCATTCCTTCGCTAGGGCTTTGTTTCCTGGCATTCCTTCGCCAGGTGCCTAGCAGTCCTTCGCTAGGGCTTTGTTTCCTAGCAGCCCTTCGCCAGGTGCCTAGCAGCCCTTCGCTAGGACTTTGTTTCCTGGCAGCCCTTCGCCAGGTGCCTAGCAGCCCTTCGCTAGGACTTTTCCTGCACACTTGAGTAACATTGTTAGATCACCAATAAACTTAACTTTGAATCCTTTGCCAATATCAAAACAAGGTTCGATATGGTGCTTCCTGCACCAACAAAGTATTCAAGTAATGAAAATAGAATAACAATTGTACCAACAACAGGAAGTGTAGAAGATTAAGCAGCATTGTCGTTGGCACAGCGTTACAGTGTCGTTTGGCAATCTTTTGCAAACACACAAGAGAAACAGTTGCAGTAGAATTCATGTTCAACCCACTGGTCAAAGACCCCTTATAAAGGGTCTCCTGGGTGCCTAAATCACCAGCTAATGTTGGTGCCGGAAGCACTAGATCGAACTTTATTGTGATAAGTGACAAAGGGTTCAAGTTAAGCTGGTATTGTTACTAATGAATTTGTGGAGTTTACAGGAAAGTTCTAGGTAAGCTAGGCAAGAATTCTTGACCTCCAGGGTTGAGCATGAAATCCTGGTCAGGGATCGGGCAACGAAAATTTGGAGAATGAAGCCGAGCACGAAGACTTGGTCCGGGGGACTGAGCAGAAGACTTTGCCGAGCGGGGATCCGATATCTGAGAAATTATTTAAAATATTAGAATTAATTTCTAAAATTATGGTATTAATATTAAAAACTAAGAATTCAGTATTCAATATTTTAATATTATCAATGTTTGATTTAGTTCGATTAACTAATTTATCATGCAACATATTTAATTTATTATGCAAAAAGTCTAATTTATCCGAAAAAGTTACGTTTGCATTCATAGGTGTATTTTTGAAAACAAAATTATCATGCAAATTAAAATCTAAGATAA